>JAGIQG010000028.1:34701384-35068884 GCA_024679065.1 Sphyrna mokarran
TGACACTAATAAATAAATAAATTCCACGGTGGAAATAAACAGTAAGAACACTGACCATATGAATCAAATACTGGCCAAATGTGGTTAACCCCTTACAGAGTACATCGTCCAGTCCTCGCTGTAACCCGGAAATTCTCGGCAGATTCAGGAAAATTACCAGCTGCTATCTTTGTGGAGCCGCTCCCTCCGATGGGAACAAACAGCTTGTGGAAAATTCAAAGATAGATGGGTTTAAAAATAGGAATCCCAGCCTGTTGGCAGTGCGACTTGGCGATTGACAGTCTGTGCCGGATGGTGGGAGGGTGGGTGGCGAGGATGCGCCACACAAAGTATTTTTCATGAAGCTTCAGTCTCGGTTGGACCATCAGGGAGGCGGAAATCGCAGGAAATTTCAACAAGGAGATTGGGAGAAATTGGGAATTGCCGATTCTCCTCGGAGAACTTCTCTGGGGTGGCACAGTGGTTAGCGCTGCTGTCTCACCAGGGACGAGGGTTTGATTTCCAGCTTGGGAGTCTGAATGTTCTCCTGCGTGGGTTTCCTCTGGGTGCTCTGGTTTCCTCCCACAGTCCAAAGGTGTACGGATTAGGTGGATTGGCCATGCTAAGTTGCCCCTTAGTGTCGGGGGACTAGCTAGGGTAAATGCATGGGGTTATGGGGTTAGGACCAGCATGGGATTGTGGTCAGAGCAGACTTGATGGGCTGAATGGCCTCCTTCTGCACTATGGAGATTCTATGATTATCCAGATGAGAATGTCCAGGTCCTTCTTGTACGTTAGCCCATGAGGTTGACACTGGGTTACATCTATGTCATTAACAGAGACAATACAAATGCACATGTCTCTTTTTCAATGAGTTTGTTGTCATAGCTACTCTTTCCAATTTGATTAAACGAATCAACATGATGATTAAAGTCCCCTACAATTATTGCGGCATTATTTTACATGCTCCTATTATTTGCTGGTTTCTTTTCTGAGAGCGGAGCTATTGTTTTGGGCTCAATACATTACTCCGACTAATGTCTTCTTTCTCTTGCTGTTTTTTTACCTCCACCCAAATGGATTCTGCATCATCCAAGCCTAGATCGTCCCTGGGTTAACATTCCTGAGGCACACCCAGTCTAGCTGGATGGGGGTAAACCATCATGTTATAATGGGAAGTTGATAGTGGCCATTGAGGTATGTATAAAAGTTGGAGACAGGTCATCTGGACACTTCATAGTCTGCATGGCAACAAATAACCATTCACCAATTTGACGATCAGTAACCCTTCACAATATGGCGACCAGTAACCCTTCACCAAGATGGCACCTAGTAACCTTCACCAATATGGTTCCCAGTAACCCAGGAAAGCACCAATATAGCACCCAGTAATCTTCACCAATATGGCAACCAATTACGCTTCACAACATGGCAACTAGTAACCCCTTCACCAATACGGCACCCAATAACCCTTCACCAATATGGCACCCAATAACCCTTCACCAATATGGCACCCAATAATCCTTCAGCAATATGGCACCTAGAAACCCTTCACCAATATGGAAACCAATAATCTTTCACCAATATGGCACTCATAACCCTTCACCAATACGGCACCCAGTAACCCAGGGACGTATCAGTTAATAATTTTTTTCATTCATTCATTGGATATGAGTGTCACTGGCTGGCCAGTATTTGCTGTCCACCCCCAGTTACCCTTAAATTTAATGGTTTGCAACGCCTTTCCAGAGGGCAGTTGAGAGTGGGTTTGAAGTCACGTGTAGGCCAGACAGGGTGAGGACGGCAGATTTCCTTCCCTAAAGCATATTAATGAACCAGATGTTTTTTTCCAACAATTGACAATGATTTTTTATCGATCAGTAGACTCTTAATTCCAGATATTTTTTACTGAATTCAAATTCTACCATTTGCCCGTGGCGAGATTCGAACCCGGGTCCCCAGGACATTTCTGGATTGTTGATCTAGCGATAATACCACCGCCTCCCCTCATCTTTCAGCACCTGTCGGGGGTTGTGAGGGTGGCGGTAACTGCACGGACTCCCTCTTCCTGAAGGAATGCCCCACAGAGCGTACAACCTGCCCCCACAGAATAGTGGCAGGCCGTGGCTGTAACCTTTCTAAACAAAACCACGAGGAGTGGGGAAACAGCTTCTGTTCATTTCAAAATGACAACAAACAAATCGAGGAGCACTTGAGCGCGGCAAACGGTGCAGAAAGGAGGACGAGAATTAGATGTAAACACGGCAGCCAGTCAGTGTGAGAATAACTCCCTCTGACAGATTCAAGGCACGATGAAATTGGAACACACAGGAGGGAAAAGGGACCTTACGTAAGGCAACTGAAGGAAGATCAGGAGGGAAAGGATTTAGACAGTTTGGTAAATAAAGAACTTGGATTGCGGAGCTGGACAGCAGAAGGGAAGTGTGTAAAAATAGAGGCAGATAGAAAGATGTAATGGCTGGCAAGTTTAGTAAGATTCAACTAGGCTTGCGGCCTACTCCATATCCAAATCTCTGTCGCCCATATCCCAATGTGTACAAAATCCTCTTTAACCTTGTGCCCATGGACTTATCTGGATCCTGTTTAAGCAACTCGTTAGATTCTCACTCCAGCCTCTCAAACACTTCATGAGCTTGCCCCTCCCACCATTTCTTTAATCCTCTCCAGCCCTCCAACCCTCTGAGATATCCACACTATTTCTGCCATCTGATTTATGTTTCTGGGAGCACTGATTATAATCACTCCGCCATTAGCAACCGTTGCTTCCCGGAGGCCCTGAAGCCTGGAATTCCCTCCCTAAAGCACTCCACCTCGTGACATCTCTTTTCTCCCTCAGTATCCGAGGAGTCACGTTGGTACAGTGGTTAGCACTGCCGACTTGCAGCACTAGGGACCCGGGTTCGATTCCCGGCTCGGGTCACTGCCTGCATGGAGTTTGCACATTGTATGGCCGGAAAACGTAGTCCCAAATTCCCTTGCTTGTGCTCAATGGCTCCTGAATGGACCACTTACAAACGTAAGTGATCCATTCACCGCAGACTGGAAAATCCAGGCTCTTGGTTGGTTAGTATCACACTGCTGTCTGTGGGATCCTGCTGTGCACAGCATTGTCTGCTGTTCAGTGTCTTGGTCATCCCAAGGTTGTAAAAGGTGCTGTATAAATGCACATTCTTTTCTTGTATTTCTTAAAAAGAATGGTAAGATGCTTAAAGAGTTGACGAGAATCAGGGTGGAGATAAGAACTAGGAGCAGGAGTAGGCCATTTAGCCCCTCGAGCCTGCCCCACTACTCAATAAGATCATGGCCGATCTTTCATCCATTGGAGTGTAAGATGAGGAACAGCCATAATGACACTAAATGTGTTCTGAGTTTTCTATGCCAGAGCTTTGAGTACACAAGCGATGAAACAGGATTGGCTTTCTACAAAGAGTTAATGAGTTGAAGCATTGAACATGGCAGTGACACCCTTTTATATGGAAGGCATTACAACAGAAAGTGTACTCGAAAGAAGGATATAGCTGCTGTTAGAGATGAGATTATAATTTTGATTGGATTTGATTTGTTGTCACATGTTCTAGTATAAGTGAAAAGTATTGTTTCTTGCGCGCTATGCAGACAAAGTGTACCGTTCATAGAGAAAGAAAGGAAAGTGTGCAGAATGAACAAAGAACAAAGAACAGTACAGCGCAGGAAACAGGCCCTTCGGCCCTTCAAGCCTGTGCTGCTCATTGGTCTAACTAGACCATTCATTCGTATCCCTCCATTCCCAAGTTGCTCATGTGACTATCCAGCCAAGTCTTAAATGATCCCAGTCTCCACCACCCTGCTTGGCAGCACATTCCAGGCCCCCACCGCCCTCTGTGTAAAAAAAGTCCCTCTGATATCTGAGTTAAACCTCACCCCCCTCTCACCTTGAGCCCGTGACCCCTCATGATCATCACCTCCAACCTGGGAATAAGCTTCTCGCTGTTCACCCTATCCATACCCTTCATAATTTTGTACTCCTCTATTAGGTCTCCCCTCATTCTCCATCTTTCCAGGGAGAACAATCCCAGTCTACCCAATCTCTCAATGAAGCGTTACGGTCATAACTAGTGTGTAGAGAAAGATCAACTTCATGTAAGATAGGTCAATTAAAAAAATCTGATAGCAGGAGGGAAGAAACTGTTCTTGAGTCGGTTGGTGCGTGACCTCAGACTTTTGTATCTTTTTCCCTATGGATGAAGGTGGGAGAGAGAATGTCTGGGGTGCGTGGGAGCGATTATAGCACAGGATCTGTAGTCAATATCAATAGATGGAAGGCTGGTTTGCGTAATAGTTTGGGCTGGATTAGGTGAACTCGCTGGGGTCTTTTAAGAGACTTCTGGATGAGTACATGGGATTTAATGGGATTGAGAATTATAGATAGGCCTGGTTGGTATGGATATGATTGGCGCAACTTGTGGGCCAAAGGGTCTATTTGTGCTGTTAGTGTTCTATGTTCTAAGTAGGGAAGTAGAAAGTTAGAAAACATTATTCACACGCTAGTTATGACTGTAACACTTCATTGAGAGATTGGGTAGACTGGGGTTGTTCTCCCTGAGGTTTATTACTCTGCAGCCAGGAAATCTTTAAAAAATTAAGTATTGGAGAGAAGTAATGAACATAAAATGGTCGGAGAAAACACATTCGACCTCTTTAGCTGAGCAGTAGGTGGACTGACTTGTCACTTCCTGCGTTGCAAATTCTATAGTTCGCTTGCTAAGCTAACCAAAAGACAGAAGCAAAACGGAAGGCTGCAGATACAAGTGTTGAAAAATAGAAAAAGTTTAGTTGATTTATTATTGTCACAAGTAGGCTTACATTATCACTGCAATGAAGTTAGTATGGAAGTCCCCTTGTCGCCACACTTTGGCGCCTGTTTGGGTACACTGAGGGAGAATTTAGCACGACTAGTGCGCCTGACCAGCACTATGCTGCAAATATACCAGGCGCTAGTGAGACCACATTTGGGATATTGTGTTCACTTCTGGTCACCTCGCTATAAGAAGGACGTGGAAGCGTTGGAGAGAGTGCAGAGGAGATTTGCCAGGATGCTGCCTGGTTTGGAGGGGAGGTCTTATGAGGAAACGTTGAGGGAGCTGGGGCTTTTCTCTTTGGAGTGGAGGAGAATGAGAGGTGACTTAATAGAGGTTTATAAGATGATGAGGGGGATTGATAGAGTGGACGTACAGAGACTATTTCCTCAGGTGGATGTAGCTGTTACTAGGGGACGTAACTATAAAAGTTCATGGTGGGAGACATAGAAGGGATGTCCGAGGTAGATTCTGTACTCGGAGAGTGGTTGGGGTGTGGAATGGACTGCCTGCTGTGATAGTGGAGTCGGACACTTCAGGAACTTTCAAGCGGTTATGGGATAGGCACATGGAACAAACCAGAATGATAGGGAGTGGGATAGCTTGATCTTGGGTTTGGACATAGCTCGGTACAACATTGAGGGCCGAAGGGCCTGTACTGTTCTACGTTCTACGTCTTTCAGGCTGTGGGAGGAAACCGGAGCACATGAAACAAATCCATACAGCCATGGGGAGAATGTGCGGATCCCGCACAGACAGTGATTTAAGTCAGGAGTCAAACCCGGGTCCCTTGCATTGTGAGGCAGCAGTGCTAACCACTGAGAGGGAAGAAAGGCTAGCACAGACCTGATGGGTCAAATGGCCTCCTCTGGTGCTGTGTGATTGTATGTTAAAATTGGAAACAAGTCAGCAGGATGAATCACATAATTAATTAGCCGTGATGTGTCCTAAATTATTGATGAAATACTGTGACAAAAATAACCTCTGACATTTAGATCTAGCCCATTGAGAACAGGGAGGTAATCTTATTCAGTTACGCTCCTGTGCTGTTTCCAATTCTATGTCTATCTTGGGTTAATTCCTCTGCTCCCGTGTGGGTTCAATCTGTCCCCGCTGGTCTTTGGGTTTGCTCCAAACACAATGAGAACGGAGCTATTGTCACTCAGTTCAGTCAGAATTTGGCCTTTCTGTGTACCTTCAGGGGCAGTCAACCTTCTCTTGCAACCCTGCAGGGTGAGGCCTCATGCTGGAAGCTCAGCTGGAGGTAGCAGGCATTTGGGAGCAGGCCAAAACCAGCGTTACTCCATTCATTTCAAAGATTGGTGCTCACATTCCCACTCTGAGAGGGGATTACTACACAAACAGGTGTACCCGACAAAGATAACCTGGGTCCCTACAGCCAGGCATGTCTTGCATTGTCTTAGTATCCATCATAGAATCCCTATAGTACAGAAGGAGGCCATTTGGCCCATCGCGTCTGCACCAACCACATTCCTACCCAGGCCCTATCCCCGTAACCCCACACATTTATCCTCCAATTCCCTTAACGCTAAGATCAACAAAGTCTTTCTCAAAGTCTTGTGTATGTTGAGATGTGAGTGCCTGCTTCTGCATATGTCTGTATATATTTATATTTCTGTGTTTTTATTTGTAGTTTTGTGTGTTTTTGCATGTGCCAGTATGCATGTGTGTGTTTGTATGTTTCATAGAAATCATAGAAGAAATCGTAGAAATTCTACAATGCAGAAGGAGGCCATTCGGCACATTGAGTCTACACTGACCACAATCCCAATAGGCCCTACCCCATATTCCTACATATTTATCTACTAATCCCTCTAACTTAAACATCTCATAACTCTCAGGGACAATTTTTAGCATGACCAATCAACCAAACCCATACATCTTTGGACTGTGGGAAGAAACTGGAGCACCTGGAGAAAATCCATGTAGACACGAGGAGAATGTGCAAACTCCACATTTGTGTGCTTATATGTGTGTTTATATGTACTTATAAATGTGTTTATAAGTGTTTGCATGTATCTATATTCATGTGTGTGAGTTTCTAACCACATGGGTGTATTTATGTGTGTGTATGTGTGTGTCTGTTTTTGTGTGTATTTGTACATGTGTGTGCATTTGTATGTGTATTTATATGCTTACATGTATTTGTATGTGTATACATGTATTTATATGTGTATATATTTTGTGGATATCTGTTTGTATGTGTACATATATTTATATGTATGTGTGTGTATTTGTCTGTGTATTTATATGCTTGCATGTATTTGTATGTGTATGTATTTGTGTGGATATCTGTTTGTATGTGTATATATATTTATATATGTGTCTGTGTATATGTATGTGTATGCATATGTGCATAATTGTAAATGTGTGTGTATTTATATGTGTATATGGATTTGTGTGTGTCTGTATATGTATTTGTGTGTATGTAAATGTGTACATACTTGTACATGTGTGTGCACACATGCATTTGTATATGCGTGCATGTGTATGAGTGTGTGTATATTTGTGTGTGTAGATCGAGTTGATTTCTCTGTGTAAGCCTAACTTCACCCACTGATATGTTCCCTGTCAATCATCCTAATCAAGTCCTACTCTGCAAAACCTTTGGAGAGCATTACAGATAATAGAACAGCAATAGCCCAGATTAAAGCAAACCTTCTAGCCATCAGGATCAATTATACTGAAAATGAGGATATTGTTGTCGACTTCATGGAGCAGTCAGAATGGGCTGCAAAAAAACCTGCCCAACATACATGACTCAAGTACCTTTCTTAAAGGCACAGTCATCACAATATGAATGTGAGTGTGTGTGCATATATGTGTGTGTATGTATGTGTGACTGTGGATGTGTGTGTGTGTGAGTGTGAGTGGGTGTCTGTCTCTGTGTGTGTGTGAGACTGCGTGAGTGTATGTGTGTGTGTGTGTGTATGAGTGTGTGTGTGTGTGAGAGCGTGGGTGTGTGGGTGTGTGTGTGAGAGCGTGTGTGTACATGAATGTGTGTGTGGGTGTGTGGGTCTGTGGGTGTGTGTGTGTGTGTGTGAATGTGAGAGCATGCGTGTGTGCGTGTGGGGTGTGTGAGTGTGCATGTGTTGTGTATGAGTGAGTGTGTGTATGTGTGTGTGTGTGTGAGAGCGTGTGTGTGTGGGTGGGTGTGGATGTGCAAGTATGTGTGTGTGAGAGAGAGCATATGTGTGTGTGTGAGAGTAAATGTGTGTGTGTTTGTGGGTGTGTGTGTGTGAGAATGAGTGTGTGTGTGTGAGAGTGAGTGTGTATGTGAAAATGAGTGTGTGTGAGTCTGTGTAAGAATGAGAGTGTGTGAGTGTGTGTGTGTGAGTATGTGTGTGTGAGTGTGTGTGAGTGTGTGTGAGTGTGAGTATGTGTGTGTGAGTGTGTCAGTGCGTGAGTATGTGTGTGTGTGAGTGTGAGTGTGAGTGTGTGTGAGTGTGAGTGTGTGAGTGTATGTGTTGTGAGTGTGAGTGTGTGTGAGTGTGAGTGTGTGTGAGTGTGAGTATGTGTGTGTGAGTGTGTGTGTGAGTGTGAGTGTGGTGTGAGTGGTGATATGTGTGTGTGAGTGTGAGTGTGTTGGTGTGAGTATGTGTGTGTGAGTGTGTCAGTGTGTGAGTATGTTGTGTGGTGTGTGAGTGTGTGTGAGTGTGAGTGTGTGTGAGTGTATGTGTGTGTGAGTGTGAGTGTGTGTGTGGTGTATGTGTGTGTGAGTGTGAGTGTGTGTGTGGAGTGTGTGAGTGTGAGTATTTGTGTGTGTGTGTGTGAGTGTGTGAGGTGTGAGTATGTGTGTGGTGTGTGATGTGTGAGTGTGAGTATGTGTGTGTGAGTGTGAGTTGTGTGTGAGTATTGTGTGAGTGTGTGTGTGTGAGTATGTGTGTGAGTGTGTGTGTGAGTGTGAGTATGTGTGTGTGAGTGTGAGTATGTGTGTGTGAGTGTGAGTGTGTGAGTGTGAGTATGTGTGTGTGAGTGTGAGTGTGTGTGTGTGAGTGTGAGTGTGTGAGTGTGAGTATGTCAGTGTGTGAGTATGTGTGTGTGTGTGTGTGTGTGTGTGTGTGAAAGTGAGTGTGTGGGGGAGAGTGTGTGAGTGTGTGTGTATATACAGTGATAAAGAGCAAAGTGAGGTAAATGGGAATGAGTGAAGCTGGAAGAATGGGAATGGTGTTGCTGAAAGTCTCAAGTTTGGAATAAGATGATAAAGTGGTGCCAGCGCTGTGGTGATTATAAAGAGGAAGCCGGTTCGTGTGGCGTCTGAGTAAGAATGGAACAAACAGTGGTTTACAAATCGTACAAGATAACACACAGATAGATTGGACTAACAGTGGCTCCCAGACGAACATGTTTGCAGAAGGAAATGGGCAGTATTCAGTAGGAGGGTAGGCAGACTGTCCCTTGTGTGACCTTCTGCAATTCTCTCACTGAAAAATGTTCAATTATTGCTGGTCCCTCTCGCTTGATTCTAAAGGTGCTTTTGCTGTGGTTAGTGCCCGAGGTAATCAGTGGTATGGGTTGAGAGATAATATTAGTGAAGGTATTCATGAAGATAAATATTAGTGAAGATATTGGCAAAACTCTCCGCCCTTCTCTAAACTAGTGCCAAGGTAGTGAATTTTCAGGGTGGTGACTGCTCGGAATACATTCCCTCTGACCCTCACAGACCCACTACCATTTCACCCTCAGTTGGGTGGCACAGTGATTAGCACTGCTCCCTCACAGCACCAGGGACAAGGGTTCGATTCCTGGCTCGGATCATTGTCTGTGTGAAGTCTGTGCGTTCTCTCTCGTGTCTGCGTGAAGTTGCTCCGGGTGCATCTGTTTCCTCCCACAGCCTGAAAGACGTGCCGGTTAAGTGCATTGGCCGTGCTAAATTTTTCCTCAGTGTACCCGAACAGGCGCCGGAGTGTGGTGACTAGGAGATTTTCACAGTAACTTCTTTGCAGTGTTAACGTAAGCTTACTTGTGCCGCTCATAAATAAACTTTAAATGAGAACTGATTGACAGTAGGCAGGACTTGGATCGAAGTCCACTCTTGGAGACCTGTTCGGCTAACCAGATTGGCCGATGGCTCTTCAGCCCCTCCAGCCATAGCGCTGCAGTGGCCAGAAGAAGTACTGCAGGCCATGCCTGAGACATTCCCAGAACCTCAGGGCTGGCAAGTAGCAAGGGCAGTAAGAAATCTCACAACGCCACGTTAAAGTCCACGTTTCAGAGTCTCAAGCTCCTATCTCAGGTGAGAGGACTTGTGTTCATAAACAGGTCATATAAAAACACAAACTCAATTTACAAGATGGAATGTGAGTCTTTACAGGTAATCAAGCCTTAAAAGTACAGACAATGTGAGTGGAGGAGGGTTAAGCACAGGTTTAAGAGATGTGTATTGTCTCCAGACAGTTAGTGAGATTTTGCAAGCCGTGGGGTTACATATAGTGTGACATAGATCATAGAATAGAACCCTACAGTGCAGAAAGAGGCCCTTTGGCCCATTGAGTCTGCACTGAACACAATCCCACCCTGGCCCTTCCCCCATATCCCTACATATTATACCTACTAATCCCTCGACACATCCTTGGACACTAAGGGGTAATTTCTTAGCATGGCCAATCAACCTAATCCGCACATCATTGGACTGTGGGAGAAAACTGGAGTACCCGGAGGAAACCCACGCAGACATGAGGAGAATGTGCAAACTCCACACAGACAGTGACCCGAACCGGGAATCGAACCCAGGACCCTGGAGCTGTAAAGCAGCAGTGCTAACCACTGTGCTACCGTGCTGCCCTGTGCTACATGAAACCCAAGATTCCGGTTGAGGCCGTCCTCATATGTGCGGAACTTGATAATCAGTTTCTGCTCAGCGACTCTGCGTTGTCACGTGTTGTGAAGTCCGCCTTGGAGAACAGTTAAATAGCAGGGGTCCAGAAGAGCAGGCGATCTTGCTTTGGTGGGTAGGCCATTTGGGGAAGGGGCGTGGGCTGGGGGAAGGAAGGCCAGAGGTCACTGGTCCAAAGTGGGTGGGCGACCCTGGTGTGAAGGGATCGTCCGATGGAGGTGCAGTGCCCCCTCCCTCCTCAACTCCCAAGACTAAGGGGGAGAATTCTTTCTGTTTCCCACCCTCAGCCCTTGGGCCCCCACTGAAGATGGAGGCTGGAGAAAGAAAAGACTTCGAAATGGCTGATTACACAGCCTTAATCCGGGTCTCTGTGGCCTTCTGTCCAAGGTCCTGTTGCCCCCACTGCAAAACTGCATCCCAATCAGGTGGGGCGGGAATCCAAAAGCAATTTTACATTCTCTGCTCCTCCTTCCCCACTGCCTCCACTGTCTCAGAAGCTGCTGGCGGTGTGGTGGGGGGGGATTTGTGAGGTTCTGACCCAAGAAATCATCAGAGCGAGTGGTTTAGCACCAGCAACAGCACCACTGAGAGTGATGCACTCCTTCAGTGCTGCACTGGAGTCCCAGCTTGGAGACTGCACCCGCGTCTCGGCAGGGAGCTTCAGATTGTGGAGTGGGAGCGTTACCACGGAGAACACATGGCACCAATAGCAGGAAGGTATCTTTGTCACTAGTGGGGGCAATGTCGGTAAACTATTGGGATAGAATGGCCAATGGTTGAGGGCCCTGCTCTAAGTTTACCCCAGGACAGAAGGCCTTCCCACATCGAACAAGCCAGACACAATGGCTAAGCATTGGACCCAAAACTCAATGGGGTTCCCCCGCGCAGGTTCGAATCTTGCTCACAGTGAGCGTGATCGAAGATGTTTATTCTATCTGGGGTGGCACGTTGGTTAGCACTGCTGCCTCACAGTGGACCTAGGTTCGATCGCCGGCTTGGGACACTGTCTGTGTGAAGAGTGCACATTCTCCCGTGGTTCCCCTCTGCTTTCCTCCCACAGTCTGAAAGACGTGCTGGTTAGGTGCATTGGCCTTTGCTAAATTCTCCCTCGGAGTGTAGCAACGAGGGGAATTTCACAATAACTTAATTGCAACATTAATTATGATTAATAAATAAGCTTTAACACAAATTTGCTTGTTTTGCTGACTCCATGGTTCAAACTTTGGATCTTGGTTGATTTCACCGGCTCATTGGTGCTTGAGACAAACATAAGATAAAGAGAGAGTTACAACCTGAGCTCACACTCACATCCTCAGCAGCAGGGCTCCTTCTATATTTGGTCCACCTTATTGTCCAACAAGGGGCACACACGCTCTGGGTCGTGCGAGGGCTGCTCTTGGATGTCGCTTCGAGAGTTGCCTAGCGCTTCACGTCCATTAGTGTATGCTTAAACTGGACCAATTGACGGGCAACACCACAGCTCAGTGACTATCACTGTTTGCTGTGCAGATACAGGGTCAGATCTCCGGCTTGGGTCAATGTCTGTGGGAATGTCTGAACATCCTCCCTGTGCTTGCGTGGGTTTTCTCCGGGTGCTCCGGTTTCCTCCCACACCCCGAAAAAAACGTGCTTTTTCGGCTGATCGGTGTCAATAAATAGTCCCCGAATTGGATCTCCCTTAATCCCACATAATTCCCTAAATTTGCACCCCCTTTATTGTGGAGTTCCATTAGACATAGGCAAAAATTGGTGAAACATTTGAATGAGGCACTCACTAAGTGTTGAAATGGGCTTGTAGGGCCGAAGGGCCTGTTTCCTCTGCTCTGCTGTTCTTTGTTCTTTTGTTCTATCACTCAAGGCTAAGCTGAGTAGCCAAAGGGGGTTTCACTCTCTGACAGTCTAACACTATCATGTTACTCCATCCTGGCTGTGTAAGCAGCTCCACGCAGGCAGCAGCCGATGGTGAGCCAACACGGAAAGACATAATAAAAACCATTCAGCATCCATTACAAATAAAACAGCTGCCCGTGAGCCTTAAAACTGTAATCCCATCTCTTGTGGTCTTCATAAAAAGCTCAAGTTTCACTCATACAGTTAATGGCCTTGTCAGAAGCTTTTCAATAGCCTTGTAAATCATTGCCAGCTGCTTCTGATAGCTTGTGGTCTACACTGTGCCTTGCCTCCAGAGCAACACTGCACAATATCTATCAGAAACTGCTCTTACTTTTCAGGTCAAATCTCATCGACTATCTAAAAGAATATCTTACCTTCCTCCCCTTCCCAATCCTCTGCACATCATGGGCGGCACGGTAGCACAGCGGTTAGCGCTGCTGCTTCACAGCTCCAGGGACCCAGGTTCGATTTCCTGGCTCAAGTCACTGTCTCGCGTGGAGTTTGCACATTCTCCTAGTGTCTGTGCGAGTTTCTTCTGGGTGCTCCGATTTCCTCCCACAGTCCAAAGATGTGCGGGTTAGGTTGATTGGCCATGCTAAAATTGCCCCTTAGTGTCCAGGGATGCGTAGGTTAGAGGGATTAGCGGGTAAAATAGGTAGGGATATGGGGGCAGGGCCTGAGTGGGATTGTGGTTTGGTGCAGACTCGATGGGCTGAAGGGCCTCTTTCTGCACTATGGGTTCTATGATCTATGATCTTTGGACACTAAGGGGCAAATTAGCATGGTCAATCTACCTGACTTGCACATCTTTGGACACTAAGGGACAGTTAGTATGGCCAATCCACCTAACCTGAATATTTTTGGACACTAAAGGTAATTTAGCACGGTCAATCCACCTAATATGCACATCTTTGGACATTAAGAGGCAATTTGGCATGGTCAATCCACCTAACATGCACATCTTTGTGCAGAGGAAGGAAACCAGAGCACCCAGAAGAAACCCACACAGATGCAGGGAGAATGTGCAAAGTCAGCCAAGGCTGGAATCAAAGCCAGGTCCTTGGGGCTGTGAGGCAGCACTGCTAACCTCTGTGCCACCATGCCATCTGCATCTGAATCCTTGTTCTGCTCTGACGCTGCACCAGTGTAATACACATGAATTTTCCTCCAATTTATTTACTTGCCTCAGGAACTTCCCTTTGAAGGCTGGAAGGAGAAGAGCTGAATGATTTATTACGGGCTGTGTAAAAGCTTCAGTTTAACAACTGGATGATGGAGAATGGCTTTTACAACAATGCTGAGGAGGTTTACTCGACAGCCCAGCACTGTATTTGCTGGTGAGATAGTTCCTCTTCCTTGGACCTCTTCCAAAGCTTGTTAATGGGTCTCTCGCGCTTTGCTACTTTTCAGGCACCGGTTTCGTGTTGAAAAGAATTTTGTTTTTCAGCGTCTTTTACCCTCGAGACCCCCCTCGAAAGCCATTCACAGCCAGCAAAGTAGATTTGCAGTGCGGGCGCTGTTGTAACGGAGGGAGACGCAACTGCCTTACGCACAGCAAGATCCCACAGACAGTGGCATGATGCCTCCGAGCCCTCTCATATAAAACGGCGCAGTGCGGATGGGTACAGTGCCCATCACACAATTCGGGCACATCTAAAGAGGTTGGTAAAATGAGTCGAGCGTACAAATCAGGCAATTGAATGAAGCAATCGCTTGCACAGCGGTTAGTGGGACCCCCTCCCCTCCATTCCTCCCCCATCAATCGCTCTCACAGTGGGAGTGGGACCCCCTCTCCCACCCCCAACAACCACCTACAGAGTGGCAATGGGAGCCCCTCCCTCCCTTCCCTCACTAATCACCTGTAGAATTGGTATGGGGTTCCCCCCTCTTCCCTCAGCAATCCCTCAATCAGTGGTAGCAAGACCTCCCTCCCACCCACACCAATCGCCCACAGAGTGGCGATGGCCCCCCCTCCTCCCCACTAATCATCTGCAGAATTGGAATAGTGCCACCACCCCCCCCCTTTCCCTCACCAATCCCTCGGACAGTGATAGCGAGACCCTCCCTCCTACCCCCACCTACAGAGTGGCAGTGGGACCACCCCCCCCTCCCTATCTCCACCAATCAACCCTCCCATTGGCCCACTCCTCCCCAAGAAGGCCCCCTCCTTCAGATCCTGCCCCCCCTCCTTGGCACTGCCCAGAAATGGGGGGCGAGGCTTGACTTTGCTGGATATTCGGTTGCTGGTAAAATCAGTAAGGCTAGAAATCGGGCACGAACCTAATCTCTCAAATCCCACCGGCTCCCAATAGCTAGATCATCAAAATGTCAACTCCAACAGACATGTGCAAGTTAACACTTGATGATTTAGACATTGAGAGACTCAATGCAGAGGAGAGTTGGAGATATTCCGTAGCTCTTGAGCTAAGGGAGACAGATAGAATTTGCTTCACGTAACGTGACCTGGGTCAAACTGGAACCGTTCCCTACTGCGGCAAACTGCTTCGGAAAATGTTTCTGTTATTCAAAATGCGAAATCTCATCGGGGGCTATAGGAATGGAAATGGGAATTTGGGTTTTAAAGTGACAATACCATTTATTTACGTACAACATTTCATTTATATAGCGCTTTTAACTTGGATAAATGTCCTCCAGGACACTTCACAGGAATGCTGGCAAAAGGTTGGTTGGATCTTCCACACATGGGTTTCCGGGAGGTCAGGGTTGTAGTCAACACAAAATCTCATTGGTAGCAGGAGGACCAGAAGATCCCCCTACCAGCCAATGGCCTGTTGCCTTTTGCCACTAGAAATATGCCATGGGAGGCCAGAGAATACCCTCCCCCATCCCCAACCCAAAGCATAACACATAAGGAAATATTGGGTCAGGTGACCAAGAGCTTGGCCAAAGAGGTAGATTTAGAGGAGTGAGTATAGAAATGCAGAGGGACCTGGGGGTGCAGGTGAACAAGTCTCTGAAGGTGGCAGAGCAAGTGAAGAAAGTTGTGAAGAAAGCATATAGTATGTTAGCCTTTATAGGAAGAGGAATAGAGTACAAGAGCTGGCCTTTAATGTTGCAGTTGTATAAAACGTTGGTTAGACCTCATTTGGAATACTGCGTCCAGTTCTGGTCGCCCTACTACCGGAACAACGTGGAGACTCTGGAGAGAGTGCGGAGGAGGTTTACCAGGATGCTGCCTGGTATGGAAGGTCTGAGTTACGAGGAGAGGTTAGGCAAATTGGGACTGTTTTCCTTAGAAAGACGTGGACTTAGAGGAGATCTAATAGAGGTGTACAAGATTATGAGGGGTATAGATAGAGTAAACAGGGTTAAGCTTTTTCCTAGGATGGACTCAAATAGCACGAGGGGTCACGGGCTTAGGGTGAGGGGGGTAAGGTATAATTTGGATGCTAGAGGGAGTTTTTTCACACAGAGGGTGGTGGGGGTATGGAATGCGCTGCCAAGTAAATTGGTGGAGGCAGGTACTCTGGAGTTATTTAAGAAATACTTAGATGGGCACATGAACAGAATGGGAATGGAGGGGTATAGAAAACTGATTTAAAATAGGGATCATGAGCCTTGGGAGTCCCTGGGAAGTGTGTAAATAGATGATGATATTGATGTACTTGTTTTTTATCCTACAGGTGCTTTGTCCACCTTGTTGTCTAACAAGGGGCATACACGCGATGGGTCGTGAGAGGGCTGCTCTTGGATTTTTTTCGAAAGTATCCTAGTGCTTCACGTCGTTAGTGTACGCTTGACCTGGACCATTTGATGGGCAACACGACAGCTCAGTGACTATCGCTGTGCTTTGCAGATACATGGATTTGGGCCTGTGTCTGTGGGAGTTTGCGCATTCTCCTCGTGCTTGCGTGGGTTTTCTCCGGGAGCTCCGGTTTCCTCCCACATCCTAAAGATGTGCTCTTAGGCTAATTGGCAAAACAAATTCTCCCTAAATTGTCTCAAATTTGGTTTTTAATTCATAGATCTATAAACATGGACAGGGATCGCGGGTAGAGGTGGGAACATCAGGGTGGCGGCGTGGGCTCATTGGGCTGTGCTGTTTTGTTCTTTGTTCTTTGCTTTAAAGGAGGATGGTGAGGTAGGGAGGCTGAGAGATATTCCAAAGCTTAGGCCCAAAGCGTCAATCACTGATAGTACAGCAATCACCAGAAATGCCAAAGGTCAGGATGAGGTGAGTTCAGATATTCCAGGGACTGGCATGTGGCAAAGAATCATTGAATCCCGAGAGTGCAGAAGGAGACTATTTGGCCCATCGAGTCTGTACTGTCTCTCCAAAAGAGCATGCCACTCAGGCCCTCTTTTCTCCCTACCCACCCTCTGTAACCCTGTGTGTTTACCATGGTTAATGGATTTGATTTATTATTGTCACATGTCTTAGTATACAGTGAAAAGTATTGTTTCTTGTGCACTGTACAGGCAAAACGTAGAGAAATAAAGAAGGGAGTGCAGAATGTAGTGTTACAGTCATAGCTAGGGTGTAGAGAAAGATCAACGTAGTGTGAGGTAGCTCCATTCAAAAGTCTGATGGCAGCAGGGAAGAAGCTGCTCTTGAATAAGTTGTACTATTTCACCGAACCTGCACATCTTTGGACACTAAAGGTGGGATTTTCCCTCGATCGGAAGATACCATCTGAAGCCAGTGAGTCTTTGTATGATTCTGTCACTGGTGAGGCTACTTCACAGAAGAAGTTCCTCCTCAACAGCTCCAGGGTCCTGGGTTCGAATCCCGGCTCGGGTCTCTGTCCGTGTGGAGTTTGCATATTCTCCTCGTGTCTGCATGGGTTTCCTCCGGGTACTTTGGTTTCTTCCCACAGTCCAAAGATGTGCGGGTTAGGTTAATTGGCCATGCTAAAATTGTCCCTTAGTGTCCTGGAATGCATAGGTTAGAGGGATTAGTGGGTGGACATGGGGATGGGGGTGGGATTGTGATTGATGTAGACTTGATGGGCTGAATGGCCTCTTTCTGCCCTGTCAGATTCTATGGTCTGAATCTACGTGTTATGATTCTCATTGCGGGACGGGAATATTTTGCACTAAGAAGTGATTTAGCATGACCCATCTGCACAACCTGTGCATCTTTGGACTGTGGTAGGGTTGGAGGAAATTACGGACCGAGATAATGGGAGGATTCGGCAACAAGGAGAAGAATTTTCCAACTCAAGATCTTGCTCGACCAAAGAACTGCCAAGCGAAATCGAGCCATACTATCCTATTGGCTGTTTGCTTACACGGCAGGCAGAATTCAAAATGACTCTGGCTGATTCTTTTATGAAACGTTACAGTTTTATGAGGTTAATAAATGATGTTTTAAAATGCAGCAGCAGAGCGAGAATCCATTTACTGTTACAGGTTAACCAGCTCAGAGCAGAGAATCGAGTACAGCTTTGGGTTAAAGCCAGTGACGGGGGAAATCTCGACTCGTGAGTGGGTCGCGTGGGTGGGTGACCCTCCTGCATCTCAAGCTTGAAATGGGGCTTGTTCACTAACCACAACCCCACGGATAAGATTAAATACATAAGAACATAAGAAATAGGAGCAGGAGTTGGCCATCCAGCCCCTCGAGCCTGTCCCGCCATTCAATAAGATCATGGCTGATCTGAAGTGGATTAGTTCCATTTTCCCGTTTTCCCCCCATAACTCTTAATTCCCTTGTCTATCGGAAATCTATCTACCCGTGACTTAAATATATTCAGCGAGGGAGCCTCCACCACTTCAACAGGCAGAGAATTCCAGAGATTCACCATCCTTTGAGTGAAGAAGTTCCTCAACTCTGACCTAAACCACCCTCTTATTTTGAGGCTGTGCCCTCTAGTCCTGCTATCCTTTGTAAGAGAGAAGATTTTCTCTACCTCTACCCTATCCATCCCCTTCATTATCTTATATGTCTCTATAAGGTCCCCCCTCAACCTTCTAAACTCCAACGAGTACAAACCTAGTCTACTCAATCTCTCCTCATTGGCTAACTCCCTCATCTCTGATATCAGCCTAGCGAACCTTCCTCTGCACTCCCTCCAAGGCCAATATATCCGTCCGCAAATGCGGCGGCCAAAACTGCACACAGTACTCCAGCTGCGGCCTCACCAGTGCCCTGTACAGTTGCAACAAGACCTCCCTACATTTATATCCTATCCCCCTCGCTATAAAGGCCAACATCCCATTCACCTTCTTAATCACCTGCTGTGCCTGCAGACTGGGTTTTTACGATTCATGCACAAGGACCCCCAGATCCCTCTGCTTTTCGCCTTTTAAATAATAATCCCTCTTATTATTATTAACACAGTTAATACACGTTGAATATTTCACAATAAATTGGAGAAAATGCTTAATCATTCATCCATTACATCCACTACAAATAGAGTCATAGAAAAACTACAGCACAAACAGGCCCTTCGGCCCACAAGTTGCGCCCATCATACCTCTACCTACCAAATGGTAAAAACAAAAGAAATATTTACTCGTTGGACACAGAGGGAAGGCACGGCTCTTGTAGTGAATGTTGTGCCCAACCAGCATGCACCTCACTTCACTTGTCCCTTGCTTTCTGCACCAATTACTTCAGTCAAACTGGGAGGGAAAAATACTACATGGATGGAAATCAGTCACACTGGGAAGGGAACAAAATATCTAGTGGGGCCGCCCGCAGAGCCCCAGTGACTGCCCGTACCCCCTCCCCGGTTGAGGTTGCCCACTACTTGTTTGAACCGCTGCCGCAGTGTGAAAAGTCAGAGTGACGAGTTCAATACTAGCAATGGCTATTCCTAAGCAAGGGATAGCAAATCACAATGGTAGTTCCTCCTGCAGGAGGGAGTTAGCTTGTTTGGGATGCTGGGCTGGAGCCCTGGCAAAACTGGAATCACTGTGAACGAGGGGAAAACGCTTCGATTGATTGGAGTCGTTCCTGGCAGAGGGGCCTTGCTGCAACTGTGCTGGTGAGGCCGCAACTTTAGTATTGCGTGCAGTTTTGGTCCCCTTATTTGCGAAAAGATACACTGGCCTTGGAGGGAGTACAGAGAAGGTTCACCAGGCTGATACTGGAGAAGAGGGGGTTAGTTTATGAGGAGAGATTGAATACATTAGGCCTGTACTCGTTGGAGTTTAGAAGGCTGAGGGGGGATCTTATAGAGACATATAAGAAAATGAAGGGGCTAGATAGGGTAGATGTAGAGAGATTATTTCCACTTACAAAGGATAGCAGAACTAGAGGGCACAGCCTCAATATCAGAGGGAGTCAATTTAGAACAGATGAACTTCTTTTTCCAGAAGGTGGTGAATCTTTGGAATTCTCTACCCATTGAAGCAGTGGAGGCTACCTCGTTGAATATGTTTAAGTCACGGGTAGATAGATTTCTGATCGATAAGGGAATTAAGGGTTATGAGGAGCAGGTGGGTAAGTGGAACCGATCCACTTCAGATCAGCCATGATCTTATTGAACGGTGGGGCAGGCTCGAGGGCCTGGATGGCCGACTCCTGCTCCTATTTCTTATGTTCAAAGGAAGATGGGGTTAGAGGTCAATCACTGAAGGTGTTTTTCAGGGCAGTGCGTGTAGCTGCTTCATCAGTGACCTCCCCTCCATCATAAGGTCAGTTCACCGATGATTGCACAATATTGAACACTGTTTGCAAATCCTCAGACACTGAAGCAGCCCATGTTCAAATGCAGCAAGAACCTGATAATATCCAGGCTGACAAAGAACAAAGAACAAAACAGCACGGGAAACAGGCCCTTCGACCCAACGAGCCCGCGCCACCACCCCGATGTTCCCACCTCTACCCGCGATCCCTGTCTTTTGTTTATAGATCTATGGATTAAAAACCAAATTTGAGACAATTCAGGGAGAATTTGTTCTGCCAATCAGCCTGAGAGCACATCTTTGGGATGTGGGAGGAAACCGGAGCACCCGGGGAAAACCCACGCAAGCATGGGGAGAATGCGCAAACTCCCACAGACACAGGCCCAAATCCATGTATCTGCACAGCACAGCGATAGTCACTGAGCTGTCGTGTTGCCCATCAAATGGACAAGTAGCAAATAACATTCGCACCTCACACGTGCCAGGCAATGACCATCAAGAGCGGAGCGGAGAAGCTACGATATCTTCTTTGGATTCTTCCACATGTCATCGATGAAGATGGACATCTCGCTCCCCACACCCTCACTTCTTGCCCTCAAACAACCGCACAACATCAAACAGACCATTGTCCGCAGCAAACTATTTCCTCTCACTTTCTTTCTCTCACTCGCCTGAGTTGCACTTTCTCCTTGAAAGTCTTGTGGGACAGTGTCTCCATCCACACAAATGTTCTCCATGAAAACCTTTGGGATCCGGGTCACATTCACACAGAAACAGTCCTTTCACTGTCCACTCCTGCTTCCGTCATTCCCGGAGTTGGAGAGGTCATCGTCAGGGGCTGTTTCCTTCTTGACGCAGTTGATTTTCCATTGAGTTTCTGGTTGGAGTCAACACAAAAATGCTCGAAATGGATAACACTGCAACACGATGGATTCTCTGTGCTAACATTGCTTGGGAGGTGTGGGTCAGAGAGTTTCTAAATCAAGCAGGTTTCTAGGAGTTGAGATTTGGGAGCTGGCTGTTTGCTCAGCAAGCCTGCGAGAGGCTTTTCCAGTTGATGTTAAACAGGCAGGCCACCTGTGAGGCTAAAGATGTGTGGCGGAATTCTCCCAACTCGCCCGGGTTCGGTTGGCACGGAGAATCCAGTGGGAGCCAAAATCTTGGAAACCCACCAAAGTAGAATCCTGTCGCAATTCTCCCACTGACGGGCGGGCTAGTTACACAGTTGGTCTTCCTACCAGCAGGTGGCAGGAATGCCCTTTATTTGCGACCCATGAATGTTCAGCTCCCCGCTGGCGTCCCATCAGGCCTTTCAATCTAGTGTCACGGCAACGGGAAAGCACGTTAGTGGCATGTCCAATGTGGCACTCGCAAAGTTCGCCAGAGACTTTGAGATCAAATGCAGCAATTGTCTGCCACGGTGCCACGCTGCTCCTGAAGATTCACCACCTTGCCGGGGCAGACCAGTCCCTGCTCTCCATTTGAACGTTGAGCTGGTCTTCATGGAGAACATCGTGTTGCTGGACCCATGGACTCTCTCCTCCCCCCACCTGTATCTCGCTTCAGTACTGAGCCTGAGATTGGGGAAGACAGACTCTCCTTCACCAACCCAACCCCCCCCCCCCCCCTCCCCCCAACCCCCAGTGCCACACACCAGTGTCTCTCTGGACAGTACCATACCCGTGCAGCAATCACTACAAAGATCTGAAGTTCAACTGGGGGCTGGAGTGTGAGGTGAGGATGAGAGTTGGGGGGAGGGTATGGATTAATCAAGTTGCCGGGGGTGGGGGGGAAGGATGAGAAAGAGAGGCTGTGCAAGGAGAGGTGCAAGAAGTATAAGGGCTGGCAATTAGGGCAAGGAGACGGATGGGGAGGACAAGCAGTGGAGGGCAGAGGGAAGACTGAGCTGAGGGAACCTGGATTCTGATAAAGCTGCATGGCAAGCTGCCAAATAATGGGATCAAAGGGATAGGAATTTGGCCTTTGTGTTAAAACTATCCAGAAGCCCAGATACTGAGGTCTCTGATAGTTAACTGCAGCGTAACAATCAGTTTCAGTGCTTCTGGCTAGGTAGCTATTATCATCTCTTCTGATATAACGAGGTTCAATTTCTCTCTTTTGGGACGGTTCAAGTTGGGGAACCAGTTTATCTGCACCCTCGTTAATTACCAAGGAGATGTGAGAATTGATAGACAGGGAGTAATGAGATTCGTGGCAGCTGTCTTTTTTCGGCAGAAACTTGCATTGACAAAGAAGAGCAAAGTTTTGGGTTCTTTACATGCGATAGAGACCCAGCGACTTCATAGGTATTCCCAAATCCAACTTAAAAACCATCCACTTAGAGAAACAGTATCATCGTTTTTAAATCAGAAATGTCTCCTGGAAATAAAACTTGCTGGCTTAACCGCACTCAACTGCTTTCCGAATTAGGTTTTATTAAGCACTATCTTCCTATGCTCTAATGGACCCTGTTACCTATATCGATTACAGTAGACACTAATGTTATTCATAGAAATGTAGAAAATAGGAGCAGGAGGAGTCCATTCGGCCCTTCAAGTTTGCTTCGCCATTCATTATGATCATGGCTGGTCATACAACTCAACACCTCCCCTCCCACCGCCCCCCAGATCCTTGATCCCCTTCACTCTAAGAGCTATATCTAACAGCTTGAAACATACAATGTTTTGGTCTCAATTGCTATCTGTGGTAGTGAATTCCACCACTCTCTGGGTGAAGAAATTTCTCCACATTCAGTCCTAAAAGATGTACTGTGTATCCTTAGACTGTGCCCCCTGATTCTGGACACCCCCAACACTGGGAACATCTTTCCTGCATCTACCCTGTCTGGTCCTGCTAGAATTTTATACATTTCTCTGCGATCCCCCCCCTGTTCTCCGAAACCCCAGTGGTATTGTAACTAATTTGATTTGCCTCGTCAATACAGAGATTAAAGCAATTACAGTGTTCCTTTATCGCATGTATCTCTAATTTCCAGTTTAGTGCCATTGCTAACATCACCACTACAGTTGGGGTTCTATATACAACCCCCACCAACACATTCTTGTGCGCCTTAGTTTCACTAAGCTCAACCCATAAAGATTCCACATAGATTAATCATCTCTGGCTGGTAACATTCTTGTTACTTATCTCCATGTACAAGAATTCCTTAAATGTTATATTCCATCTCAGATTAAAAATAGAAGAAAGTTATGCTTTCTTTTCATTGGGACTTGAAGCCATTCTGTTTATCTTGGAAAGCTTGTTACACCCACATATTAAGATGTATGATTAATAATCTGTAACTCCCCAAGATATCCAACATATCTCTCTCCAAAATATCCACCAAAGTTCTGTCTAACTATTAACCACTTCCTGTCTTTGTTAATCCGGAAAGAAGTCTCACAACGTCAGGTTAAAGTCCAACAGGTTTATGTGACAGCACTAGCTTTGGAAGCACTGCCCCTTCATCAGGTGAGTGGGAGTTCTGTCCACAAACAGGGTGTATAAAGGCACCAACTCAATTTACAAAATAATGGCTGGAATGTGAGTCTTTTCAGGTAATCAAGTCTTAAAGGTACAGAGAACGTGAGTGGGGAGAGGGTTAAGCACAGGTTAGAAAGATGTGTATTGTCTCCAGCCAGGACAGTTAGTGAGATTTGCAAGCCCAGGCAATTCGTGGGGGTTACAGATAGTGTGACATGAACCCAAGATCCTGGTTGAGGCTGTCCTCATGTGTGCAGAACTTGGCGATCAGTCTCTGCTTGATGACTCTGCGTTGCAGTGTGCCGTGAAGGTCATCTTGGAAAATGCTTACCAGAAGACCAGAGGCTGAATGCCCGTGACCGCTGAAGTGTTCCCTGCTTGTGTTGCCAAATAAATTGTTGGACTTTAACCTGGTGTTGTGAGACTTCTTACTGTGCTTACCCCAATCCAATGAGGGCATCTGTACCTCTTTATTAATCCAGGTATGAGCTATAGACAATTCTGCACAGACCAATATTATTACCCATCCTAATTGCCCTTGAGAAGGTGGTGCACGCGGTCCATGTGGTGTAGGTACACAGACAGTGCGTTAGAGAGAGTTGTTCCAGGATTTTGATAGGTCATAGAGTCATAGAACCCTACAGTGCAGAAAGAGGCCCTTTGGCCCATCGAGTCTGCACCAAACACAATCCCACCCAGGCCCTATCCCCACATCCCTACACGTTTACCCACTAATTCCTCTAACCTACATATCTCAGGACACTAAGGGGCAATTTCTTAGCATGGCCGATCAACCTAATCTGCACATCTTTGGACTGTGGGAGAAAACTGGAGTATCCAGAGGAAACCCATGCAGACATAAGGAGAATGTGCAGACTCCCACACAGACAGTGACCCGAGCCGGGAATCGAACCCAGATCCGTAGAGCTGTGAAGCAGCAGTGCTAACCGCTGTGCCACCGTGCTGCTCTATTTTGTCTGAACATAAGGGAAATAACATTTCCAAATAAGAAGCTTGAAGGCAGTGATGTTCCCTGTGTTTGTTCCTCTGGGTGGCAGAGGTCATGAGTTTAGAAGGTGCTGTCAAAGTCTTGGTGAGTTGCTGCAATGTACTTTGTGGGGACGACGTACCAGCGGTGGAGGGAGTGAGTGTTGAAGCTGCTGGATGGGGTACCAATCAAGCAGGGCTGCTTTGTTCTGGATGGTGTCAAACTTCATGAGTGTTATTGGAGCTCATCCAGGCAAGTGCGGAGTATTCCATTGCCTTCCTGACCTGTGCCTTGTAGATCTCTCTTCCTATTTTTAAAGTTTATTTATTATTATCACAAGTAGGCTGCTCCTACCTCCCCCCCCTCCCAATATGCCTTGATCCCTTTTGCCCAAGAGCTATATCTAATTTCTTCTTGAAGTCACACAACTGTGAAAATCCCTCGGTCATCAGACTCTGTTTGGGTACACTGAGGGAGAATTTAGCATGGCCAATGCAATTGACCAACACGTCTTTCAGACTGTTAACCCCCACAGATGTGAACCTTATCATTAACTGATGGGTGGCACAGTGATTAGCACCGCTGCTTCACAGCTCCAGGCACCTGGGTTCGATTCGCGGCTCGGGTCACTGTTTGTGTGGCGTTTGCACATTCTCCTCGTGTCTGCGTGGGTTCCCTCTGGAGTGCTCCAGTTTCCTCTCACAGTCCGGAGATGTGTGGATTAGGTTGATTGGCCGTGCCAAAATTGCCTTTAGAGTCCTGAGATGTGTAGGATTAGCGGGTAACTATGCAGGGTTATGGGGGTAGGGTGGGATTGTGGTCGGTACAGACTCGATGGGCCGAATGGCCTCTTTCTGTAAGGTTTCTATTTCTAAGATGCAGTTTTTGTGTGAGCGTGGTTTTCCAGGAAGTACATCCATTATCGGAGACATCGCCCACCCGTAGTTGTGGTGTGGATGTGGTTAACTTCCGACACAGTATTGGAATGTGGATGGATTACAGCCCTTATGACGGTGCTACAGACTGAAACAAGGTCGTGGAGGAACAAGCCAGCAGCAGCTGAGCTGAGACTCCATCTGCTGCCCAGCTGCAGAGTGACAGGAAGTGCCAGGGAACAGAACAGTTCGATCTGAAATTACACCACTTCTCATCTCAAGGGGCAGTTGGAGAGCATCCACAAACGTGCATATTCATTACTCGCGCTGCCTGAAGCCAGAGCTTATAGATCGGAGAAGGGGAGGGGTAGATTCAGAATGTTGCCAATGGTGGGGGAGTCCAGAACTATAGGTCATAGCATGAGGATAAGGGGTAAATCTTTTAGAACTGAAATTTCTTCACCCATAGGATGGTGAATGTGTGGAATTTACTACCATAGAAAGTAGTTGAGGTCAAAATGTTGTGTAATTCTAAGAAGAAATTAGATATAGCTGTTAGGGCTAAAAGGATCAAGGGGTATGGGGAATAGGGGGATCAGGATATTGAATTTGATGATCAAAACGATGGCGAAGCAAGCTCAAAGGGCTGAATGGCCAACTTGTGCTTTTAGTTTCTATAAGCATGGGACTCTCCGGCTTCTATTGCTCAGTTCCATAAACAGATCGAAAGGCTTGGTAAGTTAATAATCTTAACTGGGCTAGTGGTTAAGAACACACTTTCTTTGTCCAAGAAGTCAAAGAACAAGGAACAAAACAGCACGGGAAACAGGTACTTTGGCCCAATGAGCCCGCGCCGCCACCCCGATGTTCCCACTTCTACCGTGATCCCTGTCCATGTTTATAGATCTATGCATTGAAACCAAATTTGAGACAATTTAGGGAGAATTTGTTTTGCCAATTAGCCTAAGGACACATCTTTGGGATGTGGGAGGAAACCGGAGCGCCTGGAGAAAACCCACGCAAGCACGGGGAGAATGCGCAAACTCCCACAGACACAGGGCCAAATCCATATATCTGCACAGCACAGAGATAGTCACTGAGCTGTCATGTTGCCCATCAAATGGTCCAGGTCAAGCGTACACTAATGACGTGAAGCACTAGGATACTCTCGAAAAAAAAATCCAAGAGCAGCCCTCCCACGACCCATTCCATGTATGCCCCTTGTTAGACAACAAGGCGGACCAAAGAACCTGTAGGGTAAAAACATATACATCCTGCAGTGGGATTTGAACCTAGTGCATCTGGCTCAGAGATAACTGCGTTACAGGATCACAGGGATTTGGGATTGTGCAATATTATTCTTCATTTTGTTCCTCCCTCCGGCTGTGGGCAGACTCTTCTCATAGCTCACAGTTCCCGAAACAGGCCACTAAACTGTCACCAGGAGCTTATAGTTTGAGCAGACGCCATTCCACATCAACAGTGTTTGGCTCAGAGTCTCTCCCCTCCAACCATTGCCATGTTTTGAAGGATTTTTGCCTGGTTGACTGTATTACAAATGCACCATCCTTAGAACATAGAACATAGAACATTACAGCACAGAACAGGCCCTTCGGCCTTCGATGTTGCGCCGACCAATATAAAAAGCAATGCCCCTCCAAAACTAAACCATTCCCTTCTCTTCCATATACTTATCAACTAACCTCTTAAACGCCACCAAACTTGGCGCATCTACAACCGCTGCAGGCAGGGCATTCCACTCCCGAACCACCTTTTGGGTAAAGAACCTGCCTCTGATATCCGTCCTATAACTATCACCCCTTAATTTAAAGCTGTGTCCCCTTGTGCTAGCTTTTTCCATCCTAGGAAAAAGGCTATCACGATCCACCCTATCTAAACCTCTAATCATCTTATATGTTTCGATTAGGTCCCCTCTTAGCCGCCTCCTTTCTAACGAATACAACCTCAAATCCCTCAGCCTCTCTTCATAAGACCTGCCCTCCATACCAGGCAACATCCTGTAAACCTCCTCTGTACCCTCTCCAATGCCTCCACATCTTTCTTATAATGTGGGGACCAGAACTGTACACAATACTCCAAGTGCGGCCGCACTAGAGTTTTGTACAGTTGCAACATGCCGTTGCGGCTCCGAAATTCAATCCCTCTACCAATAAAAGCCAAGACTCCATATGCCTTCCTAACAACCTTCTCGACCTGACTGCCTACTTTCAGGAATCTATGCACATACACACCAAGATCCCTCTGTTCATCTAGACTACTAAGAAGCCTACCATTTGCCCTATACTCTACACATTTATTATTTCTGCCATAGTGCATTACCTCACACTTTTCCACATTAAACTCCATTTGCCACCTCTCGGCCCCGCTCTGCAACTTGTCCAAGTCCCTCTGCAAACTATAACACCCCTCTTCAATATCTACCACTCCACCGACTTTAGTGTCATCTGCAAATTTACTAATCCATCCTTCAATACCCTCATCCAGATCATTTATAAAAATTACAAAACAGCAGGGGCCCCAAAACAGACCCCTGAGGTACACCACTTGTCACCGAACTCCAAGATGAATATTTCCCATCAACCACCACCCTCTGTCTTCTACCTGCTAGCCAATTCCTAACCCAATTAGCTAAATCACCCTCTATCCCATACATCTGCATTTTCTGCAGAAGTCTTCCATGGGCACGAACTCCTGGGGTGGGACTCGAACCCGGAGCTCCTGGCTCAGAGGCAGGGACCTCCCACTGCGCCATGAGACATCCTCACATTCCCCCAATGACAACACTTTAAATATATTATTGTGGACAACTTATCAATGCCCAAAGACTGTACATACGAACATAAGAAATAGGAGCAGGAGTCGGCCATCTAGCCCCTTGAGCCTGCCCCGCCATTCAATAAGATCATGGCTGACCTGAAGTGCATCAGTTGCACTTCTCCCCATAACCCTTAATTCCCTTGTCTATCAGAAACATATCTACCTGCGACTTAAACATATTCAACGAGGTAGCCTCCACAGCTTCAAGGGGTAGAGAATTCCAGAGGTTCACCAACCTTTGAGTGAAGAAGTTCCTCCTCAACTCTGTTCTCTCGTGCCCCCCTTCACTTTAAGACTGTGCTCTCTAATTCTACAACAACAAAGACAAAGAGCAACACAGCACGGGAAACAGGCCCTTCAGCCCAACGAGCCCGTGCCGCCGTCCTAACGTCTTAATGACGTATCCTTGACTTTAGGCTATGCCTATTGTTGAAGATTCCCATATAGAGACCAATATAGGGACAATTTGTTACCCAATCAGCCTAAGAGCACATTTTTGGGATGTGGGAGGAAACCGGAGCACCCGGAGAAAACCCACGCAACCACGGGGAGAACGCGCAAACTTCCGCAGACACAGGCCCAAATCCATGTGTCTGCACAGCAACAGCGATAGTCTCTGAGCTGTCATGTTGCCCATCTGATGGTCCAGTTTAAGCATACACTAACGACGTGAAGCACTAGGCCACTCCTGAAGTAACATCCAAGAGCAGCCCTCGCACGACCTGCCGAATGCATGCGCCTTGTTGGTCAACAAGGCGGACCGAATTGCCTGTGGAAACAAATAAGACAGTATTAAACATGCGAAAAACTCAGGGATAGACATCCCTGAGACAAAACTAAAAGATATTCTAATACTATTTGGTCGTCCCAAAGCTCCCGATATTTAGACAGTCCTGCTATATCCCTCTATCTGCAGACCGCTCATGTGGCTGTCCAAGAGACCCTTAAACAACCCTAACGTGCCTGCTCCCACCACCTTACTCGGCAGTGCATTCCACACCCCCACTATCCTTTGTGTGAAAAACTGGCCTCTAATATTCGTCTTATACATAGCCCCCCTCACCCTGAGCCCATGACCCCTCGTTCTATCCATTTCTAATGGTGGAAAAAGCTTACCACCATTTACTCTATCTATACCCCTCATAATCTTATATACCTCTAAAAGATCCCCTCTCAGCCGACGTCTTTCAAGGGAAAACAAACCCAGTGTTTTCAATCTTTCCTCGTAAGACAGCCCTTCCATACCAGGCAGCATCCTGGTAAATCTCCTCTGCACTCTCTCCAGGGCCTCTACATCCTTCCTGTAGTACGGCGACCAGAACTGGATGCAGTACTCCAGATGAGGCCTAACCAACGTTCTATACACTTGCAACATCAGACTCCTACTCTTGTATTCTATACCCCTTCCTATGAAGGCTAACATACCATACGCTTTTTTTACCACATTCTCCACCTGTACTGACACCTTCAGAGACTTGTGAACCTGCACCCCCAGGTCTCTCTGCATCTCTATACTCCGGATAGTTTTACCTTTTATCCTATAACTCCTCTCTACATTATTCCGGCCAAAATGCATCACCTCGCATTTATTCAGAT
The DNA here is from genome assembly GCA_024679065.1 of Sphyrna mokarran. Lineage (NCBI taxonomy): Eukaryota > Metazoa > Chordata > Chondrichthyes > Carcharhiniformes > Carcharhinidae > Sphyrna > Sphyrna mokarran. The sequence continues at coordinate 34,731,346 of JAGIQG010000028.1, forward strand.
TAAATTCCATTTGCCATCTATCTGCCCAATCTACGTCCTGTTGTATTGCCTGGCACTGCTCCTCAGTACCCGCCAATCCAAGCATCTTAGTGTCATCAGCAAATTTGCTGATCACACCACCTACCCCTCCTTCCAAGTCATTTATATACACCACAAATAGAAGGGGTCCTAGTACAGAGCCCTGTGGCACACCACTAGTGACAGACCTCCAGTTGGAAAAAAAGCCTTCCACTACTACCCGCTGTCTCCTCCTCCCAAGCCAGTTCTCAACCCATCTACATACCTGGCCCTGTATCCCTTGTGCCTTCACCTTTTCTATCAGCCTACCATGAGGGACCTTATCAAACGCCTTACTGAAATCCATGTAGATGACATCAACGGCTTGTCCTTCATCAACTGTTTTTGTCACCTCTTCAAAAAATTCCACTAGATTCGTAAGGCACGACCTCCCCTTAACGAAGCCATGCTGCGTATCCTTGATCAGATCGCAGCGCTCCAGATGCTCATACATCCTGTCCCTGAGGATCCTCTCCATTAGCTTACCTATAACTGAAGTCAAGCTCACCGGCCTATAGTTCCCTGGGTTATCCCTCTGACCCTGTAATAAACACTCTGTAAATAAATAAAAGTGTCCTTACTTCTACTTGTATGATTGAGCGAGATTCTGTCTCTCACATTGATTATTTTCTTGAGGTAAACCTGAAACACACCATTTTTTTTGTTTATTGGATATAGAACATAGAACATTACAGCGCAGAACAGGCCCTTCGGCCTTCGATGTTGCGCCGACCAATTAGGAAAAAGCAATGACCCTCTAACCTAAACCATTCCCTTTTCGTCCATAAACTTGTCTACTAACCTCTTAAACACCACCAAACTTGGTGCATCTACAACTGCAGCAGGCAGGGCATCCCATACCCTTACCACCCCCTGGGTAAAGAACCTACCTCTGACATCCGTCCTATAACTCCCACCCCTTAATTTAAAGCTATGTTCCCTCGTGCTAGCTTTCTCCATCCTAGGAAAAAGGCTATCACTGTCCACCCTATCTAAACCTCTAATCATCTTATATGTTTCAATAAGGTCTCCTCTTAGCGCCTTCTTTCTAACGAAAACAACCTCAAATCCCTCAGCCTCTCTTCATAAGACCTGCCCTCCATACCAGGCAACATCCTGGTAAACCTACTCTGTACCCTCTCCAATGCCTCCACATCTTTCTTATAATGTGGGGACCAGAACTGCACACAATACTCCAAGTGCGGCCGCACTAGAGTTTTGTACAGTTGAAACATGACGTTGCGGCTCCAAAATTCAATCCCCCTACCAATAAAAGCTAAGACTCCGTATGCCTTCTTAACAACCTTATCGACTTGATTGCCAACTTTCAGGGATCTATGCAAATATACACCAAGATCCCTCTGTTCTTCAACACTATTAAGAGTCCTACCATTAGCCCTATACTCTACACATTTGTTATTCCTGCCAGAGTGAATTACCTCTCACTTTTCCGCATTAAACTCCATTTGCCACCTCTCAACCCAGCTCTGCAACTTGTCCAAGTCTCTCTGCAAACTAGAACACCCCTCTTCACTATCTACCACTCCTCCGGCTTTGGTGTCATCCGCAAATTTACTAATCCATCCTTCAATACCCTCATCCAGATCTTTTATAAAAATTACAAACAGCAGGGGCCCCAAAACAGATCCCTGAGGTACATCACTTGTAACCGAACTCCACGATGAATAATTTCCATCAACCACCACCCTCTGTCTTCTATCTGCTAGCCAATTCCTAATCCAATTAGCTAAATCACCCTCAATCCCGTACATTTGCATTTTCCAGTGGATATGGGTATCACTGACTGGGCCAGAATTTATTGTCCATCTCTAACTGTTCTGGAATTGAATGTTTGCTAGACGATTTCACAGGCCAGTTATGATTCAACCACATTGCTGTGAGTCTAGAGTCATGCACAAGTCAGACCAGGTAAGGATAGCAGATTTCTTTCCCTACAGGACATTAGATGGGTTTTTGCGACCATTGTAGAATCTTTATTATGCAGGACAGGTCCATTGGCCCCTTGTTTCTGCATTGAGCCTCCAAGAGAACATCACACCCAGGTTACTCCATTCATTTATCCCACTAACCCTCTTAACCACTAAGCAGCAATGGCCAACCCACCTAACCTAACCTAATAAGGTCCCCTTATTTGCGAAAGGAGATATTGGCTTCGGAGAGAGTGCAGAGAAGGTTCACCAGACTGATTCTGGAGATGGGGGAGTTAGGGTATGAGGAGAGATTGAATAGACTGGGCCTGTACTCATTGGAGTTTAGAAGGCTGAGGGGGGATCTTATAGAGACATATAAGATAATGAAGGGGCTAGACAGGGTAGAAGCAGAGAGATTATTTCCACTTAGAAAAGAAACCAGAACTAGTGGGCACAGCCTCAATATCAGAGGGAGTCAATTTAGAACAGATGAACTTCTTTTTCCAGAGAGTAGTGAATCTTTGGAATTCTCTACCCATTGAAGCAGTGGAGGCTACCTTGTTAAATGTGTTTAAGTCACAGGGAGATTGATTTCTGATCAATAAGGGGATTAAGGGTTATGGGGAGCAGGCGGGTAAGTGGAACTGAACCACTAACAGATCAGCCATGATTTTATTGAATGGTGGGACAGGCTCGAGGGGCTGGATGGCCGACTCCTGCTCCTATTTCTTATGTTGCTATGACTCAAAGGACAGGATTCTCCAAGCCTCGCTGGCCCCAAAATTGGAAAATCATTTCCATGGTCGGCCCCTTTCCCTGTTCCGATTCCCGTGGTGAGTGGAACGGTAAAATTCCCCCTAAAATACAAAGCCAACAAAAGGTGTGGATACCAAACTGAATGATTGGGAAAGGTGGGATACAATGGGAGTGGTAAAATGGAATGGACAATGGGAAGACAAAGAGAAATATCTTACTGTCAGAAAAGAGATCAAAGCAAAATACTGTGGATGCTGGAATCAAAGAACAAAGACCAGATCAGCACAGGAAACAGGCCCTTCGGCCCTACAAGCCCATTTTAACACTCAGTGAGTGCCTCATTCAAGTCCTTCTTCAACCTATGACTTTTGTCCACATCTCATGGACTCCACAATAAAGGGGTGCAAGTTTAGGGAATTATATGGGATTAAGGGAGATCCAATTCAGGGACACTTTATTGACACCAATCAGCCTAAAAACATGTTTTTGGGGTGTGGGAGGAAATCGGAGCAGCCGGAGAAAACCCACGCAAGCACGGGGAGAATGTTCAGACATTCCCACAGACATTGACCCAAGTCGGAGATCCGACCCTGTATCTGCACAGCAAACAGTGATAGTCACTGAGCTGTCGTGTTGCCCGTCAGTTGATCCAGTTTAAGCGTACACTAATGGACGTGAAGCACTAGGCAACTCTCGAAGAACATCCAAGAGCAGCCCTCGCACGATCCACCGCATGTGTGCCCCTTGTTGGACAACAAGGCGGACTGAATTGGAAGCAAAATCAGAAAATGCTGGAAAATCTCAGCAGGCCTGACAGCATCCGTGGAGAGAGAATAGACACAATGGCCAGAATTTTATTGCCATGAGGCTTGGAGAATGGCAGTCTCCATTAGTTTCGGGCTGGCCTGTTTGAACCTTAGGCAGATGTGCCGATAAAATTCCATCCCACATTTCAAGCCTAAATGAGCCTTGTTGAAGGGTCATCCAGACATGAAATGTTGGCTCTATTTTCTCTCCCCAGAGGTTGGGATTTTCCCCAGACAGGAAAAAAAGTTTCAATTTAGAAATGAGGCCATGAAAGAACACTCACAATAAATCCAGGAGTAATCATAACAGCATTCCAGAATATAAGATAGAGCTTTGACTCTGGACTTATCAGGGAGATAGACAATGTCTATGTAAAGTTACAAAAGCTTTCATATATTTACTGGGGAGACAGACAGTGTCTACACAAAGTTACAAAGGCTTTCATAGAAATAAGGGGAGACAATTCATCAAAATGAGAGAGGCTGAAACAACCAGTTAGATTACATCAGTGCATATTAAAAATAGTTCAGGAGGAGATGGCGGAGGCAATATTACAGAGATAGAGAAAAAACATTAGAAAGGAGAACAACGCCACAGAACTGGCAGACGGTTAATGTGATTCCAACATATTCAACGGAAGATAAAACACGTCCAGGGAACTATAAACTACAAACCAATTAGTTTAACACTGGTGCGAGGGAAGATAACAGAATCCTTGGTCAAAGCTGGAAGGAGAAATATTGAGAAACAGAAAGTATAATTAAATGCGTTTCACAAAGATTCCTATAGGGAAAATCATGCCTGACCAAGCTAATCGAATCCTCTGACAAACTAACATAGGAAACTAAATGGGAGAGGTAACGCATTTGGATTTCCAGAAAACCTCAAATAAATGGTCGCATGGTTAATTTATGAGGAGATTGAATAGACTGGGCCTGTACTTGTTGGAGCTTAGAAGGCTGAGGAGGGAATCTTATAGAGACTTACAAGATAATGAAGGGGCTAGATAGCGTAGAGGTAGAGGGATTCTTCCCGCTTAGAAAGGAAACCAGAACTAGAGGGCACAGCCTCAAAATAAGGGGAGAGGGGAGTTTAGATCGGAGTTGAGGAGGAACTTCTTCACTCAAAGGATCTCTGGAATTCTCTGCCCATTGAAGTGGTGGAGGCTACCTCGCTGAATATATTTAAGTCACGGGTAGATAGATTTCTGATAGATAAGGGAATTAAGGGTTATGGGGAACAGGCGGGTAAATGGAACTGATCCACTGCGAATCAGCCATGATCTTACTGAATGGTGGGGCAGGCTCTAAGGGCTGGATGGCCAACTCCTGCTCCTATTTCTGAAGTTCTTATGTAACTCGTAACTAATGTTGGAACAAGAGGAGGCTGGGAACTTAGCAGAAGTACATAGCAACCTGGCCCAGAGACAGAAATCAGAGAATTATGGTTAAAGAAAGTTACTCAGATTGGCAACGTTGGGGTGTGATGTTTCGTAAAATTCTGATATGGGTTAATTTTATTTTTATTTAGTCATGGGACATGGGTGTTGCTGGCTGGGGCTAGCATTTATTGCCCATTTTTAGATGCCCAAGGGCAGTTGGAGGACAACCACATTGCTTGTGGCTCTGGAGTCACATGTAGGCTAGACGGGTAAGAATGGCAGATTTCCTTCTCTAAAGGACATTAGTGAACCAGACGGGATTTTCCGACAATTGACAACGGTTTCATGGTCGTCAGTAGATTCCTAATTCCTGATTTTTTTTTTATTGAATTCAAATTGCAACACTTGCCGTGGCGGGAATTGAACCCAGAACATCGGCTGAGTTTCTGGATTAATAATAATACCACTAAACCATTGCCTTCCCTTGATTATAAAATCATAGCAAGGCAATCAAAGCACTGGATGTTCATTTTTAGAAGGCTAGAATTGGAATGCAGCGATGTTTTGCATAGATATTTAGTCAGGAGCAGTTTGCGGTAATTATATTACAAAAAAAAAATGATACGGAGGGACTTGAGCAGATGCAAAGGGATTTACTAGAATCTTATTTATATTCATTCATGAGATGTAGGCTTTGCTGGCTAGGCCAGCATTTATTGCCCATCTTTAACTACCCTTGAGATGGTGATGGTGAGCTGCCTTCTTGAACCATCAGAATCCATGTGGAGGTAGCACCCCACGTTGTGCTGTTAGGGAAAGAGTTCCAGGATATTTTCCCAGCAGCACTACAGGAACTGGAGATTAGAATTGGGAGGTTGTTTCCACTTGCAGGTAAGACAGGGTCTTGAATAAAAGATAATTGTTAATGAACCCAATGGGCAATTCCGGAAAAAATTGTTTGCCTGGAAAATGATTAGAATGTGTTACTTATGTCAAAAATAAATGGTTGAATGAATAGCATGGACGTATTAGGTGTGGTGGCACAGTGGTCAGCACTGCTGTCTCAGAGTGCCAGGGACACAGGTTCAATTCCGGCCTTGAGTGACCATCTATGTGGAGTTTGCAGTTTCTCCCCGTGTCTGCGTGAGTTGCCTCCGAGTGCTCCAATTTCCTCCCACAGTCTGTGGATGTGCAGGTCAGGTGGATTGATCATATTAAATTGCCCGATTGTGTCCACAGATGGGTAGGTTAGGGGAATTAGCCATGCTAAATTGTCCCTTAGTGACCCAAGATTAGTGAGGTCTGGTGGATTGGCCATGCAAAAAATGGTAAAAAGTCTCGCAACACCAAGTTAGAGTCCAACCAGTTTATTTGATAGTAAACTTCCACACACTGACGCAGGAACACCGTTTCTGAAAGCTTGAGAGATTACTATCAAATTAACCTGTTGGAGTTAAACCCGAGACTTTTTACTATATTTACCCCAGTCCAACGCCAGCATCTCTACATCATACAAAAATGCATATGGTTGCGGAAATAGAGAGTGGGGGGTGGGAGATAGAGGGTGGGGGGTGGTTAGCATGATTGTGATGCTTTGTTGGAGAGTTGGTGCAAACTTGATGGGCCAAACGACCTCAATCTCCACTGTGTTGACTCTATAGATTCTATGGAATAGAAGATCACTCTGCTCTCCTACGATGGTGGGAGGTGATTTGCTATTGGTTGGTGATGAGAGGCCCGATCTTTTGGTCTCGTTGCTGTCAAGGGGGCTTTCCCATTGAATCCATCCCATGCTAGAGGGTGTGCCACGGTGGGGGTGCACTGGAAGATACCATCGATTGGAAGGGTGCAAAACTCCTACTCTCTGCTGATGAGGCTGCGTAGAATGTAAACCCATGCATGGATCTGATGGGCTGAATGACCTATTTCTTCACCGCAAATGTATCCAATACTTTTTAAGACAGCATTTGACATCAAAGAGCCCAATCAAAATAAGAGTCAGTGGGAATCAGGGGAATACTCACCACTGGTTGGAGTCGCAAGGAAAATGGTTGTGTTTGTTGGAGGCCAATTAGAACTTAGAACATAGAACAATACAGCACAAACAGGCCCTTCGGCCCACGAGTTGCGTCAATCACATCTACCAATCCACAGACCTATCTATAACCCCCTATCCTATTCTTTTCCATATACTCATCCAGAAGTCTCTTAAAAGACCCCAGTGAGTTCGCCTCAACAACCTCCGACGGCAGTCGGTTCCATTCACTCACCACCCTCTGAGTGAAAAACCTATCCCTGACATCTCCTTTGTATTTGCTTCCCTGCACCTTAAATCTGTGTCCTCTCGTAGTGACCATTTCTGCTCGGGGAAATAGTCTCTGAGAGTCCACCCTATCTATCCCTCTCAACAATTTATAAACCTCTATCAGGTCGCCTCTCAACCTACGTCTCTCCAGTGAGAAGAGTCCCAGCTCCCTCAACCTATCTTCATAAGGCCTGCCTCCCAATCCAGGCAGCATCCTTGTAAATCTCCTCTGAACTCTCTCAATAGTCTCTACATCCTTCCTATAATGAGGCGACCAGAACTGCGCACAATACTCCAACTGGGGTCTGACAAGAGTCTTATAGAGCTGCATCATTAACTCCTGACTCCTAAACTCTATTCCTCGATTAATGAAGGCCAGTACACCGTACGCCTTCTTGACCACTTCCTCCACCTGCGAGGTCGATTTAAGAGTCCTATGGACCCGGACCCCGAGATCCTTCTGCTTTACAACACAGCTAAGACTCCTACCCCTTATATTGTACTCCTTCATCCCATTATTCCTGCCAAAATGGACCACTACACATTTATCTGCGTTGAAGTCCATCTGCCACTTCTCCGCCCAGTCTTGCATCCTGTCTATGTCCCGCTGCAACTTTTGGCATCCCTTCAGACCATCCACAACACCATCGATCTTTGTATCGTCAGCGAACTTGCTAACCCATCCCTCCACTTCCTCATCCAGGTCATTTATGAAAATGACAAACAGCAGGGGTCCCAGAACAGATCCCTGGGGCACTCCACTGGTTACCGACCTCCATGCAGAACAAGACCCATCCACAACCACTCTCTGCCTTCTGCCGGCAAGCCAGTTCTGGATCCACGAGGCTAAAGCCCCTTGGATCCCATGCCCTCTCACCTTCTCCAGAAGCCTTGCATGTGGGACCTTATCAAACGCCTTACTAAAGTCCACGTACACTATGTCCACCGCCCTTCCTTCGTCAATATGTTCAGTCACATTTTCGAAGAACTCAACTAGGCTCGTAAGGCATGACCTGCCCTTGACAAAACCATGCTGACTATTTCTAATCAGTCCAAACTTCTCCAAATGTTCATATATCTTATCCCTCAGAAGCCTCTCCATCAGCTTACCAACCACTGAAGTCAAACTCACCGGTCGGTAATTTCCTGGACTATCCCTGTTCCCTTTCTTAAAGATAGGAACCACATCCGCAATCCTCCAATCCTCCAAACCTCCGGAACCTCTCCCGTTTCCATGGATGACGCAAAGATCATCACCAGGGGCTCTGCAACCACTTCCCCCACCTCCCACAATAACCTGGGGTACATCCCATCCAGTCCCGGCGACTTGTCTATCTTGATAGAATTCAACAGGTCTAATACATCCTCTTTCCTAACATCCACATACTCAATCTTTTCCGTATGCCTCAAACCTGCAGTGCAATCTCCCAGTTCACTTTCCACCGTGAATACTGAGGCAAAGTACTCGTTTAAGCACCTCTGCCATTTCTTCTGGATTCACACAGACTTTTCCCCTTCACCTTTTATAGGCCCTATCCCTTCTCTTCTCATCCTTTTACTTTTCACATATTTGTAGAAGGCCTTGGGATTCTCCTTAATCTTACCTGCCAAGGCCTTCTCATGACCCCTTCTGGCTCTCCTAATTTCCTTTTTAAGTTCCCTTCTACACACCTTATACTCCTCTAGATCCCTAACATCCCCTAGCTCTCTGAACCTTTTATATACCTTTTTTTTCTTCCTAACTAGGTTCACCACTACCTTCGTGCACCACGGTTCCTGTGTCCTACCAGAACCTCCTTGACTCCTCGGAACGTTGTCTTGCAGTGCCCCAGACAAACATTCCTTGAAAAACCGCCACTTTCCTTCTGTACTCTTCCCCAAGAACACCTCCTTCCAGTTTATACGTCCAATTACCTGCCTAATGTTTTCATATTTCCCCTTACTCCAGACATACACCTTCCTAGCCTGCCTGAACCTATCTCTTTCCATCGCTATCGTGAAAGAGATAGAATTATGATCTCCATTCCCATGATGCTCACCTACCGTGAGATCTGACACCTACCCTGGCTCATTAGCAAGCACCAGGTCAAGTACAGCCTCTCCTCTCATAGGCTTTTCCACGTACTGTGTCAGGAAACCTTCCTGAACACACCTAACAAACTCCACACCATCCAAACCCCTTACCCTTGGGATATTCCAGTCGATGTTTGGGAAATTGAAATCTCCCATCACGACAACCCTGTTATTTCTACATCTGTCTAGGGTCTGTTTCCCTATCTGCCCCTCAAGTTCCCTGTCACTATTGGGCGACCTATAGAATATGCCCAGCAAAGTTATCGAGCCTTTGCTGTTCCTAACTTCTACCTATAGAGACTCCGTAGACAATCCATCCCCGTCTTCCACTTTCTCTACAGCCATGACACTGTCCCTGATCAACAGTGCCACACCACCTCCTCTTTTGCCCCCAACCCTGTCCCTCCTGAAGCACCTGAATCCCGGCACCTGAAGTACCCAGTCCTGTCCCTGAGACAACCAAGTCTCTGTAATGGCCACCACATCACACTCCCAAGCAGCAATCCACGCCCTAAGCTCATCTACCTTATTTACTACACTCCTGGCATTAAAATAGACACACCTCAGCCCCTCAGTCAGGATATTTCCCTTTTCCACCACCTGCCTATCCCCCCTCTCAGAGTGCCTACAGTCCTTCCCTACCTGGGAACTAACCTCCTTATTCACTGTCCCATCGATATTCCCACCCCCCGGCTTTTCTAGTTTAAAGACTCCCCAGTAGCCCTAGCTAGTCTACCTGCCATTATCCCAAAGGTAGGGGAATCTAAAAACTAGAGGGCATAGGTTTAAGGGGAGAGATAGAAAAGTGTCCAGGGGGGCAATTTTTTTCACACAAAGGGTGGTAAGTGTCTGGAATGAGCTGCCTCAGGTAGTAGTAGAGGTGAGTACAATTTTATCTTTAGATAGTTACATGGGGACAATGAGTATAGAGGGATATGGGCCAAATGTGGGCAATTGGGATTAGTTTAGGGGTTAAAATAAAGGGCGGCATGGACAAGTTGTGCCGAAGGGCCTGTTTCCATGCTGTAAAGCTCAATGACGCTATGACTCTATCTCTGCTCGAGGACAGCTCAGCAGGAGTCCCTCAGCGTAGTGTCCTAGGCTCAACCATCTTCAGCTGCTTCATCAATGGCCTCCCTTCCATCATAAGCTCAGAAGCGGGGATGATCGCTGATCTCTGCACTATGTTCAGCACCATTTGCGACTCCTCAGATACTGAAATAGTCCAAATGCCGCAAGAACTGCACAATACCCAGGCTTGCGCTGACAAGTGACATTCACAACACAGAAGTGCCAGGCAATCACAATCTTCAACAAGTGAGGATTTTATCATCGTCCTTTGGCATTCAATGGCGTTACCATCACTGAATCCCCCACTGTAGACATTTGGAGGGGGGGTCACCATTGACCAAAAACTGAACTAGATACTGTGGCCAGCAGATCAGGTCAGAGGCTGGGAATCCTGCAACAAGTAACTCACCTCCTGACTCCCCAAAGCCTATCCACCATCTACAAGGCACAGCTCAGGGGTATGATGGAATTCTCCCCACTTACCTGGATGGGTGCAGCTCCAACAACACTCAAGAAGCTCAACGCCATCCAGGGTAAAATTTGATTGACATCAAACCCATGAACATTCAAAATTTCCAGCGCCAATGCACAGTGGCAGCAGTGTGTACCATCTACAAATGCATAACTATTTACTGAGGCTTCTTTGACATTCCAAACCATAACCTCCACCATCTACAAGGACAAGGGCAGCAGACACTGAGAACACCATCAGCGGCAAGTTCCCCTCCCTTGGCTTGGAAATGTATTGCTATTCCTTCACTGTTATTGGGTCAAAACTCATGAAACTCCTTCTCTAACAGCACTGTGGGTGTACGTACGCCATATTTGAGTGGCGCAGCGATTAGCACTGCTGCACCGCAGTGCCAGGGGCCAGGATTTGATTCTGGCCTTTGGTCGCTGTCTATATGGAGTTTGCACATTCTCCCTGTGTCTGCATGGGTTTCCTCCGGGTGTTCCGGTTTCCTCCCACAGTCCAAAGATGTGCAGGTTATGTGGATTGGCCACGCTAAATTGACCCTTGGAGTTGGGGGACTGGTAGGGTAAGTACTTGGGATTAAGGGGTGAAGGGCTGGGTGGGATTGTTGTTGGTGTAAGCTCTCAATGGACCTCTATCTGCACTGTAAATATTCTGTGATTCTAAATTGCCCTAAATTGGTGTCAGGAGGTATTAACAGAGTAATGATGTGGGGGTCCAGGGGATAGGGCCTGGGTGGGATTGTTGAGGGTGTAGGCTTGATGGGCTGAATGGCTTCCTTTTGCACTGTAAGGATTCTTTGATTCTATGGAATACAGAGGCTGAACAAGACACCATTTTCCCCAGGTTGATAAGAGATGGTGACGTTTGCAACACCGAGTTTGCATCACCAAATGAATAAACCGCCTAGACATTGCCAATCAGCTACGAGATGGTGGCGCACAACGTTTGGTCAATTTACCCTCCTGTGAGGAGGGATGTGAGATAGTCCAGCTCAGTCTGGGCTGTGTATAGAGTTATAGAATCCCTACAATGTAGAAGCAGGCCATTTGGCCCATCGAGTCTGTACCAATAGCAATCCCATCCAGGCTCTTTTTCATTACCCCAAGCATTTACCCTAGCTAATTCCCCCGACACTAAGATACAATTTAGCATGGCCAATCCATCTAATCCGCACATCTTTGAGTGTGGAAGGAAACCCATGTAGAAGTGCAGACTCTACTGGAATTGAACCCGGGATCTTGGCACTGCGAGGCAGCAGTGCTAACCACAGTGCCACTGTGCCGTCCTTGTACCAGGAACAGTGAATTCCATCTGTACCTTTCCATCTCACAATCGCACGCTGCCTGCTGATATTTGATACTAATGAACTGTATGTAGCAATAACCAGAGACAAATTGATTTTAAATGGTATAATCAAACACATTTAACTTACCTTCAGTGAGATGGATCTCAGACATAAATGATTAATGAACTGTTGCGATAGATAAAGATGGAAATATAAATTCCTCTTTGCAATACACAAATTAATGAATAGTGTTCCGATCATTTATTTTTAATAAAGAACGGGGAGCTGTACTTTTTCTCTTGCGCAAGGTAATTATCTTTAACACAACAAAGAGAAGCAAATGGAATGAAGGAAGTCATTATGAAATCCATCCCCGATACTGACAATTTAAATAATGTATTCACTCGCAAGTTATCTAAACTCAACCAGATTCTCATCATAAAAACATAGAAATTTTGCAGTGCTCAAGGAGCCCATTATAATCCGTGCTTTATATAGAAAATGACTTTCGGTATTTATTGAGTAGAAAGGCAGTGATTGTGCTTTCAAAGATTGAAGCAGAATCCTAGTAATTTAAGACAACAGCTTCGATGCTGGCCAAATGTTTGTGTGATTGTACCTTGCAAACATTCAAAGCCATCCACATGGCTTTGAGAAAGCCCCATCAAAAAAGATCACGGAGAATCATAAGTGGGCCATCTCCTGACACACATGCATAAATAAACACACATGCATACATAAATACACACACAGACACATACGCATACATACAGACACATACACAGACACATACAAGTACACAGACACACAGACATCCAAACACATACATGCACACACACACATACATACGTGCACACACAGACACGTATAGACACACACATACACCCACATATAGACACACAAACACACACACCCACACATACAAACACACACAGACACACACAAACACATATACACACACACAGACACATACACGCTCACATAGACACAAATACAGACACAAATGTGCACATACAGAATACACAGACACATACACGCACACACAAGCACACAGACAGATACATGCATGCACAGACAGACACACAGACACATACATACACAGACACACACAGATACATACACACACACAGACATACACAGATACATACACGCACACACAGACACACATGTACATACACGCGCACACAGAAATTGTGTCTACTGATGCATTCAATCACTTGGGGATTCAACTGAGTGGGTTCAAGTATGAGACTGGGGCCGGAATTCTCTGGCTGTTCACGCCAGCGGGATTCTCCGCTTCTGCCCACCACCCCACCCCCCACACCTCACTCCCCCACCCGTGGGCTTTGCAGTGATGTGGGCGACATCAATGGGAAATCCCATTGACAGCAGCTGGGATCAGACAATCCCGCCACTCGGGAATAGCACCCCACCTCCCCCCACCCCCTGCCGGGAAGAACACACATTGGGAGGCTGGAGAATCTCAGCCAGAATCACTTTGGATAATGGATCCTGGCTTTAAAAAGGAACTTGTTCAGGCAGAATCTAATCTGTGCCTAAACACAGACTGAGAATCAACTTGTTTATCTCCATGTTTGGGCAGGTGGTAGGAGGATCATGTGATGGGCCAACTATCCTTTAAGATACTGCTTTTCTTTGGATCGCTGAGCTGAAGTGTAAGAGACTTTGAAGATGGCTCCCCTTTGTGTTGGTCTCTGTCTCTCTGTCTCTCTCTGTCCCTTTAGTTCTGCACGTTTGAACCCTGCCTGTTGTTTGATCAGACACAAGTTGCAGGCAATGTTTCAAGCATCAACCTCGGGAAGGTGAGGTCCTGAACAATCTGTCAGCATCTTTAAACAGCCTTGAGAACGAATCCTGTGGGAACAGCCTGACATCAACCAAATCAGCAAACTACAGAATCTGTATCACTAATTTTTATTGGACTTTGTACAACATACTTAACCGAACCTCCCACAATATAACTTATTGGTATCTGTGCGTGTGTGTCTGCCTGTGTGTTTATGTATGCACGTGTGTATGTTTTTGTGTGAGTGTACATATGTATTTGTGTGTCTGTGTATGTGAGTGTGTTTTTTGTGTGTGCCTTTGTGTGACTGTGTGTCTGTGCATATGTGTGAGTGTGTCTATGTGTGTCAGTGGATGTATTTGCTGTATGCGTGTGTGTATCTGCGTGTGTGTGTATGTATGTCTGTGTATGCATGTCTGTGTGCGTTTATGAATGCATGTGTGCGTGTGTCAGTGTGTATGTGTGTTTGTGTGTGTGTCTGTATGTGTGTCCATGTGTGTGTGCGTGTGGGTCTGTATGTGTGTCTGTGTGTGTGTGCGTGTGGGTCTGTGTACGTGTGTGCGTGTGGATCTGTGTATGTGTGTGATTTGTGTGCCTATGTGTGTGTATGTTTGTGTGTCTGTTGAGCATGTGTGTATGCATGTGTGAATGTGCGTGTATCTATGTATGTGTGTGTGTGTGTGTGTGTGTGTGTGTGTGTCTGTCATATGTATGTGTGTGCATGCACGTGCGCGCGTGTGTCCGTGTATGTGTATACATGTGTGTCAGTGTAGGTGTGAGAGTGTGCATGTCTGTGTGTCTATCTGTGTGTGTGACTGTGTATCTGTGAGCAGGTGTACGTGTGTGTTTGTGTGTGGATGTGTGTGTGTGTGTGCGTGAGTGCGTATCTGTGTGTCTATGTGTGTGTGTGTGTCTGTGAACGTGTGAACGTGTGTGTGTCTGTATGTGAGTTTATAAGTTAGAAGGTTTGGTTATTTAGACTGGGTGGTAAGTACAAGAAACATTATTCTCATTTTATTGAGAAGCTTACACAGAAGCAGTGACAACACAATTACAAACAGTTTCACGCTTGGCAAGCAAATCTTTTCAGATAACCTGCTGCGGTTAAACAAGGAGTGGGAACAGAAGGGAGCTGGCCTATCATTCCTCACCTGAGTGTAACAAAGTCCAGCCTGTTTCCAGCTCTTTGGAATGGCTATGGGTCAATAAGGATGTTGGAGCAGAGTAGGCTATTCAGTTCATTGAGTCTACTCTGCTATTCAATGAAATCATCATTGACCTGGTGTGGTAATTCCCACCTTATCCCCATAATCTTTGATTCCCTTCCTAATTAAAAATCTGTCCATCTCAGCCCCGTACATTTAACAACCCTTACAGTCCTCTGTGGTAAAGAATTCCACAGCTTCACTACCCTCAGAGAGAAGAAATTTCTTTATATCTCTGTCTTAAATGGGTCACCCACTTAATATGAGATATGCCCTCTTGTCCCAGACTCTCTCGGAAGCAGAAACATCCTCTCAGGAACCTGTCAAGCTCCCTGAGAATCTGATATGTCTCAATAAGCCTGCCTCTCCTCCGAAACTCCCCTTTTAACTTGTGTCCCCTCGTAACTGACCCTTCAATTAATGGGGATAGCTGGTCCCCATCCATCCTGTCCATGCCCCTTATAATCTTGTACACCTCAAATCAGGTCACCCCCTAAGTCTCCTCTGCTCCAGAGAAAACAACCCAAACCTATCCAAACTCTTTTCATAACTCAAATGTTCCATTTCAGGCAAAATAACTCACCTCTTCTTTTAAAGCTCAGAGTCTGTGTCCCCCAGGCAGAAGAAACACCCCCTCTGCATTGACCTTGTCAATCCCCTTCGAAATTGGACATGTTTCAATGAGATCACCGTTCATTCTTCCAAACTCGGAAAATTGGCCAAGTTTACTGAGACCTTCTACAAAGGACAATAATTTCTCCCAAGTACCAGTCTCTTGAGAATGCACTGCAAGTATATCCTTCCTGAAGATTATACTTGCCGAAAAGGATCTCTAAAAATCCAGGAACATTCTAAAACAAGATCCTTCTCTGCTTTCCTGGACATCAGGACAAGGAGGGGCCATGAAATGTCTTTAGCCAACACGGGTCAACGTGAATCCTAAGGCTTCTTATGCATATATTAAGAGAAAGAGGCTAGCAAAAGAAAGAGAAGGCCCACTCAAGGGCAATGAAGGGAAGTTATGCGTGGAGCTTTAGAAAGTGGCTGAGATCCTTAAAGAGTACTTTATATCGGTATTCACCAAAGGAGAGGGACGTGATGGATATTGAGATCAGGAATAGGTTTGTGTCTATTCCTGAATAGGTCAGGAATAGACACACAGATATACACACACACACACACACGCACACACCGACACGCACACTCACACATATACATGGACACACATGTACACACATACATGGACGCACATGTGCGCACACACACATGCATGTAGATAGACACACATACAGACACGCATACATACATAGTCTAGAGGATGCCAATATATCAAAGGAGGGAGTGTTAAGTATCCTAAATATTATTAAGGTAGACAATTTCCCAGGACTGGATGGAATCTATCCTGGGTTACTGCGGGAGGCAAGGCAAGGGGTCTTAACAGATATCTTCACATTCTCTTTGATCTCAGGCGAGGTTCCAGAGGATTGGACAATAGCCAATGTGGTTGCCTTGTTTAAGAAAGGAAAGAGGGATAATCCAGGAAATTATAGGCCAGTGAGCCTGACGTCAGTGGTGGGGAAACCTTTGGAGAAGATACTGAGAGACAGGATATATACGTGTTTGGAAGAAAATGGACAAGTTAGTGACAGGCAACATAATCTTATACAGGAAAGGTCATGTCTCACCAATTTGATAGAGTTTTTTGAAGCCGTGACAAAGATAATTGATGAGGGAAGGGCTGTGGATAAGGTTTATATGAACTTTAGTAAGATGTTTGACATGGTCCCATATGGGAGACAGGTACAAAAACTAAAATAACATGGGATTTGGGGGTGGGTTGGCTAAATAGGTGCAGAACTGACTTGGTTATAGAAGACAGAGTAGCTGTGGAAGAACGGAGATTTATAACTGATGGTGTTCCACAGGGATCAGTGTTGGGACCTCTGTGGTTTGAGGTTATATAAATGATCTGGAGGAAAATGTGAGTGGTCTGATTAGTAAGCTTGTGGATGACGCAAAAGTCAGTGGAGTTGCTGATAGTGCCAAGGATTGTTGAAGGATTCAATAGCATGTAGAAAGATGGTGGCATTGACACAGCAATGGCAGATGGAGTTGAATCCAGACAAATGTGAGGTGATACATTTTGGAGGATCAAATTTAGATGTGAATTCTACTGTAAATGGCGGAACCCTTCAGAATATTACAGAGGGATCTGGGCGGGAAGGTTCACAGTTCCCTAAAAGTGTTAACACAAGTGTCCTAGGTGATTAAGAAGGCATATAACATGCTTGCCTTCATCAACTAGGGCATTGAGTACAGGAATTAGGAAGTAATGTTGCAGCTATATAAAACCTTATGGTTAGACCATATTTTGAGCATTGTGTACAGTTCTGGCCACCAGAACCAGAAGGAGGTGGAAGTTTCGGAGAGGTGCAAAGAAGGTTCAGCAGGATGTTGCCGGGCCTGGAGGGTGTTGACTATGAGGAGAGGTTGAATAAACTGGAAAGTGAAAGGCTGAGGGGAGACCTGATAAAGGCCTACAAAATCATGAGAGGCACAGTGTGGAAGGCTTTTTCCCAGGGTGAAAGTGTGAATTACAGGGGGCTCAGGTTCAAGATGAGAGGGGGACAGTTTAAGGGAGATGTGTTGGGGGGGTAGTTTTTCACACAGAGAGTGGTGAGTGCCTGGAACGCACTGCCAGAGGAGGTAGCGGAAGCCGGAACACGAGCAACATTGAAGAGGCATCTGGACGGGTACATGAATTGGGAGAGAATAGAGGGATACGGACTGAGTCAGGGCAGGTTTTATTTAGTTTAGTTACGGACTCATGGTCGGCACAGGCTTGAAGGGCCGAAGGGCCAATTCCTGTGTTCTTTGTTAGTTGTTATTCCTGTCTTCCATTCCAAAAATAATGGATGCGTTGATCCTTCGATTTTGGAAAGGTTAAGATATATGACAGTTCGCCCTGTGAGAATGAAGAGCTCCAAGGTTCAGCACTGGGCGTGATACCTCAGATACTGAACACAGTCCAAACGTAACAAGACCTAGGCGATATTCATGCTTGGGTTGACAAGTGTCAAGTAATGTTCATGCCACGCAAGTGCCAGGCAATGACCATCACCAACAAGTATCTAACCACCCTCTCTTGACATTATCATCTCCCCCCACAATCAACATCTTGGGGATTATTATTGATCAGAAATTGAACTGGACTAGCCATATAACTACAATGGCAATGAGAGCAAGTCAACGGCTGGGAAGCCTGCTCCTCCACCTCCCTCCCCCCACCTCCTTTAGGCCCTCCAGCATTGCCATAACAACCTGGGCAGGGAAACTGTCCCCTGACCATTCAATTGGCCAATCTGGTTGAACGGTGGGCTATCTTACGCAGGAAGGTTGGACAGGCCAGGCTTGTATCTGCTGCCGTTTTTGCACAACACGCACAAAATAGAAGCAGGAACGGCCGCCATGTCCTTGAAAGCCTGTCCCACTATTCACAGTGGAGAGGCTGATCCAAACTAGCCTCAACTCCTTTTCGGCGCCATTTCCCCATTGCCCTCTATTTGGAAGAGTAAGAAGTGACTTGGGTGCAACCTGTAAGATGCAGAGGGTAGGTGATGGCCTAGAGGTATTAGTGCGAGACTATTAATCCAGAAACTCAGCTAATGTTCTGGGGACCCGGGTTTGAATCCCGCCACGCCAGATGGTGGAATTTGAATTCAATTAAAAGAGAATTAAGAATCTACTGATGACCAAGAAACCATTGTCGATTATCAAAAAAACTCATCTGGTTCTCTTTAGGGAAGGAAATCTGCCATCCTTACCTGGTCTGGCCTACATGTGACTCCACAGCCACAGTAATGTGGGTGATCCTCCAAAGGCAACTAGGGATGGGCAATTAGTACCAGCCAGCCACAGATGCCAATGTCCCACAGATGTATAGACAAAGTGCAGAGGGGTCTTGACAGTGTGGATGTGGAGGGGATGTTTTCACTGATGGGAGAATCTAGACGTAAGGTCACTGTTTGAAAATAACGGGGATTGCCCATTTAAGACCAAGCAAATTGTTTTTCTTTCAGAGGATTGAGTCTCTGGGAACTTTTCCCAAAAAGGCAACGGAAGCAGAGTCTTTGAACAACCTATTAAGAATGTAGAAACACAGAGGGACCTGGGGGTACAGGCGCACAAGTTTCTGAAGGTGGCAGAGCAGATGGAGAAGGTTGTGAAGAAAGCATATAGTACGCTAGCCTTTATAGGAAGGGGTATAGAGTACAAGAGCTGGCCTTTAATGTTGCAGTTGTATAAAATGTTGGTTAGACCTCATTTGGAATTCTGCATCCAGTTCTGGTCACCTTACTACCGGAAGGACGTGGAGACTCTGGAGACAGTGCAGAGGAGGTTTACCAGGATGCTGCCTGGTATGGAAGGTCTGAGTTACGAGGAGAGGTTAGGCAAATTGGGACTGTTTTCCTTAGAAAGACGTAGACTTAGAGGAGATCTAATAGAGGTGTACAAGATTATGAGGGGTATAGATAGAATAAACAGGGTTAAGCTTTTTCCTAGGATGGACTCGAATAGCACAAGGGGTCACAGGCTTAGGGTGAGGGGGGTAAGGTATAATTTGGATGCTAGAGGGAGTTTTTTCACACCGAGGGTGGTGGGGGTATGGAATGCGCTGCCAAGTAAAGTGGTGGAGGCAGGTACTCTGGAGTTATTTAAGAAATACTTAGATGTGCACATGAACAGAATGGGAATGGAGGGGTATAGAAAACTGATTTAAAATAGGGATCATGAGCCTTGGGAGTCCCTGTGAAGTGTGTAAATAGATGATGATATTGATGTACTTGTTTTTATCCTACAGGTGCTTTGGTCCACCTTGTTGTCTAACAAGGGGCATACACGCGATGGGTCGTGAGAGGGCTGCTCTTGGATTTTTCGAGAGTATCTTAGTGCTTCACGTCGTTAGTGTACGCTTGACCTGGACCATTTGATGGGCAACACGACAGCTCAGTGACTATCACTGTGCTGTGCAGATACATGGATTTGGGCCTGTGTCTGTGGGAGTTTGCGTATTCTCCCTGTGCTTGCGTGGGTTTTCTCCAGGTGCTCTGGTTTCCTCCCACATCCCAAAGATGTGCTCTTAGGCTAATTGGCAAAACAAATTCTCCCTAAATTGTCTCAAATTTTGTTTTTAATCCATAGATCTATAAACATGGACAGGGATCGCGGGTAGAGGTGGGAACATCGGGGTGGCGGCGCGGGCTCGTTGGGCCGAAGGGCCTGTTTCCCGTGCTGTTTTGTTCTTTGTTCTTTGTATATTTAAGGCAGAGGGATGTGACATGGGCATTACTTCCGGCTCCTGACCTCAAATCAAAAATCCTGCCTCGGGATCGGAAGTGACTGATGTGAAGCGCTCTGTAAATGAGAAGTCACCTGTCCCCTGCGTGTGGGGGGCATGATGGTACCATGTCTGCCCTGGCCCGCTGTGGGAACTCGAAAGGGGTGAAGGCTGAAGGACGAATTCACAAAATTCCCTTGGGAGAAAAAAGGTGGTAAACAGGAGCACCGCCGTCCTGGGCACAATCACACACTGTCTGGTCATTTGAGTTTCATGAAGTAGAGTCGGAGTAGAAGGTGGTGGGATTTGATTTAATTTGCTCGGGGAACGTGAGTGGAATTCTCTTGCCATTTCCGTAGATACCGCAGTGAACTGGCCCTCAACACTGACTCCAATTAACATCAAACCAAGCAGAAGTAACGGCAGCAGAATGGAAATGAGCAATCATTCCACTGATTACCCAACTCTCTCTACTCTCATGTCAGTTTCCCATTCCACCTCTGAACTACAGAAAGAGACACACTTGATTCGCTTCTTCAGCAATTACAACACAAAATAAAATACACTGGAAATCTCAAGTACACACTCGAAACGCAGGGAATTGTTATGGTGCAGGAAGAGGCCATTTGGCCCATCATAGATTATAGATCATACAACCCTACAGTGCAGAAAGAGGCCTTTCGGCCCATCGAGTCTGCACCGATCCCACCAAGGCCCTACCCCCATATCCCTACATATTATAACCACTAATCCCTCTAACCTAAACATTTTAGCATGGCCAGTCAACCTAACCCGCACATCTTTGGACTGTGGGAGGAAACCGGAGCGCCCGGAGGAAACCCATGCAGACACGAGGAGAATGTGCAAACTCCACACAGACAGTGACCCGAGCCAGGAATCGAACCCAGGACCCTGGAGCTGTGAAGCAGCACTGCTAACCCACTGTGCTACCCTAATCTTGTCTGCGCCAACTCTCCAAATGCACGTCATGACTTAATGCCGTTCACCCCTGCCTATCCTCCTGTGACCCTGCACATTGCTTCTGTTCAAATCCTAAATGCCTTGATTGAAGCTGCCTCCACCACAGGTTGAGCATTGAAGACCCCAACCGTGCAAGACGCTTCTTCCCATTTCACATTTGGTTCTTTTGCAAATGTCTTTAAATTTGTGCCATCTCGTTAATGATTCTTTAACGAGCGGGAACAGTTTCTCCCTATCTACTCCGTACTGCCCCCTCATCAATTTGATCTCTGTCAAATCTCCTCTTAAGCCTTCTTCTCTCCAAGGGGAACAGTTCCAACCTCTCCAATCTATCAACAAAGAACAAAGAATAAAACAGCACGGGAAACAGGCCCTTCAGCCCAACGAGCCTGTGCCACCACCCTGATGTTCCCACCTCTACCCGTGATCCCTGTCTTTGTTTATAGACCTATGGATTAAAAACCAAACTTGAGACAATTTAGGGAGAATTTGTTCTGCCAATCAGCCTAAGAGCACATCTTTGGGGTGTGGGAGGAAACCGGAGGACCCGGAGAAAACCCACGCAAGCACGGGGAGAATGTGCAAACTCCCATAGACACAGGCCCAAATCCATGTATCTGCACAGCACAGCAATAGTCACTGAGCTGTCGTGTTGCCCATCAAATGGTCCAGGTCAAGCGTACACTAACGACGTGAAGCACTAGGATACTCTCGAAAAAAATTCAAGAGCAGCCCTCTCACGACCCATCGCGTGTATGCCCCTCGTTAGACAACAAGGTGGACCAAAGCACCTATAGGATAAAAACAAGTATCCTTGTTTCTCATCACTGAAACCATTGTTCCAAACCTCTTTTCAATGCATTTACGTCTTTGCTATTGCATTGGCACCCAGAACTGTGCACAGTATTCCTGCTGAGATCTGGGAGCATCAGTGGAGAGAAACAGAATCAATGGGCAGAATTTAATGCCCTTCACTGAGATAGATTTGATGGTGGGTGAGAGGGAGAGTCATCTAACCAGGCTGCGGAGTGATGGATGGGGGACCCACAACTGCAACCAAGTCAATGGTGGGAAGGTCCATGGACAACCTTCCTGCCCATCACCATTGAGGCTGCTAGGTGGGCACTTAATGTTTGCTTCTGGGCATCATTGCATTCTTATTAGTGTTAATCCCCTGGTGGATGGATGGGGGGGGGTGAGCTCGCTATGAATGGTACAAGCTCTGCCAACCTGGTCGACTGAGGGACCCACCATTGTTACAGTGGGGCGGAGGGAGGGTTGCAGAGCTCACAAGGAAACATATCCTGTCTTTTCAGCCGATTCCCTCTTCTTCCGTGACCCCCCCCAACTTTGACACCCCCTTCCCACCACACCCACCTGCGGCCTGAGTGACGCTACTAGGTGGGTGCCATACCAACACACCCTCCCCCACCCCCGTACCTACCAGTGGCACCAGAAGGCAGTCTCTGATCGGCTGGCAACTCTTGGTGAGCAGGACGTTTGGTCTCCGAGGTTTTTGACTCCATGGAAGGACCACTACTGTCTAATTTAGTGCCTGACTGGCTCTATACTCAGCCTTTCCAAAGAGAGGTGACTGGGGTTGGCGGGGGGGGGGAGGCATCCGCCAATACCATCTGGTGGGCAAGGCTCCCATTGTCTCCCTTAAGTCCAGCCGCGTTTTAGGTTAATGACACCTCATCAGAACTTGGAGTAGTTGGGGATATAATTTTTTAACAAGGCAAGGGAAGGAATGCGAGGCAAACAGAGATGATAATAAATAACAAAACAGATAGGACAAAGATATAGGAGAATGGATTAGAGTCCTTACAAGAGACCTGTTGGGAATGAGTTAACATGCCTTCCTATTAAGTCCCAATTTGATGTCAATTATTCAATAGAAGTCACTAATGCATAAAGGGGTCACAGATAGCATGATGCTGGTTTGGAAAATTGTGTGTGAAGTTGGATCAAAGAATTGTGGTCAGTGCAGACTTGATGGGCTGAGTGGCCTCTTTCTGCACTCTAGGGTTTCTATGAAATCAAGGTATCTTATGAAGAAGCAGAACTTGTGTCTTTTTGACAGCAACCGAGAGACTCAAATGTAACTGTGGGAGGCTGTGGGTTTTGGTAGACAGCCCACCTTGAGAAATGGAGACTAGCAAATCAGGGGAGGAGCAGGAAGCTTTGGAGATGGACCTCGGGAAAGTGAGAGAGGAATGGAAATTGGAAATAAAAGCGATGAAATTTTCAGGGAATGGCACCAATATTGTGGCTATACCCTGGAGAAAGAGCAGAGGGAGGGGTTTTAAGTAAGATGGGAATAAAGAATGTGTCAACTGTCTCACCGAATGACAGGTCAAAGATCCATTTGGGTTCTCTTAGCAACACCTTTTATTTCGAGGCAGTGAGCGGGGTTGAAATAGTTGCTTAAGGTGATATTAGGTTCAGACAAGTGGAGCAGAGGGATGCCCAATGGACATTGGGTGGGTCTGTAGGGGAGAATCCTCAGATTGCACTGGATGTGTTGAGGGGTTGGATGTCCTTGGTGAAAAGAATGCAGGGCACCGAACACTGGGAATAGTCACCGGCAGAGGACATCAGAACATTCATAGATTTCAGAGGGAGGAGACTAGACAGGGGGAGAAACATCAAACTGAGAAGGGAAGAGTTTAGCTGAGCTGGATTCTCTGACTTGGAGAGAATCAGTCTAGTAAGATTGTGCTTTTGTGGAATTTAGGAAAGAAGGCAAAAGTGAAATGTCCCAAAATGGAAGAACTAGGAGGTTGGAAGCCACAGGAGATGCAGTGAGTATGGTTAAGAAAACACACCAACATCTCTACTTTCTCAGAAAACTAAGGGAATTTGGCATGTCTGCTACGACCCTCACCAACTTTTACAGATGCACCACAGAAAGCATTCTTTCTGGTTGTATCACAGCTTGGTATGGGCTCCTGCTCTGCACAAGAAACTACAAAAGGGTCGTGAATGTAGCTCAATCCATCAGGCAAACCAGCCTCCCATCCATTGACTCCATCTACACCTTCTGCTGCCTCGGCAAAGCAACCAGCAGAATTAAGGTCATTCTCTCTTGCACCTTCTTCCGTCAGGAAAAGATACAAAAGTCTGAGGTCATGTCTTCCCTGCTGACATCGGGCTTTTGAATGGACCTGCCTTGTATTAAGTTTATCTTTCTCTACGCCCTAGCTCTGAGTATAACACTGCATTTTGCACTTTCTCTTTTCTTTCTCTATGAACTGGGATAAGCTTTGTCTGTGTAGCGTGCAAGAAATAATACTTTTCACTGTACACTAATACACGTGAGAATAATAAATCAAATCATGTGATAATCTTGGAAATGATAGCTTGACGTTTTGAATTGAGGTCACAGTGGTTAGCACTGCGGCCTCACAGCATCAGGGACCTGGGTTCAATTCCGGCCTCGGGTCACTGTCACAGGACAGAGGTGAAGAGAGATTTCTCCACCCGGTGAGCTAGTGGAATTTATTAGCACAGGAAGTAGTTGATGCCAAAACATTGAATGTAATCAAGAGGTGGCTGGATATAACACTCGGGGCAAACGGGATCCAAGGCTATGGGGAGAAAGCAGGATTAGGCTATTGAGTTGGATGATCAGCTGTGATTGTAATGAATGACAGAGCAGGTTTGAAGGGCCAAATGACCTCTTCCTGCTTCTATCTTCTACATTTCTAGACGTTGCACATTCTCTTTGCACAGGTTCCTCTGGATGCTCCGGTTTCCTCCAGGCATGTGCCGGTTAGGTGGATTGGCCATGCTAAATTGTCCCTTTGTGTCCAAAGGTGTGTAGGTTAGATGGATTAGCTGTGGTTAATGTGGGTTATGGGTATAGGGCAGAGGGGAGGTCCTGCGTGGGATGCTCTTTTGGTGAGTCAGTGCAGACTTGATGGGCTGAATGGCTTCTTCCTGCATTGTGGGATTCTATGGCTTCATGGTCATGAACCAGAGGGGGATAGGAGAATGTTGTTTGAGGGTTGACATTCAGACTTTACCACGTGGAATTTGGTTCACAAACACAAGTGTGTAGCACAGAGGTTAGCATTGCTGCAGCACAGTGATAGGAACCCGAGTTCAGTTCCTGGCTTGGGTCTGGGTGGAGATTGCACATTCTCCCCGTGTCTGCGTGGGCTTCCCCCGAAAGCTCCAGTTTCCTCCCACAGTCTGAAAGACATGCCGGTTGGGTGGATCGGCCGTGCTAAATTCTCCCTCGGTGTACCTGAACAGGCGCCGGAGCGTGGCGATTTTCACAATAACTTCACTGCGGCGCTAAGGTAAACCTACTTGCGACACTAACAAACAAACGTAAAGCTTTCACTTTACATTGCTGTTGATATCTCTGAAAGAAATGTTCTGACGATTGAGGTAACGCAATACTTAATTCCCATCTTGCGACCATTAAGCGTCAAGCGCAAAATGAGGGACTGCGGAGGGTTCCACGGAGGTCAGGCTGGGGTCAAAGATTCCAGCGTTGAAGAGAATTGGTGAGTCACTTGTCATCTTAATAAAACAAAGGTTTCCGGTGTTTTTTCTCTCCGGAGCGAGCTCACTGATGATTGGATTTACTGAATTCAATTTCACAGTGCGCAGTGGTGGCGATATTGATATTCACAGCTTCTCAATCATTAGTTTAGTGCTGTAACCAGTGGGCTAGCTCGCATGCAGAGGTGAATAGCAAACCTCCAGCTGACTCAGTATGCGCTTAAACCTGGCAAAATGGAGAGCATCAATCGTGTGCCTGTCTCTAATCCCGTTTCCCCCCCACCCCCATCATGAGGAATTGCTGGACACCAAGCTTCAATCCATTCCAAAAGCATTAGAACACACGCAGACTGCTCTGATATTGAATAGTCATGTTTGAAACTAAACTAAACACAGGGAAAGTTTACTGGATGGCACCTGATCATTTTCAATGAATAAGAATTCTTCGAAACAAACTGTACCCTTTCAAAGGAACACTCTAAAAGGAATAAATAGTCTGTGGGTGTAGCTAACACACTGTTTGGTTTCACAACATAAGAAGTCTCACGACACCAGGTTAAAGTCCAACAGGTTTATTTCGTAGCAAAATCCTCCAGTTTTTGGAGCTCTGCCCCTTCTTCAGGTAAATGGAAATTCTGTTCACAAACAGGGCACATAAAGACACAAAATCAATTTACAAAATAATCATTGGATTGCGAGTCTTTACAGGTAATCAAGTCTTAAACGCACAGACAATGTGAGTGGAGAGAGCGTTAAGCACAGGTTAAAGAGATGTGTGTTGTCTCCAGACACTTAGTGAGATGTTGCAAGTCCAGGCAAGTCATGGGGGTTACAGATAGCGTGACGTGAACCCAAGATCTTGGTTGAGGCCATCCTCATGTATGCGGAACTTGGCTATCAGTCTCTGCTCAGTGACTCTGCGCTGTCGTGAAGACCATTTTGGAGAATACTTACCCAAAGATCAGAGGCTGAATGCCTGTGACCGCTGAAGTGTTCCCCAACAGGAAGAGCCTTGCCTGGTGATTGTCGAGCGGTGTTCATTCATCTGTTGTCGTATCGCGCGCATGGTCTCCAGTCCAACATTGGCATCTCCATATCATGGTTTCACAACAACAGGCTAAAGTCCAACAGGTTGATTTGGAATCACGAGCTTTCGGAGTGCTGCTCCTTCAGCAGGAGGATGATGAAGGAGCAGTGCTCTACCTGATGAAGAGGCAGTGCTCTGAAAGCTCATGATTCCAAATAACCCTGTTGAACTTTAACCTGGTGTTGTGAGACTTCTTATTGTGTTGACCCCAGTCCAACATCTTCACGTCACTGCTTTTAAAACACTATCCCTCTGTGTTATTCTGCCCATTTGTAGACAAGATTGAAAAGAGCAATCTTTTTAAGATCTGGGGAAATTTAAATCAGTCTAGCTGAGGGAATGCACTCTTAAACAAGTGTCCCTGCATCAGCTTTAAAAGCTGCCTGCAGATGGGTGACGTTTACATCAGACATGATAAACTCCAACTCCCATCTTCTTATTGGAAGAGAATTGGAAGTATATGGAAGAGCAGGGAATGGTTTAGTTTGGAGGGGCATTGCTTTTTATATTGGTTGGCGCAACATCGAAGGCCGAAGGGCCTGTTCTGTGCTGTAATGTTCTATGTTCTATGATCTATTGATGATTCCATCATCTTCGCGAATGGAATCGGCTGCTGTCGGAGGTGGTTGAGGTGAACTCGCTGGGGTCTTTTAAAAGACTTCTGGATGAGTATATGGGAACGAATGGGATAGAGGGTTATAGATAGGTCTGTGGATTGGTAGACATAGATGTGATCGGCGCAACTTGTGGGCCAAAGGGCCTGTTTGTGCTGTAGTGTTCTATGTTCTATGTTCTCAGGATCAGAGGGTTGGATTAGTAAATTTGCTGACGATACCAAAGTGGGGGGGGTTGTAGACAGCGAGGATGGATGTTACAGTTTGCAGAGGGACATAGATAGGTTGCAGAGCTGGGCTGTGAGGTGGCAAATGGAATTCAATACGGATAAGTGTGAGGTGATTCACTTTGGTAGGAATAACAGGCATATGAAATATAGGGCTAATGGAAGGACCCTTAATAGCGTTGTTGAGCAGAGGGATCTTGGGGTACAAGTACATAGCTCTTTGAAAGTTGGCACCCAGGTTGATAAAGTTGTTAAGAAGGCGTACATTGTGTTAGCTTTTATTGGTAGAGGGATTGAATTTAGGAGCCGTGAGGTTATGTTACAACTGTACAAAACTCTGGTGCGGCCGCACTTGGAGTATTGCGTACAGTTCTGGTTGCCGCATTATAAGAAAGATGTGGAAGCATTGGAAAGGGTGCAGAGGATGTTTACCAGGATGTTGCCTGGTATGGTGGGAAGGCCTTATGAGGAAAGGCTGAGGGACCTGAGGTTATTTTCATTAGAGAGAAGAAAGTTATGCGGTGACCTAATTGAGGCGTATAAGATGATCAAAGGACTGGATAGGGTGGATAGTGAGAGCCTTTTTCCTCAGATGGTGATGACCAACACGAGGGGACATAACTTTAATTAAGAGGTGGTAGTTATAGGACGGATGTCAGAGGCAGGTTCTTTACACAGAGGGTGGTGAGAGCGTGGAATGCCCTGCCTGCAGCAGTTGTGGACTCACCTACTTTTGGGGGCATTCAAATGTTCGGTGGATAGGCATATGGATGATATTGGAATAGTTTAGGTTAGAGGGTCCACTGGCCGGCGCAACATCGAGGGCCGAAGGGCCTGTACTGCACTGTAACGTTCTATGTTCTATGTCTGCCTGTCGATAGTTTCCAATAGATCCAGGTAACAGTCTGAGGTCTGATAGTGAACAAAAATTTGCTGTATTCTGGGACAGGATGCAAGCTGGCTAATGGCCGGAGTCCAACAGTAATTAGCAATAAAGAGCCCTTAACACAAGAACAGTCCCTATTAGACAGGGAGAGATCATACTGGGGCATTCTTTAATCTACTGAAATCACAACACAACTCACGATCGCTAGTCCCAATTCTCAGAAGACTAAGGAAATTTAGCATCTTAGCTACGACTCCTGCCAGATGCACCATAGAAAGCATCTTTCTGGTTGTATCATGTCTTGGTATGGGCTCCTGCTCTGCCCAAGACTGCAAGGAACTACAAAAAGATCATGAATGTAGCCCGATCCATCACACAAACCAGCCTCCCATCCATTCAGTTCTATCTATTCTTCCTGTGCCTCAGCAAAGCAGCCAGCATAATTAAGGACTCAGGACTTTCTCCCTTCCGCCTTCTTCTATCGGGGAAAAGATACAAAAGTCTGAGGTTGTGTACCAACCGACTCAAGAACAGCTTCTTCCCTGCTGCCGTCAGACTTTTGAATGGATTTACGTTGCATTAATTGTTCTCCATTCCCTAGTAATACTACATTCTCCTGTCCTGTTTCCTTCTCCATGAATGGCATGCTTTGTATAGCGCAAGAAACTATACTTTTCACTGCACGTTAATACATGTGACGATGATAAATCAAATCAAATCAAAATTGATATTCACCCTGCACTGCAACAGGATTCCTAGCTTCATGGAGGAAATTTTCGTGTCCCATCCCCCCCCCCACAGGAATCGTAGCGGGCAAGTGGGGGGTAGAGGGGTGAGGGGAGGGAAACTATGTGGAGGTCTGTTGATTCCGGATGGGATGTATCCCAGGTTATTGTGGGAGGTTTGAGGCATACAGAAAAGATTGAGTATGTGGATGTTAGGAAAGAGGATGTGTTAGACCTGTTAAATTCTATCAAGATAGACAAGTCTCCGGGACCGGATGGGATGTACTCCAGGTTATTGTGGGAGGTGAGGGAAGTAGTTGCAGAGCCCCTGGTGATGATCTTTGCGTCGTCCATGGAAACGGGAGAGGTTCTGGAGGATTGGAGGATTGCGGATGTGGTTCCTATCTTTAAGAAAGGGAACAGGGATAGCCCAGGAAATTACCGACCGGTGAGTCTGACTTCAGTGGTTGGTAAGCTGATGGAGAGGCTTCTGAGGGATAAGATATATGAACATTTGGAGAAGTTTGGACTGATTAGAAATAGTCAGCATGGTTTTGTCAAGGGAGGTCATGCCTTACGAGCCTAGTTGAGTTCTTCGAAAATGTGACTGAACGCATTGACGAAGGAAGGGCGGTGGACG
This sequence comes from Sphyrna mokarran, assembly GCA_024679065.1. Taxonomy (NCBI): domain Eukaryota; kingdom Metazoa; phylum Chordata; class Chondrichthyes; order Carcharhiniformes; family Carcharhinidae; genus Sphyrna; species Sphyrna mokarran. Next base: position 34,761,515 of record JAGIQG010000028.1, read on the forward strand.
TAGTGTACGTGGACTTTAGTAAGGCATTTGATAAAGTCCCACATTCAAGGCTTCTGGAGAAGTTGAGAGGGCATGGGATCCAAGGGGCTTTGGCCTCGTGGATCCAGAACTGGCTTGCCGGCAGAAGGCAGAGAGTGGTTGTGGATGAGTCTTGTTCTGTGTGGAGGTCGGTAACCAGTGGAGTGCCTCAGGGATCTGTTCTGGGACCCCTGCTGTTTGTCATTTTCCTAAATGACTTGGATGAGGAAGTGGAGGGATGGGTTAGTAAATTCGCCAATGATACAAAGATCGGTGGTGTTGTGGATGGTCTGGAGGGATGCCAAAAGTTGCAGCTGGATGTAGACAGCTTGCAAGACTGGGCGGAGAAGTGGCAGATGGACTTCAACGCGGATAAATGTGTAGTGGTCCATTTTGGCAGGAATAATGAGATGAAGGAGTACAATATAAGGGGTAGGAGTCTTAGCTGTGTTGTAGAGCAGAAGGATCTCGGGGTCCGGGTCCATAGGACTCTTAAATCGGCCTCGCAGGTGGAGGAAGTGGTCAAGAAGGCGTACAGTGTACTGGCCTTCATTAATCGAGGAATAGAGTTTAGGAGTCAGGAGGTAATGATGCAGCTCTATAAGACTCTTGTCAGACCCCAGTTGGAGTATTGTGCGCAGTTCTGGTCGCCTCACTATAGGAAGGATGTAGAGGCTATTGAGAGAGTTCAGAGGAGATTTACAAGGATGCTGCCTGGATTGGGAGGCAGGCCTTATGAAGATAGGTTGAGGGAGCTGGGACTCTTCTCACTGGAGAGATGTAGGTTGAGAGGCGACCTGATAGAGGTTTATAAAATGTTGAGAGGAATAGATAGGGTGGACTCTCAGAGACTATTTCCCCGAGCTGAAATAGTCACTACGAGAGGACACAGATTTAAGGTGCAGGGAAGCAAATACAAAGGAGATGTCAGGGGTAGGTTTTTCACTCAGAGGGTGGTGAATGAATGGAACCGACTGCCGTCGGAGGTTGTTGAGGCAAACTCACTGGGGTCTTTTCAGAGACTTCTGGATGAGTATATGGAAAAGAATAGGATAGGGGGTTATAGATAGGTCTGTGGATTGGTAGATGTGATCGACGCAACTCGTGGGCCGAAGGGCCTGTTTGTGCTATAGTGTTCTATGTTCTATGATTCCAGGCAAGAGTTTCTAATAGTGGGGTGAACACGGCTGGGAAACCCTGTCTCGTGTGTTCACCCCGATCCCAAGTTCCTTTATCTCACCTTCCTTCAAACATCTCTCCCGTCGTCATGGAAAACCTCTTCAAAAGAGGTCAGCTTTTTTCATAGAATCCCGACAGTGCAGAAGGAGACCATCTGCTCATCCGGCCTGCACTGACTCCCTGCCCAAGCATCTTACCTCGGTCTTATCTAGTTAACCCCACTTATTCACCCAACTAATTCCCCTCATCTACACATCTTGAGTCACAAAGTAGCTATATAGCACGTCCAATTAACCTAACCTGCACATTGTTGGACTGTGGGAGGAAACCGGACCACCTAGAGGAATCCCATGCAGACACGGGGAGAATGTGCAAAATCCTCACAGACAAGTGACTCGAGCTGGGAATTGAACCCACGACCCTCGTGCTGTGAGGCAGCAGTGCTAACCACTGTGCTGGCTTTGCAGGATCTTGCCTCCTGCCTCCCTATCAAATGCCGGATGACAATAATTCTATCATCTTCAAGCTAGGCAATTCTTGTGTGGCCAACGTGTTTCGTTCACTGACTCTCTGTGCCTGTGTTTCATGGTGCATTGCCTCACAGCGCCAGGAACCTGGGCTCAATCCCAGCACTATCTGTGTGGAGTTTGCACATTCTCCCCGTGTCTGCGTGGGTTTCCTCCGGGTGCTCCGGTTTCCTCCCACAGTCCAAAGATGTACGGGTTAGGTTGATTGGCCGTGCTATATTGACCCTTAGTGTCAGAGGACTAGCAGGGTAAGTATGTGGGGTGACAGGAATAGGGAATGGGTGGGATTGTGGTTGGTGCAGACTCGATGGGCCAAATGGCCTCCTTCTGCATTTTAGGGATTCTATAACAACCTTCGATTTGGGTCTGAGTTTGGGGATTAAATTGCAAGTTGGGGAGGAGTTTAGGGTGAACCTTTGAATCCCTGGGAACGCTTGATATCAAGACTGGATACAACAAACAACTGCTGGTGTATTGAATGGGTGTCTCAGACGTAGGATCACTTTCCCATCATCACAACGTGTTTCAATTTTTAAAAAGAATGAACGTAGTGGCTGAGGTCTCATGGTACTGTGGTAGTCTTCCCACTTCTAGGCCAGACACTTAGATTTCAAGCCCTAAAAGACTACAAAATATAGAAGCAGAATTGGCCCATCGAGTCTGCTCTGCCATTCAATGAGAGCTGATACGTTTCTCAAATCCATTCTCTGCCTTTTCCCCATGACCTTTGGTTACCTTACCAATCAAGAACCTATCTGTCTTAAATTTCATGACCTGGTCTCCCTACCCTTCTGTGCCAAAAAGTTCTATAGGTTCACTACCCTCTGCTGAAGAATTTCCTCTTTATCTCAGTTATAAAGAATTGTGCTTTCACTCCGAGGCTGTGCCCTTGGATCCTCTCTATCCACTTCATGACCATGGGAGGTCATAATGCGGTCAAACAAGTCGATATTAGCTTGTTAATCTACACTCATGGCAGGCAGTAAGATCCAGAGAGTTTCCACTCAGCCACAGTGCAGAAGGCAATAGCAAACTAGTGCAGTTCTTCCCCAAACACAATCATTGCCCGATTTAATGGTAATCCCTGATGCCCTCTTATGAGGGCATATGAAGGAACACAGGGATGGAGAATCAGGACATTGAAACAGGATTATATAGTGGCAAACACTAAAATGCATAAACCAGAGAACATTACAGCGCAGTACAGGCCCTTCAGCCCTCAATGTTGTGCCGACCAGTGGAACCAATCTAATGACCCTCTAACCTAAACTATTCCAATATTATCCATATGCCTATCCACTGATCATTTGAATGCCCTTAAAGTTGGCGAGTCCACAACTGTTGCAGGCAGGGCATTCCACGCCCTTACTACCCTCTGAGTAAAGAACCCACCTCTGACATCCATCCTATAACTACCACCCCTTAATTTAAAGCTATGTCCCCTTGTGTTAGCCATCACCATCCGAGGAAAAAGACTCTCACTGTCCACCCTATCTAATCCTCTGATCGTCTTGTATGCCTCAGTCACCTCTTAGCCTTCTCCTCTTTAACAATAGTAACCTCAAGTCCTTCAGCCTTTCCTCATAAGACTTTATGCATGGTAAAACTTGACCGGAATTTTCTGGCCATTCCTGCCAACAGGAAACCTCGGAAGGTCTCACCATTGGAGAAACATGCAGGAGTGGGTTTGGGTGGGAGGGGACGGGAGGGCAGAACCTCCCATCCCTCCTGCCCAATTTTAAGTGTTTGTGGATTGTAAATTTCCATATCAGATTTACCAAGCTTCCCATTTTCTTACAGGAATCCCACTGAACCGCATACAAGAGAAGCAAATGAAATCAAAGAGGCAAAATAGTCAACTGCGTGTACCGAACTGGAAGAGTTTCAAATCTAAAGATGATAATTTGCTATATTGAGGGATTAACATTATGTTTTTAATAAATTCATTATTGGATCACCAGCATAGAACATAGAGAACATAGAACATTACAGCGCAGAACAGGCCCTTCGGCCTTCGATGTTGCGCCGACCAATTATGAAAAAAGCAATGACCCTCCAAACTAAACTATTCCCTTCTCTTCCGTAAACTTATCAACTAACCTCATAAACGCCACCAAACTTGGCGCATCTACAACTGCCGCAGGCGGGGCATTCCACTCCCTAACCACCCTCTGGGTAAAGAACATACCTCTGATATCCGTCCTATAACTATCACCCCTTAATTTAAAGCTGTGTCCCCTCGTGCTAGCTTTCTCCATCCTAGGAAAAAGGCTATCACTGTCCACCCTATCTAAACCTCTAATCATCTTATATGTTTCAATAAGGTCTCCTCTTAGCCGCCTCCTTTCTAACGAAAACAACCTCAAATCCCTCAGCCTCTCTTCATAAGACCTGCCCTCCATACCAGGCAACATCCTGGTAAACCTCCTCTGTACCCTCTCCAATGCCTCCACATCTTTCTTATAATGTGGGGACCAGAACTGCACACAATACTCCAAGTGCGGCCGCACTAGAGTTTTGTACAGTTGCAACATGATGTTGTGGCTCCGAAATTCAATCCCCCTACCAATAAAAGCTAAGACTCCATATGCCTTCTTAACAACCTTATCGACTTGACTGCCTACTTTCAGGGATCTATGCACATATACACCAAGATCCCTCTGTTCATCAACACTATTAAGAATCCTACCATTAGCCCTATACTCTACACATTTATTATTCCTGCCAAAGTGCATTACCTCACACTTTTCCACATTAAACTCCATTTGCCACCTCTCGGCCCAGCTCTGCAACTTGTCCAAGTCTCTCTGCAAACTATAACACCCCTCTTCACTATCTACCACTCCACCGACTTTAGTGTCATCTGCAAATTTACTAATCCATCCTTCAATACCCTCATCCAGATCATTTATAAAAATTACAAACAGCAGGGGCCCCAAAACAAACCCCTGAGGTACACCACTCAAGGGCGACATTTATTAGCGTCATAGAGCTTTACAGCACAAAAAGAGACCCTTCGGCCCATTGAGTCTGTGCTAGCCATCAAACACAGACCTGGGTAGGATTGTGGTTGGTGCAGGCTCGATTGGCCAAATGGCCTCTTTCTGCACTGTAGGGGTTTCCATGATTCTCTGATTCTATTTATTACCCATCCTTAGTTGCCTGAGGTAGTTGAGCTTCTTTTTGAGCCACTGGAAGCCCTTTAATGCGACACAACAATGTGAAGTACTAGGCTGAAAGATGGTTGGCATTAAAACATCAGGAGGCGATGGCTTAGTGGCATTATCACGAGATCATTAATCCAGAAACTCAACTCACGTCCTGGGGGCTTGCGTTCAAATCCCCCATTGGAATTTGAATTCAACAAAACAAAAAATTCCTGGAATTAAGAATCTACTGATGACCATGATTGTTGGATAAAACCATCTGGTTCATTTTGGCAGGTCCAATCGGATGAAGGAGTATAATATCAAGGGTAGGATTCTTAGCAGTGTTGAGGATCAAAAGGATCTTGGGGGTCCAGATCCACAGAACTCTTAAATCGGCCTTGCAGATGGAGGATGTGGTTGAGAAGGCGTATGGTGTGCTCGCCTTCATCAATCAAGGGATTGAGTTTAGGACTCGGGAAATAATGCTGCAACTTTATAAGACCCTTATCAGGCCCCACTTGGAGTACTGTGCACAGTTCTAGTCACCTCACTACAGAAGGGATGTGGAAGCTATTGAAAGGATGCAGAGGAGATTTACAAGGATGTTGCCTGGATTGGATGGCATGCAATAGGTTGAAGGAGCTAGGTCTTTTCTCCCTGGAGAGATGAAGGATGAGAGGTGACCTGATGGAGGTGTATAAGGTGATGAGAGGTATAGATAGGATGGATTCTCGGAGGCTATTTCCCAGGGTTGAAATGGTCGCTACGAGAGGACACGGGTTTAAGGTGCTGGGCAGCAAGTACGGAGGAGATGTCAGGGGTTAAGTTTTTCACTCAGAGGGTGTGTGGAATCAGCTGAACTCATTGGGGTTTTTTAAGAGACTTCTGGATGAGTACATGGGATTTAATGGGATTGAGGGTTATAGATAGGCTAGTAGGTAGGGATATGATTGGGGCAACTTATGGACCGAAGGGCCTGTTTGTGCTGTAGTGTTCTATGTTCTATGTTCACTGATATCCTTTAGGGAAGAAAATCTGCCATCCTTACCCAGTCTGGCCTACATGTGACTCCAGAGTCACAGCAATGTGGATGACTCTCAACTGCCCTCCAAGGGCAACTAGGGATGGGCAATAAATGCTGGCCCAGCCAGCGATGCCCGTGTCCCAGGAATGAATAATGAAAAAGAAACACACAAGTCAGACTGGCTCAGAAAATTAAATTTCCACTCCACGGATATTAGCAAACATCCAACAATCCAGCAACTTATTTACTAATGCCAGCTTTATATTGTCATATTTTACTTGCACTGAACTCAGATGAGCTGCCTGTCGAGATGGGATTTGAACACATGTTTCGCTGGGTTATTAGTCTGGATCTCTGCGTTATTGTTGGTGTAACACACCCATTCGCTGGACCTTCTGACACCCCTTTGACCACGGAAATACTTTTAATTTCATGGAGTGATGCCCTAGTTAAATAGTCACCGGAGGATTGGCAAACCAGTTCTTAAACACTCACATTCTATTACTAAAAGGTAAATATTCTCAAAATCTCGACGCGCAGGTGAGTGCATTAATCCTGTGAGTCATTTCAACACCTGGGATTGAGCACAGCTGCGATATGTACACACAAGGTGGCATTTCATCTGAAAATGTTATCCTAGTAATGAACACATAGCCTCTGAGGAGCTTACAGCAAGTCTACATTCCTTAGTCTGTCATTTACACAAGGATGTCAATCTGTTAAAATCAAGGGGGTTTGAGCTGCCGTTAAAATAACATACGATGGGATGTCAGGTGAATGCGTTATGAGTTAACGCACGGATAGGGTGAACGAGGTGAAGTGTTGCCCTCCCGTGTGACGGGATTGATCTTCCGTCAGTTAAGCCAAAGGCCTCAGCTTAACGAGGGTCTCAGCTCTGCAGGGGTTGGTGAACTGTGGTCAGCAAACTGGCTTCAAAGGGACAAGCTGATAGATAGAAATACCTCCGGCTGTACAAATCTTCCTTTCTGTGATCTTTGAGGCTTAGAACTCGCAGCAATGAATGATCAGGCCTTTTGAACTTGTTAAATGTACAGATTCTCCGACTGAACAAGCATATCTTTTGGACTATGGGAGGAAATCGGAGCAAGCGTGGAGGGGGGAGCCCACGCACACACAGGGTGAACATGCAGATTCCACACAGAGAATGACCCAGGCCAGGAATTGAACCCAGGAACTCTGACTCTGTGAGACAGTAGTACTAACCCACTGTGCCACCCAAGCTCTCTTTCCTTTAAATCAAAGTCTCAATATTCCTTGAGTGCTTCATGCCTAAAATATCTTTCTGCTGATACCTGGGTCTCCAAAATGCACAAGTTAAATAGAATATCTTTACAGTTGGCAGCGTGACTGAATTTAAGCAAAAGTAGACAGTCTATGACTTTACATGCATTATTCTCTTTAAGTTCCTGAAAAGAAATCCATTCAACATAATTTCATTTCACTATTTAAGTCTCCTTGCAAATCTCAGTTTGATTCTGCACAAATTATTCATGTCAAGCCCCGTGTTCTCTTCACAAGCCTCCTTTCTGAGCTCCGTGCTGTAAAACTTTGCGGGGTTTTGAATAAACAAATAGAGAAAAAAGTCCTCCACAAGACCAGAAAGATAAAACAATTGACAATAAAAAAAAATGTATACTTTAACATTCAGGCTAAGTATAAGGTACGCGTGAATTAACAGGCAAACTGTGGTCAAACACATCACATAACACAAGAAACGACAGATGAAAATAGGATCGAGTCCATGGATTTCTCACCAATCCACACAGATGTCAGTAAACGTTGTGAGTCAACTAATCTCATGAAACCCTGTCTCTCTCACAAGTAATTCAAAGCAGCCTTTCTCTGGGGGCAATTTTCTCATTGGGTGGGCCGGTGGTTGGCACTGCTGCCTCACAGGGTCCAGAGTTCGACTCTTGCTTTGGGTCACTATCCGTACGGAGTTTGCACACTCTCCCTGTGTCTGCATGGGTTTCCTCCGGGTGCTCTGGTTTCCTCCCACAATGCAATCTACCTGGATTAGGTAGATCGGCCATACTAAATTGTCCCTAGTTTCAGGAGGACTAGCTAGGGTGAATGCATGGTGTTATAGGGATAGGGCCTCGGTGGGATTGTGCCCTTCATAAAAACACACGAAGATTCCAAATCTAGAAAAGTGAGATTCTAGGCCAGAGGGATATAATCTTAAAATTAAACCAGGCTGTTCAGGAGGGAAACTGGGGTAGACTTCTTCACACAGAAGGAAGTAGCAATGTGAAACTCTGTCCCACAGTGAGCAGGAGAGTTTAACTCAATTAATGACTGCTTGCTGTAGAAAATTCTACTCTAGAAAATATGGAAAATCCAGAGTTTGGTCAAATGACATATTAAACAACACCCTCACAGTCCCCCATGAGTCACTCATCCAACTGATTTGGAAATCTGTCGCTTTTTCTTTCACTGTTACAGGGTCAAAATCCTGGAATTTCCTCCCTAACAGCACTTTGGGTATACCGACACCATACAGGAACATAAGACCCAGGAGCAGGAGTCGGCCATCTGGCCCCTCGAGCCTGCCCCACCGTTCAATAAGATCGTGGCTGATCTTTTTGTGGACTCAGCTCCATTACCCGCTCACTCACCATAACCCTTAATTCCTTTATTGTTCAACAATCTATCTATCCTTGCCTTAAAAACATTCAATGAGGTAGCCTCAACTGGGCAGGGAAATTCCATAGGTTCACAACCCTTTTGGGTGAAGAAGTTCCTCCTCAACTCAGTCCTAAATCTGCTGTCCCTTATTTTGAGGCCATGCCCCCCCCTGTTTTAGTTTCACCCGCCAAACTTCCCTGCTTCTATCTTATCTATTCCCTTCATAATCTTATATGTTTCTATAAGATCCTCCTTCATTCTTTTAAATTTCATTGACCGTAGTCTGAGTCTACTCAGTCTTTTCTCATAAGCCGACTATTTTGACTCCGGAATCAGCCTCTGCACCCCCTCCAGTGCCGATATATCCTTTCACAAATAAGGAGACCAAAACTTTACACAATTAACCAGGAATGGCTTCACCAGCACATTATACAAACGTTTTTAAACTCCATCCCTGTAGCAATGAAGGACAAAATTCCATTTATCTTCTTAATTACCTGCTGCACCTTCAAACCAATTTTTGATGATTCATGCACAAGGACGACCAGATCCCTCTGCACAGCAGCATGCTGCAATTTTTTACCATTTAGATAATAGTACATGGAGTGCAGCAGTTCAAGGAGGCAACTCACCGCTGCTTTCTCAAAGGCAATTAAGGATGGGAAATAAATACTGACTGAGCCAAACACCCATATCCTGTGGAAGAATAAAAACAAGCTGCTAATCAAGATAATCTAGATTCAGAATGCAGAGCTTATGTTTTTATTTTGTAAATTAAGAAGACACGCATTTTGCAACATATTGCCCTTATACTTAAGAGTTCATAATTATATAGAAGTTTTATTATTTTATATTTTATTTTTATGATTGTGTTTAATTATGTTATAAATCATAATTACATGTTTTATTTGTATCATTATCACAGTTCAGTCCTTGCAGCCTTGATGACTTTTCAATAAACCAATTATTCATCTGTCTGCGTAAGTGGTTGGGTTAAGGACCAGCAGATGAAATTTTTGTGCGCGCAGAAATGTCAAGTAATGCAAATGAGAACACGGAGCTGTAGGCTGAGGGTGAAATCAGAGTGTACCATCAACAGTAACTTGCATTTACATTGCATCCCCAAGCGCTGTGAAAATCCCAAGTCATTTCACACCAATATAATCAGGCAAGGCAATTTGGTGATGGGAATCTAGGACTCACTGCTTGAAAGGAGGTGGAATTGGGAACCTCTACCACACTTAGGAAGCATTTAGGTGAGCATTTAAAATGCCATAACCTACAAGGCTAGGGATCAAATGCTAGAAAATGGGATTAGAATCAATAGGTGTTTGCTAGCAGGTATAGACACATTGGCCAAAGGGCCTCTTTCTGTGCTGTCAAACAAGAGATATTAGAGCAGATGAGCACAAATGATTCTTTCCTACAAAAGCAAAGAGCCAATCCTATATTTTTTCTAAAAAAAAACCTTTGCTTTGTATACTCTGTTGGCTGTCAACAGCAGATGTTTTGGGTTTAAAATCAACTTCTAAAACGTGGCTAAGTGCTAAAGTGTGTTTGCCGAGTCTCAGTTGTAAAGTCAATAATGGTGGCGGCAATTACCCGGGGAAAGACTTTGAGCTTGACAAAGTATTAAACGGAAGGGATGTGGCTGCAGGAGCAGAGCAATGGACACAGGCTCGGAGGAGAAAGCTGTACATCAGCCGGAATATCAGATTGCCTTTGAGCGCAGAGCGGAGAATCATAGAATCCTTACAGTGCAGTAGGAGGCAATTTGCACAAAGACTATCCCACCCACACCCTATTCCTGTAATCCCTCAATTTTACCCTGCTATGAGGCTTAATTTAGCATGGCCAACTTAACCCGCGCATCTTTGGACTGTGGGAGGAAAACAGAGCAGCCGGAGGAAACCCAAGCAGACACGGGGAGAATGAGCAGACTCCACGCAGGCAGTGACCCGAGGCTGGAATTGAACCCAGGTCGCTAGCGCTATGAGGCAGCAGTACTAATCACTGTGCCACGGAGAAATGGTGAACCTTGCTGGGACAGATAAGGAAATGGAGGACAAAGTCACGCAAGCTATTCCAAAGATGTGCAGGTCAGGTGGATTAGCCATGCTAAATTGACCCTAGTGTCAGGGGGATTTGGACAGTAACAGGAATAGGGCCTGGGTGGGATGGTGTTTGGTGCAGATCCGATGGGCTGAATGGACTCCATCTGTACTGTAAGGGTTCTATGTATTCGAGAAAGATGGAGTGTGACCAAAAAAGAAGACTACAGAGGACATACAGAGCCTGTATCCTGGAGGCTGCTACTGATACATCACCCAGGGAGATGACACACCAGCTGAACTGCTCCTCTGAGGAAAAGGTTACAACAATTTTTCACAGCAGGCCTTGTTAATTGGCCATTCAAAACTCTAAAGGGCAAACTGCTCTGTTACCCGGAGAGTATAATCTCAGTGCGATGTTCTTGGAGCTTTGCCATGGGCTGTTCTTTCAGGATTCTGACAGAAGCTGCGTTGTGCGAAATGGAACAAAACCAGTCAGCTGCCCCTCACTTCCGACAGGATTGGAGTTCAGATTGAAGGTGATCTGATTGAACATAGAACACTACAGCACAAACAGGCCCTTCGGCCCACAAGTTGTGCCAATCATATCTATACTTACCAGGCCATAGAAGTATCTGTAACTCCCAATCCCATTACTTCCCATGTACTCATCCAGAAGTCTCTTAAAAGACCCCAGCGAGTTTGCCTCTACCACCACTGACGGCAACCGATTCCATTCACTCACCACCCTCTGAGTGAAAAACTTACCTCTAACATCTCCTCTGTACTTGCCCCCCAGCACCTTAAACCTGTGTCCTCTCGTAGCGACCATTTCAGTCCTGGGAAATAGCCTCCGAGAATCCACTCTATCTATTCCTCTCAACATCTTATAATCCTCTATCAGGTCGCCTCTCAACCTTCGTCTCTCCAGGGAGAAGAGACCTAGCTCTCTCAACCTACCTTCATAAGGCATGTCCCCCAATCCAGGCAACATCCTTGTAAATCTTCTCTGCACCCTCTCAGTAGCTTCCACATCCTTCCGATAGTGAGGAGACAAGAACTGCACACAATACTCCAAGTGGGGTCTGACAAGGGTCTTATAAAGTTGCAGCATTACCTCCCGACTCCTAAATTCAATTCCTCTATTAATGAAGGCCAGTACACCATATGCCTTCTTGACCACATCCTTCACTTGCGGGGCAGATTTAAGAGTCCTATGGACACGGACCCCAAAATCCTTCTGCTCCTCAACACTGCCAAGACTCCTACCCCTGATATTACACTGCTTCATCCCATTGGCCAAAATGGACCACCACACATTTATCCGCGTTGAAGTTCATCTGCCACTTCTCCGTCCAGTCTTGCATCCGATCTATGTCTCGCTGATGTGGGACAATGTGGGGTAATCTGATTATTGTATAATCAACCTGTGATCATCATTAAATCATAGAATCTCTGCAGTGCAGAAAGAAGCCATTCAGCCCATCGAACCTGCACTGACCACAATTCCATACAGTCCCTATCTCTATAACCTCACGTCCATACCTTGCTTGCCCCTTGACATGAAGGGGCATTTACCATAGTCAATCAACCCTATACTGGGAATTACTCGATCAAATTAGTTAGCTGACATAACCCCCTACCTCCAGAAGCAAAATTCAATTTCAGTCCCTTATTCCTACACAGGACAATGATATTCATTTGGATCTGAGAAATTCCAGGATTAGGTCTCGTAGAATCATCGAGATTTACGACAGGGAAACAGGCCCTTCAGCCCAACTTGTCCATGCTGCCCAGTTTTTGCCACTAAGCTAGTCCCAATAGCTCGCATTTGTCCCAAATCCTTGTACACCCATCTTACCTATGTAACTGTCTAAATGCTTTTTAAAATTTGAAGTATAAAAGCAGTTATGTGGGATTATGGGGATAGGATCTGGGTGAGAGATTGTTGTTGGTGCAGACTGAACGGGCTGAGTGGCCACTTTCTGCACTGTAAGGATTCTAGGAAATACAAAACTTCCTCCTAACAATTTACCTGTGAAATAGCAACTTACTGTGGTCGTCTGAATTTAGTTCCCTGAAGGCAGAGAGTGTCAAAATCTCACAGGTAGAAATCCCTCATCAAATGAATCATTGAATTAAAAATTCAATTAACAGTATTGACACAAAGGAAGACAATCATATTGTACAACAGTTTGAAACTGAAGATCTTTCAACACTTTTGTTATGTCGACTTCTAAACTGCTGAGGAAATAAAGTTCAGAGCTGATTAATTAGTCGTATTCTTTAATCTATCTTAGCATCAGCAGACTATAGCTCCAGACATTTAGACAAACAGTAAAATGTGAAGTTCTTCCTCTATATAATGGTTAATTTTCACCGTAGGGTCTGTTAGGAACCTAAAACTAATTATGAACCTGTATTCCTGTTTGGGAAAACTTGCCTGCTCCAATCTGAAATAATGGCCAAAACTAGGATTTTCCAATCCCGACGAGGTCACGGGACCTTTGAGTGGCTCGCTGCGTTTTCCAGACCTGCCCCATCCGTGAGAGGGCTGTAAGATTCAGCCCTACGTCACAAAGCTCTCCCGCGCGTGCTGAGCTTTATCCCTCTGTCTGTGCCCCGCGACATCCCAATCTCAGCCCGGCTCACCCGCGCTGCAGTCTCAGTCTCTCCCTCTGCCAGCCCCACCATTGCCAATTGGCCTCCATTCCACCCCAATCATTTCATCCAACTGAAGACACAGGCCAACTACCCACTCAGCACAACCGGCTGTCACGAGATGCTTACGGACAGCTATTGAAGCCAGTCTCTGCTCTCCATGAGGAAATCTCCTACTGTTCAGCTCTCTAGGAGACGATTCTGATGAGGTGGCAGGATATTAGAATCATAGAAAAACTACAGCACAAACAGGCCCTTCGGCCCACAAGTTGTGCTGATCATATCTCTACTAGGCTTACCTATAACTCTCGACCCTACTAAGTCCCATGTACTCATCCAGAAGTCTCTTAAAAGACTCTATCGAATTTGCCTCACAGCACCGCTGCCAGCAGCCGATTCCACGCACCCACCACCCTCTGCACCTTAAACAAGTGTCTTCTCGTAGTAACCATTTCAGCCCTGGGGAAAAGCCTCTGAGAGTCCATCTCTATACCTCTCGACATCTTACAGGTCACCTCTCATCCTTCGTCTCTCTAAGGAGAAAAGATCGAGCTCCCTCAACCTATCCTCGTAATGCATGCCACCCAATCCAGGCAACATTCTTGTAAATCTCCTCTGCACCTTTCAATGGCTTCCATATCCTTCTTGTAATGAGGCGACCAGAACTGAGCACAGTACTCCAAGTGGGGTCTGACCAGGGTCTTATACAGCTGCAGTATTACCTCCCGATATTAGGGTAAAGTGTTCTATGTTATCAAGACAAGAGGAACTCAAACGAAAGCCACCCCTGCGTGAACACGCATTGAGAGAGCCGGCAAGGCGAATGGAAAATCTAGGCCCCACAGGCTTCTTACCCAACAACTAGGCCCTGATCTAAATATTTTCCTAAACATACCACACTAATTTTGGCAAATATTTTTCCTTTGCTTGTGAAGATCGTGATTCAAGTCAATATTGCCACATTAGGGTTGCCATCTGTGATTAAGTGTATTCCTGGAGCTTTCATCACATGACTTGGTCACCAAGCTCAAGCCACTAATTAGCCAACACATCCGCCCTCGTGATTCGCTGCCTTCTGACACCAATTGGAAAGCAGAAAGACTCATTACGCCATTGGATGAGGCTTGATCATCCTTTTCGTTCCGTCCCCCCCATCACAATTTTTAACATTTTTCTAACTGGTAAAGAGAAACCTTCAAAGAAAGTATTCATTTAAGCTGAATATAAACATTACGAAAGAAAAATTGACGCCTCACGCCACACGTTGCAGGCCTCGTTTTAAAGATACCAGCTCACAAATTTTCATCTATAAAACCACACTGAAACAACATAGCACATGTTCACAGTGGTAAAGGATTGGGTATATTTATGCAATAGGCAGCAGCTGGAATCTGACTCACACCTTCCTGTTTTTAAGCCTTTACCGGGCATTGCAGAGTGAACTGAAAAGGAACAGTTTTTACTTGCTCCCATTGCCACAGGTTTGTTCCTGCTTATTTATCATATTCATCTTGGATAAAACTTACCGTTAGCTTTTTCCAGAGAATGGTTCTTCCTGTATAAATCTGTGGCAACTGTTAATTTGGATCTATGGTGGCCAAGAAATTCGTAGAACCATGGAATCCTCACAGGGTAGCAAGAGGCCATTCAGCCCAATATAGAAACTAAAAGCAGGAGTAGGCCATTTGGACCCTTCAAGGCCTGCACTGCCATTCATTGTGATCACCAAATTCAAGATCCTGATTTCCCCCTCCTTTCCATTCCCCCCCCCCATATCTTTCGACCAAGAAGTGGCGAGAATGTATTCAAGAGATGGCTGGATATAGCCAATGGCGAATGGGTTCAATGGTTATGGGGAGAAAGCAGGATTAGGCTGTTGAGTTGGATGATCAACCATCAACATGGTGAATGGCCTCCTCCTGCTCCAATCTTCTATGCATGCTTTTAGCCCCAAGAGCTAGGCCTAATTTTTTTTCTTGAAACCTTTTGGCCTTAGCTACTTCCAGTGAGTTCCACACATTCACCGCCCTCGGGGTGAAAAAGTTTCTCCTCACCTCAGTTCTAAAAGGTTTATCCTTTATCCTTGGACTATGACCCCCTAGACCTGGACGACCCCGCACCATGAGGGGCATTTCTTTTGAATCTGCACTGACTCTCTCACTTACCCAGGCCAAGCCCGTCTGCACTGTCCCGGAATCCCGCACATTTAGCAAGGCCTATCCACCTAACCGGCACATCTTTGGAGGAAGCCAGAGCACCTGGAGGAAACCCACGCAGACACAGGGAGAACATGCAGGTTCCACACTGACAGTGACCCGAGGCCAGAATCGAACCCGGGTCCCTGAAGCAGCTGACCACCGCTCCACCCTCTTCCTTCCGCATTTCTCAGGGGTGTAATATTTTGTCTGTTCCAGTTTGTTCCCAGTTCTGCAGTTTCATCCAGTGCTTTGTGTGTGGTTTTGCTGGATTAGACTTTTTTCCACAGCGAATTGCTGGGCTCTGGAATGCTTTGTCTGGAAGTATGCTGAGGGCAGCTTCCTCAATCCAGGCATTCCGGAGGGCACTGAATGACAACTTGAGTAATAGCAATGTGCGTGGGTATGGATCAAAGGCAAGGCAATACCATTCAGCCACAATACTCGATTGGAGAGCCAGTGCAGAATAATATAGACTGCCCATCGTAACAAATCTGCAATTCTATCCTCCCAGTCTTCTCCCAATCATTTCCCAGTCTTTTTCCATCTTTTCCCACTCATTTCCCTGTCTTTTCCCACTATTTTCTCAGTCTTTTCCCAGTGTTTCCCAAGTTTTTCCCAATCATTTCCCAGCATTTTCCCGATCATTTCCCAATCTCTTTCCAGTCTGTTCCCAATCATTTCCCAGTATTTTCCCAACCATTTCCCAATCTCTTTCCAGTCTGTTCCCAATCATTTCCCAGTATTTTCCCAATCATTTCCCAATCTTTTCCCAGTCTTTTTCCAATCATTTCCCAGTATTTTCCCAACCATTTCCCAGCATTTTCCCGATCTTTTCCCAATCATTTCCCAGTCTTTTCCCAATCATTTCTCAGTCTGTTCCCAATCATTTCCCAGTATTTTCCCCCAGTGTTTTCCCAGTCTCCTCTCCATTTTCTCTGGCTATCTCACCTCCTGCAAACTTTCTCTCCACCTGTTCTCATGCTTCATTTCCCAAATGACAACATTTGATGAATATTAGAGACACGGATCATTTCAAATATCATTCTTGTTCATATTTTAAAACAAAAGCCCCAACCTCATTACCTTTAACACAATGTATCAGCTCCAACTCTGAAGCAGCCTCAGTGTTTGCTATATTGTGATAGTTCTCTCCATCTCCCACTTTACTTCACCAAATCCCTTTATTTCTCTCTATCTCTCTTTCTCTCTCTATCTCTGTCTCTTTATCTCTATCTCTTTCTCTCTATCTTTGTTGGTCTCTCTATATCCCCCTTATACACACTCTCTATCTCACTTCCTATCTCTCTCCCTATCTCACTCTCTATCTCACTTCCTATCTCTCTCCCTATCTCACTCTCTATCTCTCTCCCTATCTCACTCTCTATCTCTCTTCCTATCTCTCTCCCTATCTCACTCTCTATCTCTCTCCCTATCTCTCTCCCTATCTCACTCTCTATCTCTCTCCCTATCTCTTTCTCTATCTCACTCTCTATCTCTCTCTCTATCTCTCTCCCTATCTCTTTCTCTATCTCACTCTCTATCTTTCTCTCTATCTCTCTCCCTATCTCTCTCCCTATCTCACTCTCTATCTCACTCTCTATCTCACTCTCTATCTCTCTCTCTATCTCACTCTCTATCTCTCTCTCTATCTCTCTCCCTATCTCTCTCTCTATCTCTCTCCCTATCTCTCTCTCTATCTCACTCTCTATCTCACTCTCTTCCTCTGTCTCCCCCTCCCTCTTTATTTCTCTCTGTCTCTCTTTCTATTCCTGTCTCTCTATCTTTCTCTCTCTATCCCTCTCTCCCCCCTCTCTATCTCTCTCTTTCGCTCTTTCTTTCCCTCTCACTCTTCATTTCTCTCTGTCTCTATCTCTCTATTCTTGTCTCTCTATCTCTCTCCCTTATCCCTCTCTGTCCCCCCTCTCTCTATCTCTCTTTTTCACTCTTTCTTCTCTCCCTCTTTATTCTCTATTTCTCTCTATTTTGTCTCTCTATCTCTCTCTCTATTCCTCTCTCTCCCCTTCTCTATTTCTCTCTTTCACTCCCTCTTCCCCTCTCCCTCTATCTGTCTCTCTCTCCCTCTATCCTTCTCTCTCTGTATATAGGTATCTCTCTCTGTCTGTTTCTCTCTCTCACTCTCCCACTCTCTATCTCTCTTTTTTACTCTCTTTCCCCCCTCCCTCTATTTTTTTCTCTCTCCCTCTATCCTTCTCTCTCTGTTTATATATCTCTGTCTCTCTCTATCTCTCTGTGTTTCTCTCTGTCTCTCCCCCCTCTTCTCTCTCTCTTTCACTCTCTTTACCCTGCTCCCTCTGTCTCTCTCTCTCTCCCTCTATCCTTCTCTCTCTGTATATATGTATCTCTCTCTGTCTGTCTGCCTGTCTCTCTCTCTCTCCCCCCCTCTCTCTCTTTCACCCTCTTTCCCCCTCTCTCTCTATCTGTTTCTCTCCCTCTATCCTTCTCTCTCTCTATATATCTATCTCTCTCTGTCTCTCTCTATCTCTCTCCCTTCTCTCTCTCTCTATTTCACTCTCTTTCCCCCTCTCCCTCTATCTATCTCTCTCCCCCTCTATCCTTTTCTCTCTGTATATATGTCTCTCTCTCTCTTCCCCTCTCTCTGTCTCTCTCTCTTTCAATCTCTTTCCCCCTTCTTTCTGTCTGTCTGTCTGTCTGTCTCTCTCCCCCCTTGCTATCTCTCTCTTTCACTCTCTTTCCCCCTCTCCCTCTATCTGTCTCTCTCTCCCTCTATCCGTTTCTCTCTGTATATACGTCGCTCTATCTCTCTCTTCCCCCCTCTCTCTCCCCTTCTGTCTCTTTTCTCTCTCTATCTCCTGCGGAACAGCGAAGCCGATTCCGGGGTAGGAGCTGTACTTTGAGTGTTGTGTGTGGCTGGCGCTGCCTAACACAGCGCTGCTCCTGATCACAAAGCAATGCAATGATCTTACCGTTGCTCCCAGTTCATGCAAAGCCACATTCATCGTGGGGGAGAAGAGTTGCTGCGGTCACAGAGGCTGTGGAGAGTCGGGGAGAGAGAGGGCTCAGCACACTGGCAACGGAGAAAAGTCATGCCAGTGGGAGCACCGCTGCCGGCTTTACCCGCGTCCCTGCTGCAACTCCCGAGATTGATGGAAGGCAGCCGGGATCCATCCTTGGTGTGTATCTGTTGCTAGGATCCCGGATTGCAGGCTTTATCTCAGCCTCTCCTTCTCCCAGTCCGGGGAGCGAGGGCTAAATCTACAGCCTTCAGTGACATCTGCTGGAAGCAGAAGGAAGACCCGCAGAAATCGGCCCCCTTCTGCCGCCCCCACACCGGGTAGGGGGTAGGGGTTCTTCCTAATGAGAGAAAGTACCCGAGGCTGCAACAGGAGTTCCTCAAAAGCAACTTCAGAACAAAAAAACCCAGCAGCGTACTTCAATCCACCTATATTTGAACAGATTGTCCCTGCAACATGCGTAATCACAGCTTCCTTGTCTGGCTGGGAGAAAGGAACGCATTTCTCACAGTTGAAATGTTTAATACAATCTCCTCCCTGTCTCTGTCACTGTGCAATCAGTCAAACCCCTGTTTAGGCAAGAGAGCAAAACAGATGTTGTTGGGGGGGGTGGTGGGAGCAGGTAATGATGCCACTGTCAAAGAACAAAGAACAAAACAGCACGGGAAACAGGCCCTTCGGCCCAACGAGCCCGCGCTGCCACCCCGATGCTCCCACCTCTACCCGTGATCCCTGTCCATGTTTATAGATCTATGGATTAAAAAACCAAATTTGAGACAATTTAGGGAGAATTTGTTTTGCCAATTAGCCTAAGAGCACATCTTTGGGATGTGGGAGGAAACCGGAGCACCCGGAGAAAACCCACGCAAGCACGGGGAGAATGCGCAAACTCCCACAGACACAGGCCCAAATCCATGTATCTGCACAGCACAGCGATAGTCACTGAGCTGTCGTGTTGCCCATCAAATGGTCCAGGTCAAGCGTACACTAACGACGTGAAGCACTAGGATACTCTCGAAAAAGATCCAAGAGCAGCCCTCTCACGACCCATCGCGTGTATGCCCCTCGTTAGACAACAAGATGGACCAAAGCACCTGTAGGATAAAAACAAGTACATCAATATCATCATCTATTTACACACTTCCCAGGGACTCCCAAGGCTCATGATCCCTATTTTAAATCAGTTTTCTATACCCCTCCATTCCCATTCTGTTCATGTGCCCATCTAAGTATTTCTTAAATAACTCCAGAGTACCTGCCTCCACCACTTTACTTGGCAGCGCATTCCATACCCCCACCACCCTCTGTGTGAAAAAACTCCCTCTAGCATCCAAATTATACCTTACCCCCCTCACCCTAAGCCCGTGACCCCTCGTGCTATTTGAGTCCATCCTAGGAAAAAGCTTAACCCTGTTTACTCTATCTATACCCTTCATAATCTTGTACACCTCTATTAGATCTCCTCTAAGTCTACGTCTTTCTAAGGAAAACAGTCCCAATTTGCCTAACCTCTCTTCGTAACTCAGACCTTCCATACCGCTGGATTAGAAGGGGCAACGCCCCGAAAGCTAGTGCTACCAAATAAACCGGTCGGACTTTAACCTGGTGTTGTGCGGCTTCTTACTTAGTAATCCAGGCGAGTGGTCCGGGCGCACACAAAGAACAAAGAGCAGGAACAGCCCTCCAAGGCCGTGTCAATCTTGACGTCCTCATTAAACTAAAGAAAACTTTACTCGTTTCGTATCCCGCTATTCCCTCCCTGTTCATGTACCCATCCTGATGCCTCTTAGATGTTGCTAATGTGCCTGCTTCCGTCTCTAACAGGGCATCCCAGGCACACATAAAACATAGAACATTACAGTGCAGTACAGGCCCTTCGGCCCTCGATGTTGCGCCAACCAGTGGAACCAATCTAATGACCCTCTAACCTGAACTATTTCAATGTTATCCATATGCCTATCCACTGACCATTTGAACGCCCTTAGAACTGGCGAGTCCACAATTGCTACAGGCAGGACATTCCATGCCCCTACTACCCTCTGAGTAAAGAACCCACCTCTAACATCCGTCCTATAACTACCACCCCTCAATTTAAAGCTATGTCCCCTTGCATTAGCCACGAGAAAAAAGGCTCTCACGGTCCACTCTCTGCGTGAAAAATCTCCCCCCCTCCGCACATCTCCCTTAGTCATTCCCTCTCTCACCTGTGCCCCCTTGTAATTGACACTTTCAGCCTAGGGAAAAAGCCTGTCTGACTATCTGCGTTTCATAATTTTGGAGACCTTTACCAGATCTCCCCTCATCCTCTGCTTTCCCAGTGAAAACAATCCTATTTTATTCAACTTCTCCTTGGAGCCAACACGCTGGAGATATCCTGGTGAACTTTCTTTGCATTCTCTCCAAAGCTTCCACATCCTTCTGGTAGTGTGGTGACCAGAACTGCACACAATGCTCCAAATATGGTTGAACCAAGGTTTGTAGAGGTTCAACGCGATTTTCCAACTCCTGTACACAATTCCCCAGGATCAAGTCCCATCTCAACAGCTGGCGGAATTTAAATTTAATTAATATGGAATGGAAATCCACGTACTTCAGGGAAAACCTGAGTGACCTGCTGGAACGTTACCCCCAGGGTTATTAGGAACTCACTACCAAAGCTGGCCTGGCCAGTGACACCCACATCTACTTAAGGCACCTCGTCTCAATTGAGATTGACCTGAAAGTGCGCACTTTTAAAAAAATGTGGGACATGGATATTGTTGGCCAGCCAGCATTTATTGCCCATCTCTACTTGTCCTTGAGATGGTGAGCTACCTTCTTGAATCGTTGCAGTCCAAGTGCTGTGGGTTGACCCATAATGCCTTTCGGGAGGGAATTCCAGGATTTCGACCCAGCTACTGCGAAGGAACGGTGATATATTTCCAAGTCAGGATGGTGAGCGGTTTGGAGGGGAACTTGCAGGTGGTGGTGTTCCCATTTATCTGCTACCTTAGATGGAAGTATCATGGGTTTGGAAGGTGCTGTCTAAGGATCTTTGGTGAATTGCTGCAGTGCATCTTGTATACGGTACACATTGCTACTACTGAGCGTCGGTGGTGGAGGGATTGAATGTTTGTAGATGTGGTGCCAATCAAGAGGGCTGCTTTGTCCTGGACACTGCCAAGCTTCTTGAGTGTTCTCCGAGATATCTGACTACTCTCCCAATCTGTGTCTGCTTTGTACCCCCTTCCTCCCTGTTCAGCGCACGCCATTGGCCCAAACTCCTCCAAATACGAAGACGCTTTGAGGATCACGGCTTCCGTTTCACAAACCGGGGAAATAATCTCACATTAAAGTGGTCAGATTTACAGCGTAAGATGGAATAAAGAGATGGGGATTGAGTTGAAAAAGTGTACAGCTTGAGAGTGAATGTGAAAAGTGCCACGTGTTTGAGAGAAACAATGACTTTGGTCCCCAAAGCTTTCAATCATTGGAACGTCCTTCACATCACGTCTGTGTCTCTTGTAGACCCATTGGTGAAGATCAGTTAACAGCTCCATTATTGATAGATCAGGTATGGTCAAAAAACAAGCTCAATGGACCTTGATCTTTTATCCTTTAGAAATCCTGTTGTCAAATTTTAAACAAGAAGCAGCTGCCAAATGGATTAACCATTTATTAAAAAAACAATTTACACAGGATAGGAAACTATTTTTATTGTCATAACTATGCTTACGTTAACACTCAATGAAGTTATTGCAAAAATCCCCTAGTTGCCACACTCTGGTGCCTGTTTGGGTACACGGATGGAAAAATTTAGCGCAGCTAACTGCACATCTTTTAGACTATGGGAGGAAACCCATGCAGACATGTGGAGAATGTGCAGACTCCACGCAGACAGGGACCCAAGCCAGGAATTGAACCCAGGACCCTGGTGCAGTGAGGCAGCATTGCTGAGCACTGTGCCACCCCATTACCGCAATGCCGCTACCGATTACTCCGACCCCAGCTTCCAGGCATCCTAGGGGAGTCTGCACTCACGATTTGTGCGTTTCGGCCCGATTGGCCGAATGGGTCACATGACCCTCCAAATCCCCACCCCCTTAAAGGGACTCACTATTGTACATGTCTTCCCAAAAGCGTAAAACATTGCACAATGGATTAAGGAATTGGGTGACAGATAATATCCAGAAATAACTTGGGGGGAGGGGAGGGGGTTTGGGGGGGTGGGGGGGGGTGTGTGTGATAAGGGAGCAAAAATCCAGGAATTTCAAAAAAACCCGGCAAAACAATAAGGGCAATAAGAGGAAACAATTTTAATGCAATGTTATTGTGATCTGGAATTGCCCTGCTTGGAAATAGATTCCGTTTCAGATTTAGAAGTGAATTGAACAGCACTGCAAAGACACGCAATTGCAGAATTATGGTGATCACGAACACATGCATCCAACAGTGTCACATTGAAGATACTCTGGATAAACTGCGGCTTGAGTGAGGTCCGGCTTTGACTGCTGTATGGCAGAGAGAATCAATACAGGGTAAGCAGCTCAGACACAAGCACGGCTTCAGAGAATGTTGAAAGAATAGAAGAAGGTCATTCCTTCAATTAGCACTGAGGAGTCAGGATGGAGAGGCTAAGGCAGCGATTCTCAGTCTGAAGACAAATAGGAAGTGTACTGGAGCTACTACAGTGTGACAACCTGTACTTACAGTTAAGTATACTATAGTTAAGACACTATGCCCACCAATGCCACTACTTTAAGAACATAAGAAATAGGAGCAGGAGTCGGCCATCCAGCCCCTCGAGCCTGCCCCGCCATTCAATAAGATCATGGCTGATCTGAAGTGGATCAGTTCCACCTACCCGCCTGCTCCCCATAACCCTTAATTCCCGTATCGATCAGAAATCTATCTACCTGTGACTCAAACATATTCAATGAGTTAACCTTCAATGGGCAGAGAATTCTAGAGATTCACTACCCTCTGAGAAAAGAAGCTCCTCCTCAATTCTGTTCCAAACTGACATCCCCCCCCAGCTTATTTTGAGGCGGTGCCAACTAGTTCTGCTTTCTTTTCTAAGTGGAAAGAATCCCTCTACCTATCTAGCCCCTACTTTCTCAGAAGACCAAGGAAATTTGGCACGTCCGCTACAACTCTCACCAACTTTCACAGACGCACCATAGAAAGCGTTCTTTCTGGTTGTATCACAGCTTGGTCTGGGCTCCTGCTCCACCCAAGACCGCAAGGAACTACAGAAGGTCATGAACGTAGCCCAATCCATCACACAAACCAGCCTCCCATCCATTAATTCTGTCTACACTTCCCGCTGCCTCGGCAAAGCAGCCAACATAATTAAGGACCCTAGGCACCCAGACATTCTCTATTCCACCTTCTTCCGTCGGGAAAAGATACAAAAGTTTGAGGTCACTTATCAACCGAGTTGAGAACAGCTTTTTCCCTGCTGCTGTCAGACTTTTAAATGGACTTTGCATTAAGTTCTCTACTCCCTCGCTATGACTTTAACACTACATTCTGCACTCTCTTGTTTCCTTCTCTATGAATGGTATGTTTTTTTGTATCAATCACAGGAAACAATATTTTTTACTGCATACTTATACACGCAACAATAATAAATCAAACGAAATCCAATTAATGAATTGAATTGCTGATATAGCGTTTCGAACTTACCAAGCCAGGGTATTCTGACTGTGAGGTGGAGGGTGATGTTACCCAGGCACGGCTGAACACTGTACACAACATAAAGATGCCAAGGAAATCCCAAGGCTCTTCATTTTGTCGATGACCCTGACATGAATCCCTGAGCATCAACACAGTGCAGATTCACCCAGCTCGACAGAATTACATCAAATTTAAATCTCAAAGACGTCACGTCCAGGTCTGGGTTGACGCTGGGTTCGATTCCCGGCTTGGGTCACTGCCTGTGTGGAGTCTGCATGTTCTCCCCGTGTCTGCGTGGGTTTCCTCCAGTTTCCTCTGAAAGACGTGCTGGTTAGGATGTGTTGGCCATGCTAAATTCTCCCTCAGTGTACCCGAAAAGGCGCTGGAGTGTGGCGACTAGGGGATTATCGCAAGAACTTCATGTAAGCCTACTTGTGACACTAATAAAACAATAATGTCTGCTGAAGAATTTGTAAGGGGAGTTAGGAACATTCAAGTGGTTTAAACAGGTGTATTGCAATAGTGAGAAGCACTGCAATTTTATATTTTCTTTAATAATACAGTGATTTATTAAGAATAATGATTTTTCTTTTAATTGTTTGGGGCGAGGGTTCAGTCAACAGATGTTAGGGGGAAGATCTATAGTATAAAGCTGTTGTTTCCCTGACATTCTTGCAATTGTCTCTGATGCGTGCAAGAAGAAAAGCTTTGACAAAATATCTTTCGTCAACGGTGCTGTTTGAAATATTTCACCTTGTTTGCCAAAACCGTTGGCCATTTTCTTTTTCTGCGCGGTATTTTATTAAATATTAACTACAACCGACTAAAAATCAGCTTTCCTGTCATCCATTAGCCTATGTTGGAGACAGCTTGCTTTGATGATCGTTTTATATCACCATGGTGACGTATCCATGGTGCATTGAAGCGAAAGAGTTATCCATTGCACAAACCACCTGCTGATGGGGCAATTTGCCTTCACTACTTGGCTGTGTATCTCGACTCATAGCAATGCCGAGACGGTCTCATTCTAAATCCAAACTGTTCATTTGCAGAACGTGAAAATGTGCTGGATTAATGCCTTGAATGGGAGGGGTATCTCATGAGGGAATGTTGGACAGGCCAGGCTTGCATCTGCTGGAGTCTACAAGAGTGGTGATGACTTAGTTGATTGAAACATTTAAGGACCTGACAGGGTGGGTATGGAGAGGTTTCAGAATCATACCTCTGACCGGGTGCCATATTTCCCCAGTCCCATAACATGGTGTGCCCGTTGGACAGAGCTTGAGATCCCTCCGCCACGGACCTTCGTCCATTGCATGTTGCAACCGTATAATACTCTGGTGTGGCCGCACTGCGTACAGTTTTGGTTGCTGCATCTTAAGGAAGATGTTGGAAAGGGTGCAGAGGAGGTTTACCAGGATGTTGCCTGGGATGGTGGAAGGTCTTATGAGGAAAGGCTGAGGGACTTGAGGTTATTTTTATTCGCGAGAAGAAGGTTAAGAGGTGACCTAATTGAAGCATACAAGATGATCAGAGGGTTAGATAGGGTGGACAGTGAGAGCCTTTTTCCTTGGATGGAGATAGCTAACATGAGGGTACATAGCTTTAAATTGAGGGGTGATAATTACAGGACGGATGTCAGAGGTAGGTTCTTTACTCAGAGGGTAGTAAGGGCGTGGAATGCCCAGCAGTTGTGGATTTGCCAACTTTAAGGGCGTTCAAATGGCCATTGGATAGACATGTGGATAATATGGGAATAGTTTAGGTTAGAGGGTCATTAGATTTGTTCCACTGGTTGGCGCAACATCAAGGGCCGAAGGGCCTGTACTGCACTGTAATGTTCTATTAGGACTGCGGCACTGGCTTCTGCACACGATTGTACATTTGTGAGATGGCCAGTAAGCGAAATGTCTTCCTTCCCGAATGAAAACCTTTGATCTCACCCCAGGAGCTGGGTTGTACATCCCCTTGGTGTGTTGTCAGTTCCCGAGCTATTCTTTAGATTAGAATGTTTGATCTTTTTTCCTTCCATCTTCCTGGATTTGAATTCTCCTCTGCAGTCTCTGTGAGACTTTGGGTCATTCCATTTGCTGCCACCATGTAAGGTTTTGTGCAGAGTTTGGCAGGTTTTATTAATCTGTACACTTCCTGGATTCAGGTATTTCTTAACTCTCAAAAGCTATACATATCGGTACAATAAAGGGCTTGTTTTTACACACAGCTCTATCCAACGCTACACTGACCCTTAGATGGGAGTTACGTATTCTTACTCGGCCGATACTGGACTCAGTCACACATTAATCCTTCATGTGCCAGACCCTCCTGTTAGAGGTGTGGGTCAGCTGGGACTTTCAAGAGGGAATTGGATCATTGTATGAAAAGGAAAAAGGTAGAGGGGGTCGGACTGAGTGAGTTATTCTTGTAGAGAGCTGGAACAGATGGGCAGAATGGCTTCCACATATGCTGTAGCCATTCCGTGATTCAAAAACCTCTTATGATTGTAAATACAAACGTTAAAACTCCTCTTGAGCCTCTGCTGTTTGGAACAACCTCAGGGTTTCCAATTTCGATACTCCCTCATCCCTGCCCTGTCCTTATAGATATCCTCTGCACTGTAACCCTAGCAAAGAACAGCAAACAGAACTACACGGAGAAGAAGACTAAGAAAACTAAGGAAATTTGGCATTGCCGCTCAACAACTTTTACAGATACACCATAGAAAGCATTCTTTCTGGTTGTATCGCAGCTTGGTATGGCTCCTGCTCTGCCCAAGACCGCAAGAAACTACAAAAGGTTGAAGGTAGCCCAGTCCATCACGCAAACCAACCTCCCAACCATTGACCCTGTCCACACTTCCTGCTGCCTCAGAAGAGCAGCCAACATGATGAACACACCCTGGACATTCTCTCTTCCACCTTCTTCTGTTGGGAAAAAGATACAAAAGTCTGAGGTCATGTACCAACCGACTCGACAATAGCTTCTTCCCTGTTAGGTATTTGAATGAACCTACCTTGCATTAAATTGATCTTTCTCTACACCCTAACTATGACTGTAACATACATTCTGCACTCTTCCGTTTCCTTCTCTATGAACGGTATGCTTTGTCTACATAGAGCGCAAAAAAAAACCTTTTATCGTACGTTAATACACGTGACAATAATGAATCAAATCAAATCAAATTAAATCAAACAATATGAGATCTCCCTGTGTCACTATCTCACTGTCTAGTCTGCTTCAATCTCACTTTGATAGTGAACTTCCCCAGTTCTGAAATCGTCATCAACTCACAGCGCTGCTGCCTCACAGCGCCAAGGATCCAGGTTTGATTGTGACCTCGGGTAACTGTCCGTGAAGTTTGCAAGTTCTCCCACGAGTGAGTTTCCTCTGGTTTCCCCCCCCACCCCCGCAACACTCCAAAAACATTCAGGTTAGGTGGATTGGCCAGGGTAAATTACCCTTCGATGCCCAAAGAAGTGTAGGTTGGTGGGGGGAATTAGTCGTGGTAAATGCGCCAGATTGCAGGAATAGGATGGAGGGGAGGGCCTGGGTGGGAGACTTTCCTGGAGGGCGATTACAGACTCAATGGGCTGAATGGCCTCCTCAGCGATGGTTTAACAAGACGGTTTGGCAGTCAAGGCTCCTGCACTCACCTTTCGCAATGCAGTTACAGCCGTGACCTTGATTTAGAATCGTTTTGATTCTAAAGCTCTTAACAGCAATTTTCAATTTTCCTGACCCCGTGACCTGGGGCATGACCCACGACCCCCGTGCACTTCTTGCCTGAAGAGGTGACGGAGTGACCGTCTGTCCACGAGAAACCAGTAGATGGCAGCATTTGAGCTGGTGATGGCTGATGCTGGAGGTTGGTGTGAATAGAGACAGCACACACAGCAGGAAAAGCTCTACGGCAACGCTAGACAACCTGGGGGGGCCACACCAGACCCATCTGAGTGCATCCCCACCAGGCATCATGTTGCCCGTTACCCACGTGCAGAGCTGCCACATTCCATCTGGGGAGTGGGCCTGTGTCTATGTGGGAGTTTGCACATTCTCCCTGTGCTTGCGTGGGTTTTCTCTGGGCGCTCCGGTTTCCTCCCACACCCCAAAGATGTGCTCTTAGGCTGATTGGTGTAACAAATTGTCCCTAAATTATTCTCCCCTCAATCTGGTTTCCAATGCGGAGTGCCATAAGCATAGACAAGGGTCATGGGCGGAAGAGGGAACTCGCAATGTTAAAATGGCGGCACGGGCTCGTTGGGCCGAAGGGCCTGTTTCTCGTGCTGTGTTGTTCTTTGTACTTTTTCTCCCAATGTGACTGAAGTGATTGACTCATCGAGCGAGAGATGAGGGAAGTGAGGTACATGCTGACTGGACAAGGCATTGACTCCCTCTGTATCCAAAGAATAAATATTTCTTTTATTTTTATCATTTGAAGTTGATGATTAATCTGTGAACGATTGTGCATTTTGTCTGTGAAATATTCGACGTGTATTAAATACATTTAATCTCTTTCATAGGGTTGTGGTTAATCAGCAAGCCCCATTTCAATCTTGAGGTGCACTGAGATAAAGCCCACTCACTAACCAAGGTTGTCTTTCACTGGGATTCCAACAGTGTAATTTAACATTCTGCCCTGTAAGTAAGCATAGTAACTTTGCTTTGATTTGATTTATTATTGTCACATGTATTAGTATACAGTGAAAAATATTGTTCCTTGCACACTGTGCAGACAAAGCATCGAGAAGGAAAGGAGAGAGTGCAGAATGTACTGTTACAGTCATAGCTAGGGTGTAGAGAAAGAGCAACTTAATGCGAGGTAGGTCCATTCAATGGCAGCAGGGAAGAAGCTGTTCTTGAGTCAGTTGGTGCGTGATCTCAGACTTTCGTATCTTTTTCCCGATGGAAGAAGGTGGAAGAGAGAATGTCCAGGGTGCCTGGGGTCCTTAATTATGCCGGCTGCTTTTCCGAGGCAGCGGGAAGTGTGAACAGAGTCAATAGATGGGAGGCCGGTTTGCATGACGGATTGAGCTACATTCACAACCTTTTGTAGTTTCTTGCGATCTTGGGCAGAGCAGGAGTCCATACCAAGCTGTGATACAACCAGAAAAGAAAGCTTTCTATGGTGCATCTGTAAAAGTTGGTGAGAGTTGTAGTGGACATGCCAAATTTCGTTAGTCTTCTGAGAAAGTGGAGGCATTGGTGGGCTTTCTTAACTGTAGTGTCAGCATGAGGGGGACCAGGACAAGACGTTGATGATGTGGATAGTTAACTCGAAGCTCTCGACCCTTTCTATTTGGTCCCAGTTGATGTAGATGCTTCCTGAAGTTGATGACTATTTGTAATGCACTTGAACGTCTATCATTTACATCACAATATTGAGAAACCCTCCTACACACTATCCCCAGACAGGCACTTCCAGCTCCCCCGAGTACCCCCCCCTCCGATTGTATCAACCCCCCTTGTGACACTCCCTCCTCCCTGAGTACAACTGACCAAAGAACACCCTGAGCTCCACCCCCTCCATGGGAGCTCCACCGTGGGATCTCCATGAGAGTTATTGCAGACTCGATTGACCGAATGGCCTCTTCTGCACTGTAAGAAGTCCAAAAGAAAAACACTGGATTGGCAAAGGTTTGTAACTGTAAAGCGATTCAACATGAATTTGAAGGTTAAATACTAACGCCCCGTCAATGAAGTGAACATTTCTCTGATTTGTCGTGTGGTGTTGCTCGATGAGGTCCTGCTTCCTGGTGTACTTGAGTTCCAACCATTAGACTTCCCGATCCCTCCAATCACCACAAAATATAGACAAAACAGAGAACAAAAACAGTGTTACTCAATAGCCCTAAGACTCAACAGTAGATTAGAATCATAGAATCTCTACAATGCAGAAGGAGGCCGTTCGCCCCATCAAGTCTGCACTGACCACAATCCCATCCCATCCCCGGGCCCTCTGCCCGTAACTCCAAATATTTACTTGGCTAATCCCCCTGACACTAGGTTCAACTCAGCATGGCTAATCCGCCCAACCCACCCACCTTTGCACTGGGGGAGTGCCTGGCGGACATGGGGAGTACTGATAACCAAGTTCCACACACATGAGGATGGTCTTAACAGGGCTCATTGGGCCGAAGGGCCTGTTTCCCGTGCTGTGTTGCTCTTTGTTCTTTGTTCTTTGGATCTTGGCTTCATGTCACACTATCTGTAACCCCCATGACTTGCCTGGGTTAGCAAAAAAACCTCACTTACTGTGCTGTCTGTAGACAATACACATCTCTCTAACCTGTGCTCAGTGCTCCTTCCACTCACATTGTTAGCCACTTTAAGACTTGAATAGCAGGTTAGGTGTAAGGATTCGCATTCTAATCAGTAATCTGTAAACAGTCTGTGCTGATATGTGTGCTATTGCAGACCAGAACACCTCATTTACCTGACAAAGGCTACAAAGCCGAAAGCTTTCGAGTTTACTATCAAATAAATCGGTTGGATTTAAACGTGATGTTGTCAGACTTCTTACTGTGTTTACCCCAGTCCAACGCCGGCATCTCTACATGGGGACAACATAGGGAGACTGCACCCAGACACTGAGGCGGGAATTGAACCCAGATCCCCGTGAGGCAGCAGTGCTAATCTCTGTGCCAACATGTCGCTCCCTACCCTGTAGGCCAGAGCAGGTAGCTAACCAATTGGATTTCAACAACAATCTGGCAATCCTTAAGGTCAGTTTTCTTGGTGTTGGGGGACGGATTAGAAGATCTATTGAACTCAAAATGTCACTCTGAACTTTGAACTCACGGCCTTGTTGATTCTGGTGCTGTAGGCTTAACCGTGTGAGCATTAATAGGCCGAGTGGTTGAATTTTAGTGTCGAGTGACTGTTTATGCACTATTTTCACATTATAACAACCAGGAGCAAGATTAGTCCCTCGAACCTGCCCCGCCATTCAATAAGATCATGGCTGATCTGATAGTGGATCAATTCCGCTTCCCCGCCTGCTCCCCATAGCCCTAATTCCCTTATCGATCAGAAATCTGTCTACCCGTGACTAAACATATTCAGCGAGGTAGCCCCCACCACTTCAATGGGCAGAGAATTCCAGAGACTCACCACCCCCTGAGAGAAGGCATTTCTCCTCCACTCCGTTCCAAACTGATCTCCCTCTCCTTATTTTAAGGCTTATTCATATCTGCTATCGTAAGCTAACAGAATCAGGGCGCCCCATTTTGCATTGATAATGAACTAAAGAAGCCATTTTGCATTCTGCACCTCATGCTCATTTGCATGTATTAATTGTTACCGCATAATTAGCAATCAGGCAGGGACACATGATTGACCAAGTGGACCTAGATTGAGTTCTGATTAAATAACTAGCAATAAATCACTTAGTTACATTGCAAAGGCTGCAATTAACAGTATTAACATTCTGTGGTAAGGATTTATACTCCACTGAGCATCAAATCAGATACTGCCCAAGCCTTGAGCAATTCAGATGGGGCAATAGGCTAACCATCTTCATCCCTCCCAGCACCCGCCGCCTCCATCAAGGGGAGGGTGATGGTGTAGAGGTATTGCCACTGGACTAGTAATCATAGGGATCTGGAGCAATAATCTGGGGACTGGGATTCGATCCCATCCACGGAAGTTGGAGGTCGAAATGAATAAAAATCTGGAAGTCGAATGAAGCGATTCTTGGTGTCTTTTCAGAGAGGAAGTCCTTGCCTGGGTAGACCTATATGTGACTCCATATCCACAGCGATGCCCAATAGGAACCGGGCAAACCTGGGGTGGCACAGTGGTTAGCCCTGCTGCCTCACAGCGCCAGGGATCCG
Organism: Sphyrna mokarran; assembly: GCA_024679065.1. Lineage (NCBI taxonomy): Eukaryota > Metazoa > Chordata > Chondrichthyes > Carcharhiniformes > Carcharhinidae > Sphyrna > Sphyrna mokarran. The sequence goes on from JAGIQG010000028.1 coordinate 34,793,451, forward strand.
GGTTCAATTCCCAGCTTGGGTCACTCTCTGTGCGGAGTCTGCACGCTCTCCCCGTCTCTGCGTGGTTTCTCCCACAGTCTGAAAGACGTGCTGGTTAGGGTGCATTGGCCGTGTTAAATTCTCCCTCAGCGTACCAGAACAGGGGCCGGAGTGTGGCGCCTAGGGGAATTTCACTGCATTAATGCAAGCCTACTTGCGACGCTGATCAATTTAAACTTTAAAAAGAGAAAGTGTGGGAGCATGATGGATATTCTTCCAGCAGCTTAGCCCCGGAAACTGATTGGACGTCATCCCTGAGTGAAATTTTGAGCTGGGTTGGAGATGGATTTTCCCAGGGAATGTCTGTGGTTTTTTTTTAATGAATAGCAAAAGTACTCGAAGGATTGTCTGCAGTTAGTCTGCAGTCGTGAAGTAATTTCAGTGAGGCTGTGTTCCCAGACTGTCTATTTTTGCTCGTGGTCAATGATGATAGGATGCCTTTCCTCCCCCCCCAACCCCCACCCATCCCCACCCTCCCCTCTATCCTTTGCCCACAAGTATCTTGTTCCAAATCAGAGGCCAACACAGCAGGAAAAGCAATCATGGGTCTGAAAATGATGTGTTTTCCCCCACGATTCATGTCCCCCCCACCTCCAACACCACATCCCCCCCAACCCTCCATCTTACCCCTTCCCCCTGCTGCCAGTCTCCGATTCCTGTGGCAGGCAGGTTCTTGCCGTTGAGTCAGAGAGGGGCTAAAAACAGAGAAGGATCTTCGGCCCATCGCTTCTGCACCAAAGAACAAAGAACAGCACAGCACGAGAAACAGGCCCTTCGGCCCTGCAAGCCCGCGTCGCCCATTTTAACACTCAGTGAGTGCCTCACTCCCATCCTTCTTCTATCTACGACTTTTGTTAATACGTCTTGGACTCCATAATAAAGGGGAGCAAAATTTAGAGAATTGTATGTGTGTCAGATTAAAGGGGGTCTAATTTAGGGACAATTTGTTAGCGCCAATCAGCCTAAAGGCACGTTTTTTGTGATGTGGGAGGAAACCGGAGCACCCGGAGAAAACACACGCAAGCATGGGGAGAATGTGCAAACTCCTACAGACACCAACCCAAGTCGGAGATCCGATCCGGGTCCCTGTATCTGCATAGTGATAGTCACTGAGCTGTTGAGTTGCCCATTATTTGGTCCAGTTCAAGCGTACACTAACAGACGTGAAGCACTAGGCAACTCTCGAAGCAACATCCAAGAGCAGCCCTCGCATGACCCACCGCGTATGTGCCCCTTGTTGGACAACAAGGCGCCAGTCAAAAACAACCACTTAACTATCCTAATCCCATTTTCCAGCACTTGTTCCATAGCCTTGGCGTCACTAATGCACATCTAAACACTTCTTAAATGCATGGAGCATCACAAGCAGAGTCACTTATAGGCTTCGGCGGCGGGGAGGGCGTTAAGGGGTGGTTGATGGGGGTGTTGGTAGGGTGTGGGGGTTATTAATAGCGCTCAATGTTTGATTGAGGGGCTGGCTTTGGAAGTGAGAGCTCCCTCACTCTGCCCTAACTGCTGGCCCCTCTGGGATCCAGTGACAATCCCAGGTCTAGTGTGGGTGTAATAGACAGGCCACGTGTGCTGTGGTACGGCTGTTCTCTCAGACAGTGGGATCTTCCGCCCTCAGGGTCCTGGGGAAGGCCTGCTTTTGTCCTGTTAAGTGCCTGAGTGGCAGTTAATTCAGTGGGGGCCTTCCCCCAAGGAGGCGACCCGCCTTGTGGGCGAGTTCCCCGACACCTCCATTGGATCCATCCCATCAGTGCCAGGAGAATTTTACAATAGATTTATTTAATTAATTGAATTCAAATTCCCCACAGCAAGAATCGAACCCACGCCAGTCCAGTAACACAGTCACGCTATCTCATTGTAAGGCAGCCTAGGACATTTAGAAAGCCAAAGATTATGTCAGTCCAAGGTAACAGGCTTCTTTACCGGCACTACCACACTCCCCCCAGTTCTCCCCATCTGCATTTGATGTTCTCTCAGACAAGTACCAGCCAGGTCTCCCATGCAATCTCTCAGATCCGGAGTTCATAGATTACAGAACCCTACAGAAAGAGGCCCTTCAGCCCATCGAGTCTGCATCGAACACAATTCCACTCAGGCCCTACCCCCCCCCATATCCCTACATATTATACCCTCTAAGCTATGCATCCCTGAACTCTTAAGGGGCCATTTCTTAGCATGGCCAATCAACCTAACCCTCACATCTTTGGACTGTGTGAGGAAAATGGAGGAAACCCACGCAGACACGTGGAGAACGTGCAAACTCCACACAGTTAACAGATTTCCGTTAAATTGTTCTTCAAGATTATACTTTGTGTGGTTACCCTGGGAAGGAATCATTGAAGTTCTCCCATTCTCAGCTTCAGAAGACTGAGCATTGATTGTAATTTCCATCTTTAATCATGTGGTTTGATAATGATTGTGTTGATTAACTAAAGTGGATAATATAAAGTACAGACTTTGGGATAGGCTTACCAGGATCTTACCGGAGTTGAGAGGGTGAGAACGATGAGAAATCCTGTTGACAGCGGCGGGGCTGGAAGATCAGCCGTTGGCCAATGATGGGCCAACCCTGCCGCAGAATGGGGCGGGGGAGCCACAACCCTCAGGGATGGGCTGAAAGTCTCAATCTACACCAAGTAGGGCTGTGCCCAGCATAAAATCACCAAGTGGCAGCCCAGATTTCACACCAACGGGATGCCAACTGAGCTTTAGATGGAGGTGGGGAAAAATGTCCCTCTGTAAAACCCATCCTGGCATGTTTGAATGAGATCATCCCTCATTCTTCTCGGAAACGTGGGCCTGGTCTGCTTAATCTCTCTTCAGATGGGTTTTTTTTTTATATAATGGTTATTGTTACGCCCTTTCAATCCCAGATTTTTTAATTGAGTTGAAACTCCCCCAGCTGCTGGGGTGGGATTTGAACCCGTGTCACGGTGTGGAGATGCCGGCGTTGGGCTGGGGTAAACACAGTAAGGAGTCTCACAACACCCAGGTTAAAGTCCAACAGGTTTATTTGGTAGCAAAACACACGAGCTTTTGGAACGCTGTTCCTTCGTCAGGCAGGTGGAGAATTCTGCTCACGTACAGGGCACATAAAGGCACACACAGTTTACAGAATACTGATACAATTCAATGATGTAGCCCGGTGAAAATCGAGGAAAAGATTATTACAGTGCGTCCCCTGATTGTGTAGAATTATCTTGGAAAACACTGGGGTGTCATCAGCTCCAGAGAATTATTTTGGTTTTAATCCCATTGCTTTTTTCCACTTCTTCATCTTCCACTGATACAAATTTCTTTCGAGTCTTCCATTCTGATTTGAAACATCACTGTTTCGAGAATGTGTGTCTGTCATTATGAAGACAGATACAGAATCTATGTTTAATGTCTCTGATAGTCTCCCTTTTCACCAATATAATTGCTCCTATTACCGTCTCTAATGGGCGCGCGTTTATCTTCAATAATGTCTTTGACACATTTTTACATAGAGGCTTTTAAAACTGCTTTTAAATCTTTTGTCGCTTTCTCTCATGTTGCATTTTCTCAATTTCTTAGCCCTTCTTTGCAGAATTCTCCAGACTACCCACCTCCCCACCCCTCCTCAATCCTCAAGCTTATTACTGCCTTGGGAACAATATAAGCCTCTTCCCTTAATCTAATACTACCTTAAACTGCTCTTGTGGTACCAAATCCTTTTCCTTCTCGCAATGACTGGTGAATCTCTGGAATTTTCTGCCCCCAGAGGGTGGCGGAGGCTGGATCATTAGCAGCATATCAAGTGGAGGTGGATAAATATTTGATGGATTGAGGAATACAGGGCTATGGGGAAATGGCACAGATAAGACGTTGAGGCTGCCATAAATCAGCAACCGTCGTATTGAATGATGAGGCAGGTCTGGATGCCTATCCTGCTTCTGTTTCTTGTGTCTGAGTTTCCCATGGGGTTTCTAATTTCTTATGACAATGTCTAACCATTGCAAATTATGAACACCTTTTAATCTTCCAATCTGGCCTCCCAATCCAACTTAACCCGTTGTCCTTCATTTGTTAATAGTTTGCTTTGTTTAGGTCAGGCTTAAACTTGTACTTAACTGAACCACTCTCAAACACATCATAAAATTTATCACATTATAGTCACTTCTCTCAAGAAACTTCTTTATTAAAAGGCTATTAATTAGCCCGCTTTTATTTCATAATGTTATTTTCCTAATTGATTCCTTGAATTTATAAAATTAACTTGACAGCACTGTATGAATTTATTATTAACCCTTTTGTAAATTTGGGTTGCCGCGTCTATGTGAAGGTTAAAATCACCCTCTTTAAATGTATTTATGGGGTGTGAGTGTCACTAGCTGGCCAGCGTTTATTGCCTCTCCCTAATTGAGAAGGTGGAGGTGAACTTCTGTCTTGAATTGCTGCAATCCATGTAGCGGAAGTCCCAAGATTTTGACCCAGTGACAATGAAGGAGTGGCAATACACTTCCAAGTCAGGATGGTGAGTGACTTGGACGGGAACGTCAGGAAGTGGTGTCCCCATGTATCGGCTGCCCTTGTTCTTTGAGACAGCAGCAGTAGAAGGTGCGGCCTTAGGCACCTTGGTGAATTCCTTGCAGATGGTACACACGGCTGTGTGTTGGTGGTGGAAGGAGTGAATGTTTTTGGAAGAGGAATAAATCGAGCGGGTTGCTTTGTCTTGAATGTCATTAAGCTTCTTGAAACATAGGAGATCAGAGCAGGAGGAGGCCATTTGGCCCTTTGAGCCTGCTCCGCATTCATTCCAATCATGGCTGGTTGTCCAACTCAAATGGTATGTTGGTTTTCATAGCGAGAGATTTTGAGTATAGAACAGGGAGACGTTGTTGCAATTCCACAGGAGACCACACCTAGAATATTGTGTGCAATTTTGATCTCCCTTCCTGAGGAAGGATATCCTTGTTCTCGACGGGATGCAGTGAAGATGATTCCATCGAGACCCTAATCCTGCTTTCTCCCCATAACCTTTGATCCCATTCGCCCCAAGGTCCAGCTACCTCTTGAACACATTCAATATTTTGATATCAACAGCTTCCTGTGGTAATGAATTCCACAGGCTCACCACTCTTTGGGTGAAGAAATGTCTCCTCATCGCCAGCCCTGATTCCTCAGACTGCGACCCCTGGCTACCCCCCGCAACAGGAACATCCTCCCTGCATCTACCCTGTCTAGTCCTGTTAGAATTTTGTAAGTATTTATAAGATTCCCCCCTCTCATTTGTCTGAGCTCCAGTGAAAACAATCCCAACCTAGTCAATCTCTCCTCATATATCAGTCCCGCTACTCCCAGAATCACCTTTGCTGCATTCCGTCCAAAGCAAGAACATCCTTCCTCAGAAAAGGAGACCAAAATTGCACACAATATTCTAGGTGTGGCCTCACCAAGGCCCTGTAGAATTGCAACAGCAAATTCCTTATCCTGTACTTGAAACCTCTCACAGTGAAAGCCAACATACCATTCTTTACCACCTGCTGCACCTGCATGCTTACCTTCAGTGACTGATGCACAAGGACACCCAGGTCCCTCTGCACATTCCCCTCTCCCAATTTACAGCCACTCAGGCAGTAATTTGCCTTCTTGTTTTTGTTTCCAAAGAACATAGAACACTACAGCACTAAGCAAATAACTTCACACTTATCTGAATTATACTGCATCCGCCGTCAATTTGCCCACTCAACCCAATTTGTCCAGCTCATTCTGAAGGATCTCTGCAAGAGATTGTATTCACCCTCTCACCCAACCTAGTCTCATCTGCAAACTTTGAGATGTTACATTTTGTTTCCTCATCCAAATCATTAATATATATTAGTGGGGGTCCCAACACTAATTAGCACCCCGCTAATTACTGCCTGCCAATTTGAAAATGACCCATTAATTTCTACTCTTTGTTTCCTCTCTGCCAGCCAGTTTTCTATCCATCTCAATACACTTCCCCCTTAATCCCATGCGCTTTAATCTTGCACGATAATCTCTTACGTGGGACTTTGTCAAATGCTTCCTGAAAGTCCAAAAATACTATATCTACTGGTTCCCCCTTTGTCAACTCTACTGGTTAGATCTTCAAAAAATTTTGAACAGAATTAACAGATTTGCCAAGCATGATTTTCCCTTTCACACATTCGTACAGATTCTGTCTTATCTGCCACTGCTTTCTAAATGCTCTATAAAGTCCTTGATAATGGACTTTGCCCATAACCAATGTTAATCTTACTGGTCTATAATTCCCTGTTTTCTCTCCACCTCCTTTTCTGAATATTGGAATGACATTCGCTACCCCCCAATCTGCGGGGGCTGTTCCAGAGTGTATAGAATCCTGGAAGATGACCCCACCAATGCATCCACTATTTCTGGAGCCACTTCCTTAAGTACTCTGGGATGTAGATTTTCGGGCCCTGGGGATTTATCTGCCTGCTCAATTTTTCCAGCACCATTTCTCTACTAATATTGATCTCCCTCAGTTCTTCCTTCTCACTAGCATTCTCCAACATTTCTGATATCTGATTTGTGTCCATTTTTCTGAAGATAGCACCAAAGTATGTATTCAGTTTCTAACCCATTTCTTTGTCCCACGTTCTTGAGTGTTGTTGGAGCGGCACTCATTTAACCAAGCAGAGAGTATTCCACTACACTCCTGACTTGTGCCTTGTAGGTGGTGGACAGGCTTTGGGGAGTTAGGAGGTGCGTTACTTGCTGTAGGATTCCTAGACTTTGACCTGTTCTTGTAGCCACAGTATTTATATGGTAGTCCAGTTAGATTCCAGTGAATGGTAACCCCCTAGATATCTGTAGTGGGGGATTCAGCAATAGTAATGCCATTGAATGCCAAGGGACAATGGTTAGATCCTTTTTTGTTGGTGATGGCCAATTGCCTGGTACAAATGTTGCTCTCCACTTATTAACCCAAGCCTGGATATTCTTGCATTTGCATGGACAGCTTCAGTATCTGAATAGTTGTGAAGAGCACAAACAGCCCCACCTCTGATGTTATGATGGAAGTAAAGTTGTTGATGAAGCAGCTGAAAATAGGTGAACAAAGCAGAAGAAAATTACAGCAGAGGAACAGGCCCTTCAGCCCTCCAAGCCTGCACTGACTTTGCTGCCTGAGTGAATTAAAACCTCCTTGTTTTCCGGGGACCGTATCCCTCTACTCCCATCCTATTCATGCATTTGGCAAGACGTCCCTTAAAAGTCACTTTGCATCTGATTCCACTACCTACCCTAGCAGCGAGTCCAGGCACCCACCATCCTCTGTGTAAAAAAAAACTCGCCTTCTACTTTAAACATTACCCCTCGCATCTTAAGCTTACCAGAACTAGAGGGCACGGCCTCAAAATAAGTGGGGGGCAGTTTAGAACGGAGTTGAGGGGGAACTTCTTCACTCAGAGGGTCTCTGGAATTCTCTGCCCATTGAGGAGGCTACCTCGCTGAATATATTTAAATCACAGGTAGATAGGTTTCTGACAGACGAGGGAATTAAGGGTTATGGGGAGCAGGCGGGTAAGTAGAACTGATCCACTTCAGATCAGCCATGATCTTATTGAATGGCAGGGCAGGCTCAAAGGGCTGGATGGCCAACTCCTGCTCCTATTTCTTATGTTCTATGCCCCCTAGTAATTGACTCTCCCATCCTGGGAAGAAGCTTCTGACTATCCACCTTGTTCATGCCCCTCATAATCTTGTAGACTTCAATCAGGTCTCCCCTCAAGCTCCGTCACTCCAATGAGAACAAACCAAGTCTCTCCAACCTCTCCTCATAGCTAAAGCCCTTCAGACCAGGGCCTTGTTCCCTGTGGAACTCCTGCGGTGACGTCCTGGGAGCTAAGATGATTGACATCCAACAACCACAACCATCTTCTTTTGTGGCCGGGAGCAACACCAACTCTTGATTGCAATTTGACCCTTATTACATGAAAGACTGATTGATACGAGGCCTAACACTGCTATACTGTGCAGAGGCCTATCAACTATTGCCCATGTTTTATTCCCTCCACCGTTCTTGATTTTTAGAACTAAGATTTTCGTTTTCTCTTTCCCACCTTGATCCCATACTTCATTTTTCCCTCCTGCTCCGCTATCTCTACCTCCTGCCCTCAATCTCTATTTCCACTCTATGTCTCTCTCTTCCAAAGATCAAGTGGGGGGGGGGGGGGGGTTGGAGAATTTCATTCCCCGCTCTGCAATCATGTCTCTGTGTCAGGTAACCCCTGTGCCAGTTGTAGCTTTGCCATTTCTGGTCTCTTTGAGATCAATTAGCTTGTTTCTGTTATTTGTTCTTGGGATGTGGGAATCTGGGTCAGCCAGTATTTGCATATCCCAGGTTACATGAGGGTTTGACCACACAAGTCTGGAGCGATGCTTCGACGGGGAGTAGGGAAACCAGCTTGGTTTTTTTTTCTCCTGACGCCAACTTTCAGGGCTGTTTTTATGTTGGGAATGAATCCGGCACATCGGTAGTCGCCACCCCATTGCTGCTTGGGGAAATTCCATTCGGGAATTGCGAGTTTAAAACTGCCGAGAAGCTGAATAAACACTTGAGAGAGAAAAATCCGGCAAGCTTGGTCAGGGGGGAAAGGCTACACATTTACTGTCATCCTGTGGCCTCTGCATAGGGCTGCCAACTTGCTGTTGGATTGTGGCCTACTTTCTCGTGTGGCCTCTTACCCACAAGGCCCAGACTGTCTCATTTTCAATCAGGACCCCTTACTCTGGGGGGGGGGGGGGGTGGGAAAGAGAGGAGACTTTTTATCTCTGTCTGTCTGAGGAACGCAAGTGCCAGAGAGGTGAAAGGTCGCTATCGCAGATTGCCTGTGCCACCCTTAGATGTGTTTCTTTTCCTTAATTCTTTCGCGAAGACGGTCGAGGCAGACAAACACAAGCGAGAAAAAGGACCTCCAACAACGTGAGCAATGTAGAAGTCACAGCCCGTCTCTGTGAGAGTGCTGTTTATTTAAACATTCGGATTCTGGAAGGGCGAATATTTTTTGGTATTTGACTAACTATAAACACAAACAAATATTCTAAATCAGTCACTTCATCGAAGTGTCCCGTCAGAGCATGGGCTGATGTATTTGTACTTCAAAATATTTAATCTGGAGATTTAAATTTAATGTCGCCTGCTGGGAATGTTGTCTGGTGCCTGCAGGCCAGGATCTGAAGTTGCCTTTGCGTCCATAGATCTTCCCAGCTGGAAAGAAGATTCAACTCTTGTGAACACGTGAGTAACAGATGATGCCGTTGTCTCCCCGAAGGGAAGGCCTCCTCTCTGACGGCGTGAGGCTATTATCCCTGCGTCTTTCGAAGCCGAGAATCTTCCCGTGGTTTTGAGGTTATTCCGCAGCAAGAGTCGGATTGTATTGAAAACAAATAGCCGAAAGGCAAACATCCTGTCTCAGCCCCGGATCAAGTGAAAGATGGATCTCGGATCAGGCCTCAGTGAGGCTGTAATAAAACACCAGCAGAGGTAGGCCTGTGTGTAATGGAGCCTGTAAACGGTTAATCCTTCGCGGGCCACATGACCAGGCCAGGACCAACTATCACGAAGAAAATTAGTCTGTGGCCTCTCGTTAGTGTACATGTGGCCCAATCGGGAGAGAGGACCTGCACTCCCAGGGCTGGAAAAGCTTCGGTTGGACATGGCCCACAGCGCTATTCGGAATATTGTCCTGGTCAATAACTAATCCTCAACGGCGCTCCTGACTTTTTAACGTTCAGGCCATCGGCCTACACCCCACACAAACCAGCCAGAAATGTCAGCAGAAGTACACTTGACCCCGCCACACTGATGGAGGGCAGGAGGAAGTTGAGGAATTCTAGCTGATGTGGGAAAAGCCCTCTGTTTGCAATGTCCATCTCGTTGGTCTTTTAATTCCTCCTCTTCAGTTCTTTGCTGCCTGTTCCTCTTGCATAATATAGTCTGAGTGAGGGGTTGCCAACCTTCCCGGATAGGCTGGACTCTCTGGGAATTGAAAATCGATCTTTGGGGAAAAGAAATCGACCTTGGGGAAAAAAAGAAACCGCCATTAAAAAACAATTGCCTGGGTGGGATTATCCACGCAACCCGCCCATGAGTTGAGATAGTCTGCTAATCCCCACCATTGCCAACAGAGCTTATGTTGGAATCACCCTTTGCCACAGTGAGGGGGGAGGGTGTGAACCATCAGCGGGATCAGAAGTGAATGGCTTCAAAATTCCGGCCTTTATCCTTGAACCGATTTCTCTTTTCCAGATAGAACATACAACACAAACAGGCCCTTTGGCCCACAAGTTGACCCGATCATATCCCTACCTACCAGGCCTATCTATAACTCTCAATCCCATTAAATCCCGTGTACTCATCCAGAAGTCTCTTAAAAGACCTGACCGAGTTTGCCTCCACCACGACCGATGGCAGCCAATTCCACTCACCCACCACCCTCTGAGTGAAAAACTTACCCCTGACATCTCCTCTGTGCCTGCTCCCCGGTATCTTAAGCCTGTATCCTCTCGTAGCAACCATTTCAGCCCTGGGAAATAGCCTCTGAGAATCCACCCTATCTATATCTCTCAACGTCTGATAAACAAGATAGAAAAACATTGAAAATGGGGGAGGGAGGGAGGCTGTTTGGCTGATGGTTAACCATCATCCAATTGGATAATGAGTCTTTGTGCTTTCTGATTGGTGTGGGAAGGTAACGTGTCACAAGAATGGACGTGTTGGCTGATTTTTGGCTGAGGCAAGTCATGTGATGAAACTTCCAGAAATACACTCTTTCTGGGAGGGGTGTTGGTATAAGGTGTAAGGCAAACCTTCAACTGGACAACTATCATGAAGAAAATTAGTCTGTGGCCTCTCGTTAGTGTACATGTGGATGTAATGCTGCAATCCTCTTGCTTTGGGAGATTGCCCACAGTTCTTCAATCGGTACATCTCAACAGGTCTTAGTGGATGTTCAATGGCTTTGGAACCTCAATATCTGGTTGCATACTTGCAGGGGTTCTTGGAGGGGTTGTAATTGTCAGGCAATGGGACTGTTGCCTCAAATTCCTGTCGTTGGCACAGCAAGATTTCTGGGGGACACGAGGACCTGTAGCTGGCATCCTGGTGGGTCTTGGTAGACATCTGCTTGCATTGGGCATGATGCCAAGGGCCATCTTGGGGAGACCCGGGCAGAATGATGGAGAGGTTGGGGTTATCATGGTGGGGTTGGCCATTGCTTGACACGGTCACTGATAAATTCAGGGCAAGTTACAAAGGAGAACCTGGCCATCAGTTCATGGCTAACGATTTCATGGGTGGGATTTGCCAATCATTTCTACCCGACTGCCGGTGAGAATGGGGAATTTGACACTTAGCCAAACTCACTGCAGCGGCACCGGGGAATCCCACCACGGACAAGGTTGGAAATTTCCGGTGACTATCTCTGACACTGTACCATCTGGAAGCAGCAGGTGGCAGTATTTGCAAATATATGGAGTCATAGAATCCTGAGAGTGCAGAAAGAGGCCATTCAGCCCATTGAGTCTATGAAAGAGCATCCTATCCAAGCCCCTCCATGCTATCCCCGTAACTTAACTCATTTACCACAGCTGATCCATAGTGACACAATGGTTGGTGGGGTAAATAAGTGGGGTTATGGGGATAGGGTGGAGATAGGATGTTTTGTCGAGGAATCACTGCAGACTTGATGGGCTGAATGGCCTCCTTCTGTACTTCAGGGATTCTATGATTCCGGGGTGGCGCAGTGGTTACCATGGCTGCCTCACAGCACCAGGGACCTGGGTTCGATTCCGGCCTTGGGTCACTGTCTGTACGGAGTTTGCACATTCTCCCCGTGTCTGCGTGGGTTTCCTCCAGGTATTCTGGTTTGATCCTACAGTCCGGAGCTGTACAGGTTAGGTGGACTGGCCATGCTAGCTTGCCCCTTAGTGGTTAGGAGGATTAATTAGCAGCGTAAATGTATCACATTTAATTAGAGGTAGCTCGATAATTAGGTCATTCAAATTAGATATAGCTCTTGGGGCTAAAGGATCAAGGGACATGAGGGGAAGGGAGGGAATCAGGATGAAAGGAAATTACTGTGGATGCTCCCATGTGAAACCAAAAAAGAAAATTCTGGAAAAATCTCAGCATTGGAGGGAGTGCAGAGAAGGTTCACCAGGCTGATACCGGAGATGAGGGGGTTAGCCTATGAGGAAAGATTAAATAGACGGGGCCTGTACTTGTTGGAGTTTAGAAGGCTGAGGGGGGATCTTATCGAGACATTAATGAAGGGGCTAGATTGGGTAGAGGTAGAGAGATTCTTCCCACTTAGATAGGATAGCAGAACTAGAGGGCACAGCCTCAAAATAAGTGGGGTGCAGTTTAGAACAGAGTTGAACATAGAACATTACAGCGCAGTACAGGCTCTTCGGCCCTCGATGTTGCGCCGGCCAGTGGACCCTCTAACCTAAACTATTCCAATATCATCCATATGCCTATCCACCAAACATTTGAATGCCCCCAAATAGGCGAGTCCACAACTGCTGCAGGCAGGGCATTCCACACTCTCACCACCCTCTGTGTAAAGAACCTGCCTCTGACATCCGTCCTATAACTACCACCTCTTAATTTAAAGTTATGTCCCCTCAAAGGAGGGGAACTTGAGGAGGAACTTCTTCACTCAAAGGATGGTGAATCTCTGGAATTCTCTGCCCGTTGAAGTGGTGGAGGCTACCTCGCTGAATATATTTAAGTCACGGGTAGATAGGTTTCTGATAGACAAGAGAATTAAGGGTTATGGGGAGAAAGTGGGAGAGTGGAACCGATCCACTTCAGATCAGCCATGATCTTATTGAATGGCGGGGCAGGCTCGAGGGGCTAGATGGCCTATACTGCTTTTAATTTCTATTCTATGCCTCTATGAATTCCCCTAACCTGCAGCGAGAAGGGGAACGGATGGAAATATTTTCCCACTGTACACTGACACATCAATTAGCTCGGGACAACCAGCTAAAGATCTGGGAACACGGACGAAGAGAATATTGCCAGGAAGACTACCATGGGTAGAAAACAATGCAATGTACTTTTATATTTCTGTTCCTTGTCCTCAACGCTTCAGACAGGACGGAGTAATTTGTTATACTCCATGTTCGACGATATTGTACATTTAACAGGTTGGTTATGGGTCAGGGTGGTCATTCTGTACAACCGATTTCGCCCAATGCAGCATCCAACCGCTTCAGAAATTATCCCAGACTCTTTGCTATCATTCGATCTGGAAGTTTAGTCCAGACTGTGACCAATCTCTGTGTGAAGAATAGCTTCCTGGCCGCAAATCTGAAATTACGATTTGTTGATTTGTTTCGACGGTTCAACTTAAAGTCATACCTGAGCTAACATCTTCCAAACCTGCAGCAAATAATATCAACTCATCACCCCTCTGTTTGTGATTGAGGATCCCAGTTCTCTCCAGCCCTGCACTGTCTCGAGCCTGGAAAATCTCCCTTTAATCTCAGAACCTGGTACCGTCTGACCAGAACTCTTGACAAGTTGTTCATTGCCACCCTTGGTAAAAATTCATCTTCAGGAGGTAGATCTCACTACTGAATCCAGAACTTACAGAATATTCCAATGCTTCTTCGGGGAACCTCTAGTCTTCCTTCCTGTTAGTTGGGCTGTGGTTTGAGACCTCATCACAAAGCAGTTCGAACTCAACCACGTGGGTTTGGGATTGGAGTCACTTGGGAACACTGGACAACAGGATGGAGTGGGCCATTCAGCCCCTTGAGCTTGTGTCGCTGGACGGCTGGATGGCTGTTCTGGCTGTGTCTCTGTTCCATTTTGCCTCCATAGTTCGAGTCTCTCGTCAATCAAAAATTTGTCTTTCTCAGCCTTGAACAAAGAACAAAACAGCACGGGAAACAGGCCCTTCGGCCCAACAAGCCCGCGCCGCCACCCTGATGTTCCCATCTCTACCCATAATCCCTGTCCATGTTTATAGATCTATGGATTAAAAACCAAATTTGAGACAATTTAGGGAGAATTTGTTTTCCCAATTAGCCTAAGAGCACATCTTTGGGATGTGGGAGGAAACCGGAGCGCCCGGAGAAAACCCACGCAAGCACGGGGAGAATGCGCAAACTCCCACAGACACAGGCCCAAATCCATGTATCTCACAGCACAGCGATAGTCACTGAGCTGTCGTGTTGCCCATCAAATGGTCCAGGTCAAGCGTACACTAACGACGTGAAGCACTAGGATACTCTCAAAAAAATCCCAGAGCAGCCCTCTCCCGACCCATCGCGTGTACGCCCCTTGTTAGACAACAAGGTGGACCAAAGCACCTGTAGGATAAAAACAAGTACATCAATATCATCATCTATTTACACACTTCCCAGGGATTCCCGAGGCTCATGATTCCTATTTTAAATCAAATATATTCAATAGATAAGATGCGTAGTCAACAACTTTTCCCAAAGGTAGGTGATTCTAAAGCTAGCAGGCATAGGTTAAGGTGAGAGGGGAGGGATACAAAAGGGCCTAGAGGGGCAGTTTTTTTTCATACAGAGGGTGGTGAGTGTCTGGAATGAGCTGCCAGAGGTAGTAGTAGACGCAAGGGAATTTCCCTTCGAAACATTTACGCCACCTCCGCACACCCACCCCAACCCTGCTGGTAATTGTTAATTTCTTCATCGTGCTGATCTATAATCTGAATTTCAGCCGAAGAAAGCACCAGTGTACGGGGCTATTCAGAGCAGGAAGTAAGAAAATACTTGTGAGACAACAAATGCTGGAAAACTTCAGCATCAAGGTTCACCCCAATGCGGAATGTTGGCTCCTATTCTCTCTCCACAGACGCTGTCAGACCCGCTGAGGTTTTCCAGCATTTTCTGCTTTCGTTTAAGATCCCACTATCCGCTGTATTCCGCCTTTGACAAATAAAAATGACACAGTGGGCGGGATTTTACACCCTCGCTCATCCCAAAACCGCAAACTGCGGCTCGAGGTCAACGAACCTTCCCATTGTCTGCCCCTTCGCTCGCTCCGATTCCCGTAGCGGGAGGTAAAAATTCCAGCCAACGCCCAGACAATGGGGTAAATGTGTTCAAGAGTCTCATAAAATATACACGCTCTGTATCATAGAATCCTACAGTACAGAAGGAGGCCATTCGGCCCACTGAGTCTGCACTGACCACAATCCCAGTCTAGCCCCAAAACCCTAGTTAGTCCTGACACTAAGAGGCAATTTACTATAGCAAAATCCACCTTTGGAATTGGGAGGAAACTGGAGTACCTGGAGAAAACCCATGCAGACATGGGCAGAATGTGCAAACTCCACACACACAGTGACCCAAGCTGGGAATCGGGTCGCTGGCGCTGTGAGGCAGCAGTGCTAACCACTGTGCCACTGTACTGCCCTGTATCTATATAATATCAAAATATAATATATAAATATCACATATAATATATACTAACATACGTAATATTTAGTATATACCACATATACTACATAATATCGCCCCATACAAATCAAAAATTTTGTGCACATTTGAAGTTCCTCTCCAATTACTTCTTGTCATGATTTTTGGCCAATTCCTTTTGTCCAAATTTCACTTTGAAGCAACCTCTGGAAGTCCTCGGGTTAGGAGTTCTGTATGTAAACACAGGCTGCCAGTAATGAAGCTGTGATAAGCTGTGATGTAGAGATGCCGGCGTTGGACTGGGGTAAACACAGTACAAAGTCTGACAACACCAGGTTAAAGTCCAACCGATTTATTGGATAGTAAACTCACACAAGCTTTCGAGGCTGTGATCTTCGTCAGGTGAATGAGGTGTTCAAACAGCACATAAGCTGTGGCCAGTGGATGGCGCAGTGGGCACAGGTTCTAACACCTCCCAGTTGGGAAGACCAGGATAACTGACTGGCAAAGGGAATGCTTTTGGAATTTGTCTGTAGCTTTATCACGTGGGCTGTCTCCTCGACCCCTTTCCGCTTAAGTAGCTCTTCATTTGTCAGCGATCCCACAACTTTCTTTATGGAGCAGGGCAAATAATATGGAGTGGGCCATCTTTTCAAACTGCACGTGTAATCACGTTGTTAATCAGTAAACCATCCCGCAATGCTTCCTGGAAGCAGGAGCAGATAACATTTGACACAAAATTTGGCTGGGATTTTAGGGCCCCGCTGCTCGGTGAGATATTTTGTTCTCGCTGCAGTAACCAGCAATTTACATGACCTGTCACGCCCGATGGGGTGGGGAGACATGCGTGGTGGAGAGACACGCGTGGTGGAGAGACACTCATGTTTGGGAGACACGTGTGGTGGAGAGACACACATGGTGGAGAGACACGTGTGGTGGAGAGACATGCATGTTTGGGAGACACGCGTGGTGGAGAGACACATGGTGTGGAGAGACACGCATGGTAGAGAAATACGTGTGGTGGAGAGACACGTGTGGTGGGGATTGTAAAATCCTAGCCCAGGGCAGATGACCAATAGTTTGGCTTGAGAGGTAGGTTTCTAAAAGTGTTTTAAAGGAGATAGGGGAGGTGGCGAGGCAGTTTGGGGAGAGAATTCAGATCCCGCTCTCGTTCTAAATCCTTCGATTAAATCATCCCCCTCGTCCCACCCTCCCGCACCAACACGGAAGCTGGAATTCTCTGGCCATTTACGCCCCCGCTGCTGCTGCCGCCAGCGAGGATGGAGAATGCGACGCTCCCTTCACTACAGCGGGACTGGAGAATACCGGCTGCGGGAGAATCCGGCCCAGAATTTCAGCCCACTTCTGAAAAATGTGCGCAAGGCAATCATCGGACAGCAAAATCCTCCCGTGTCGATTCACTCATCAGTGTCACAAGTAACCTTACATTAACACTGCAATGAAGTTACCGTGAAAATCCCCGAGTCGCCACACTCGGGAGCCTGTTCGGGTCACACTGAGGGAGAGTTCAGCACGGCCAGTGCGCCCTAACCAGACCGTGGGAGGAAACTGGCGGAAACCCACGCAGACACGGGGAGAAGGTGCAGACTCCGCACAGCGACCCCCAAGCCGGGAGTCAAACTCGGATCCCTGGCGCTGCCCCCCTTTCCCCGACAGTGGACTCGGCCTGCGCCCGGGAAACGCTCTGCATTTGCGCGGTAGGGATTGGGTTTCTTATTCGGGAAACTGTTTGGAAATTGCACAAAGCAGCGAGGAGAGGCAGAGTGCTGGCATCGAGCGAGGGGTTGTGTAAACACACAGAGGGGCAGAGGGTGCTGCCTCAGTCAGCGTGCAAAAGGGCCTCTGCCTTCCAACAGCAACAGGGTTCAAAATAAACACTGACTGCATTCGACCAAGAACAACCCATTGAGTAACGGAGCAGAGACAGTGCGTCTCAGAGACCACCTAAGACATCCCAGTGCAAACACATAGCGACTTCATTATACATCAGCATTCAGGAAGCTTCTTGTGTGAGCCCCTTTATAAATGACCTCCCAACAAACACACTCACGGGTAAGGTACAGCGAGTACAATTTTCCTTTTTTTGTTTAGCTTACGTTGGCAGCTGCTGAGACAGTTCAGTGTGCGGGCTGCAATAACAATGAGAGCTCAGCCTCGGCTGCTTTAAATTTTAACGCCCTCAAAAGCGGCTCTCGAGGAAAGCTCGGGGAGGGAACAAAGCAGCGAAACAAAAGCTGCTCCCTCTCTCTCTCTCTCTCTGTCTCCACGTCTGAGAAAGCAAAGTGGGATTCTCCAGCCTCGCCCGCCCCGGAAATGGAAAATCCAGATGGACGGACCTTTTCCATGTCCGCCCCCCTCGCCCACTTCTACTCCTGGGCGGGATAGTTCAATCCATTCCCGGATTGTCCGACTGCGTCAGAATGTTTAACACGCACTGCAACACAAACCGATTATTAGAATTTCTGTTTGTTATCATTTGTAGGAGTATTGAAGTGGGTGGATTTCCCAAGGGTCACATGGCTAGCAAGGATCTTGTAGATCACTCCCAGTGTGAAACCAAGCCTGGGGAGCTCAGATTTTGATTTATTATTGTGACATGTATTAACATACAGTGAAAAGTATTGTTTCTTGCGCGCTGTGCAGACAACACATACTGTTCGTACAGAAGGAGAGAGCGAGAACGTAGTGTTACCGTCATAGCAAGGGTGTAGAGGAAGATCAACTTTTAATGCAAGTTCATTCCAAAGTCTGACAGCAGCGGGGAAGAAGCTGTTCTTGAAGTACTTGGTACGCGAGCTCAAGCGTCCTTTCCCTGAAGAAGGTGGAAGAGAGAACGTCTGGCGTACGTAGGGCCAGGCTTTGCCGAGGTAGTGGGAAGTGTGGACAGAGTCAAGAGATGAGAGGCTGGTTTGAGTGATGGATTGGGCTACATTCACGACTATTTGTAGTTTCTTGCAGTCTTGGGCAGAGCAGGAGCCCGTACCGAGCTGTGATACAACCGGAAAGAATGCTTTCTATTGTACATTCTGAATGCTGAGTGTCCAAAATAGTCTTACCTTATTTTCCATGTATATAAATATTCCGCTGGTGTCAAAGGCTTTCTAATTAAAGCTGCATCGAGTCACCCCCAATCTTTTCTATAGTTGTACAAACACAAGTCATTATTGTACTCTAATGCTTTTTAGCTCCCAATGCCCTTCCCAAGCTTTACAATGCCTTTGAAGTGGCTTTTGTTGTCCTGTTTTACATGGTTTGTGGGAGCCAAGAATGTGAGCCTCTTTGTGTGATGCACAGCAAGCTCCCATGAGCAGCACTAAAACTCCAATCAAACCATTGAAAACAGGAGCAGGAGGAGGCCATTCGGCCCTTCACCGGCATCGCCATTCATTATGATCATCCAGCTCAATAGATTGGCACAAGCGGTTAGCACCGCTGCCTCGCGGCGCCAGGGATCTGGGATTCAATTCTGGATTTGGGGTCACTGTGTGGAGTTCGTGCGTTCTCCCCGTGTCTGTGTGGGTTTTCTTCGGGCGCTCCGGTTTCCTCCTGCAGTCCAAAGCTGTGGATTGGCCATGTCTCTTTGTGACCCAAGATGTGTAGGTTAGAGGGATTAACAGGGGATAGAGCCCGGCTAGAATGCCCTCCTTTTGCACTGTAGGAGTCCATGATTCTATCAATAGCCTGATTCTGCTTCCCCTTCTCTCATATCCTTTGGCCCTCAAATGCTATAAACCATCGCTGTTTGGGTGTTAGTTGAAGAATAATCATTGGCCAGGACGCTGTGAACAATATCCTTGCTTTCCCTCACGTGATTTTGGGGTGCAATGTTACTGTTACTGGATTGGTGAGATGGGACATTAGTGTAATGCCCCATCTGATATTAATGAGAGATAACTCGTGCCAGCTAATATTCTCTGATGCCATTTCTCGTGGGCATTCACCCCTTGTTGGGCAATATCTAGCCCAAATAAAGACAAAGATGAGTAAATCCTTGAATCACAACTCCTGTGCTTCGGATTCGAAGGTGCAATGCTCACATGTCACTCTGGACAGTGGGGAGTGACACTCCCTCCCCTCCCTGCCGCCTCTCCTCTCTGAACTCTGGGCTGATATTCCACAAAATCTTGGCTGGAATTCCCCATGGGTGAGATCGGAGAATAGAACGTAGAACGCTATAGCGTAGTATAGGCCCTTCGGCCCTCGATGTTGTGCCGACCAGTGGAACCAATCTAATGACCCTCTAACCTAAACTATTCCAATGTTATCCATAATATTATCCGGACCCTTGTGTCCAGTAGGTCAGGTGCATCAAAGATCAAAGAACAAAACAGCATGGGAAACAGGCCCTTCGGCCCAATGAGCCCCCGCCGCCACCTCGATGTTCCCACTTCTACCCGTGATCCCTGTCTATGTTTATAGATCTATGCATTGGAACCAAATTTGAGATAATTTAGGGAGAATTTGTTTTGCCAATTAGCCTAAGAGCACATCTTTGGGATGTGGGAGGAAACCGGAGCTCCCGGAGAAAACCCACGCAAGCACGGGGAGAATGCGCAAACTCCCACAGACACAGGCCCAAATCCATGTATCTGCACAGCGCAGCAATAGTCACTGAGCTGTCGTGTTGCCCATCAAATGGTCCAGGTCAAGCGTACACTAACGACGTGAAACACTAGGATACTCTCGAAAAAAAATCCAAGAGCAGCCCTCTCACGACCCATCGCCTGTATGCCCCTTGTTAGACAACAAGGTGGACCAAAGCACCTGTAGGATAAAAACAATACATCAATATCATCATCTATTCACACATTTCCCAGGGAACTCCCAAGGCTCATGATGCCTATTTTAAATCAGTTTTCTATATCCCTCCATTCCTATTCTGTTCATGTGCCCATCTAAGTATCTCTTAAATAACTCCAGAGTGTCCTTCCACCACTTGGGAGCCAAGAATGTGAGCCTCTTTGTGCGATGCCAACGGAGAGTTGAGCACATTGGATACTACAAAGGCTGTGGGTCCCAGGAATATCCTGCCTGTTTCACTGGGAGACTTGCCTCCAGAGATAGCTATCCATCCCTCTGCAGCTAAACTCTGTTCTAGCGCAATTGTAACACTAACACCTATGCAACAACGCGGAAAAATACCCTAGTATCTACTAAAAGGCAGGGCAAATCCAACCTAACCAATTACTGTCCCCTCTGCCCATTATCGGCGCAATGTTGGAGGACAGTGTTGGCAATATTAGCCAGCTGCACTTACTCATCAATGGGTAAACTCAGGTTCAGGCTCTGCCAGGACCTCTGCATGTTGACATGCTGGAGTGGGCATGGATGGGCAACACAGCCTTAACTCAAACTGAACCGGACCAGCCGTAAAATACTGTGGTCACAAGAGCAGGTCAGAGGCAGGATATTCTGTGGCCAGTGAATCATCCAAGAAAATAATTGCGGAAAACGAAAAATTGCAAAGAATATCATTCAAGCCCGGATTGGCTGCTGTTACTTGAGTCTAGTTTCTAATCGATTAATCCATATCTAAAGCCCATCCACCACCTACAAGGCACAAGTCAGCAGTGTGATGGAATACTCCCCACTTGCCTGGATGGATGCAGCTCCAATAAGAAGCTCGACACCATCCAGGACAAAGCAGCCCACTTCATTGGCATCCCATCCACCACCTTCAACGCTCACTCCCTCCTCCACAATGGCAGCAGTGTGTACCGTCTATAAGATGCACTGTAGCAACTCACCAAGGCTCTGCAATAGCACCTTCCAAACTTATGATCATTACCACCTCGAAGGACAAGTACAGCAGATACATGGGGAACACCAATACATGCAAAGAAGTTCCTCTGCCAGCCACTCACCATCCTGACTTGGAAATATATCGCCGTTCCTTCACTGTCACAGGGTCAAAATCTGAAATGTCCTCCCCGACAGCATGGTGGATGTACCTACACCACATGGACTGTGGCGGGGGGCGGAGTGGGAGGGGGAGGTTGGTGGACCAAGGTGCGTTGATCTTGGTTTTAGGGCAAGCGTGGCCAGAAAATCCTACCCAGGGACTGCAGCGATTCAAGAAGGAAACTCACCACCATCTTTCCCAAGGGTTTTTAGGCTTGGGCAATAAATGTTGGCCCAGCCAGTGACACTCACTTCTCGGGAACGAATAAAACAAAGCCAGCCTGTTGAAAAAGTTTAAAGTTCATGTATTAGTGTCACAAGTAGGCTTGTGTTAATCCTGCAATGAAGTTACTGTGAAAATCCCCTGGGCGCCACACTCTAGTTCAGGTACACTGAGGGAGAATTTAGCATAGCCAATGCATCCTAACCAGTCTAGCTTTCAGACTGTGGGAGGAAATTGGAGCACCTGGAGGAAACGTTGATCGGTGCAACTCGTGGGCCGAAGGGCCTGTTTGTGCTGTATTGTTCTATGTTCTATGAAACCCATGCAGACACAAGGAGAATGTGCAGACTCTGCACAGACATTGACCCAAGCTGGGAATCGAACCTGGGTCCCCGGTGCAGTGAAGCAGGGGTGCTAACCGCTGTGCCACCAAGAAAGTAGCCATGGTGGGGATTCAGACTAACGAATCAATCGACAGGTTTAAAGTTGCTTATTCGTGTTGCAGCCTATCAGAGTGTGGATCCTTTCACTGTTTCACACGAGCTATTCTAATATATGACAATAACAATGCAAAAGTTAGCCAAATAGGCAGAAATGTTGCAAAGAGTCATGCAGACATGTGAAACTTGATGACAGAACATAGAAAAACTACAGCACAAAAGGCCCTTCGGCCCACAAGTTGTGCCAATAATATTCCTACGTACTAGGCTTACTTATAACCCTCAATCCTACTAAGTCCCATGTACTCATCCAGAAGTCTCTTAAAAGATCCAATTGAATCTGCCTCTACCACCACGGACGGCAGCCGATCCCACGCCTCTGAGTGAGAAGCTGACATCTTCTCTGTACCTACTCCCCAGCACCTTAAACCCGTGTCCTCTCGTAGCGACCATTTCAGCCCTGGGAAAAAGCCTCTGAGAATCCACTCTATCAATACCTCTTAACATTTTATACACCTCTATCAGGTAGCAAAGAAAAAAGAAAACAAAGAACAAAACAGCACGGGAACAGGCCCTTCGGCCCATCGAGCCCGCGCTGCCACCCCGGTGTTCCCACCTCTACCCGTGATCCCTGTCTATGTTTATAGATCTATGGATTAAAAACCAAATTTGAGACAAGGTCACCCCTCATCCTTCGTCTCTCTCTAAGGAGAAAAGACCGAGCTCCCTCAACCTATCCTCATAAGGCATGCCACCCAATCCAGGCAACGTGCTTGTAAATCTCCTCTGCACCCTCTCAATAGCTTCCACATCCTTCCTATAGTAAGTCAAAGAGAACTGAGCACAAATGGTGATGTTGGATATTGAGCTGTTCAGGTTGGGCAGGAATTGTCAGGAGCTGGATAGCAGCTTCTTTTCAAATTCTTTGCTAACGTGAAGCTTCGGGTGAACAGAATGGTGCGATAATCATTGTCCATTAATAATGTGATGATCCCTCCCCCGATGCCTCTTCCTTGGCCAACAGCGAGTCCAAATCGTAGGACATTCTAAGAATTCTGATGCAGGAAGTGAGCATTAAATGCTGCCAAGGGCCGCATTCAACATCCACTCCTCATCATCCTTGAACCCCTTAATTAAGATAGCAGAGGGTGGTTAAGAGTCAACCCCTTTGCTGTAGGTCTTGATTAGGTACAGTAAGAGGTCTCACAACACCAGGTTTATTTGGTAGCACGAGCCACAAGCTTTCGGAGCATAAGATCATAAGAAACAGGAGCGGGAGTAGGCCATCCAGCCCCTCGAGCCTGCCCCCCCCCCCCCATTCAACAAGATCATGGCTAATCTGAAGTGGATCAGTTCCCCTGTTTCCCATAACCCTTAATTCCCTTGTCTATCAAGAAATCTACCTACCCGTGATTTAAATATATTCAGCGAGGTAACCTCCACCACTTCAATGGGCAAAGAATTCCAGAGATTCACCATCCTTTGAGTGAAGAAGTTCCTCCTCAACTCCATTCTAAACCTCTCCCCCTTCATCAGGTGAGGTCAGACGGGGTCAGGATGGCAACTTTCCTTCCCTGGAGGGCCTGAGTGAAGCAGATGGGTGTTTGCCACAAGAGGTGATCGCCCAAGTTGACCAGTGGAATTCCGATTCCAACATTTGAACCTGTGACCTCAGTGCATTAGCCCCGGCCTCTGAACCACTAATCCAGTGACACCAACACCTCCCCATCAGGAGAACTCACCTGATCTGACGTTTCGATGGAGGAAGCATTTATGAAGAATTCTCTGACCTCATTTTGGACACTTCTCCTTCTGTTTTTTGCACACAGGACTGGGGAGTTCACTTTTAGCTTGTGTGCAGATTTCTAATTTTGCCAAAACCAATCCGCTTTCAACATAAATCCACGATAGCTCTCAGCAAAACACGCCAGGTTTCACTGTATAATTACACTGCTGTCTATACGCTTAAGAAGATAACTTGTTTTGATATTTTACGACATGCCTAAGCAAGAAAAGGTGTTCATTATGACACACACGCCGCAGAAAGCGTCTTTCTGGGCACACACTTTTCACAAGCTCAGAATCACACCCTTTTCTTGGTTGCCTCTGCTGTTGTACCCACACGTTCATGTCTCTGTTTAGCTTGCTGACCGACCAATGTTAAGGATGAACCAGTACGTCCTGATGCTCTCCTCTCTGACGTTGCAAATCTCCGTTCCTTCAGTGCAGTGATCTCCAAACTCCTACCTGAATGTGGCTGGCGGGCTGGAGTTTGGAGACCCCTGTGCACTGATAATCAAAATCAAAGAATCCCTACAGTGCAGAATTCTGCCCATCGAATCTGCACCAACCACAGTCCCACCCAGGTCCCATCCCCATAACCCCATGCGTTTATCCTGCTTATCGCCCTGACACTAAGGAGCAATTTCTTAGCACGGCCAATCCATCTAACCCGCACGTCTTTTGGACCGTGGGAGGAAACCCACGCAGATGCGGGTAGAATGTGCAAATTCCACACAGATAGTGCTGGAATTGAGCCCAGGTCCCTGGTGCTGTGAGGCAGCAGGGATAATTACTGGCACACAGTGCCAGCACAGTTAAATGAAAGAGATTAAAGAGAAGAGATTTTAAGAGATTAAAAGAAACTTCTTAAAGCCAATGCCCCTTGAAACACACACATAGAGAATCAGTGAATGAAACACATTGGCTAAACCAGAACTGCCTCAGCTTGAAGATGATAGAATTATTGTCATCCAGCAGGGAGGCAGGAGGCAAGACCCTGCAAAGCCAACACAGTGGTTAGCACTGCTGCCTCACCGCACCAGGGACCTGGGTTCAATTCCAGCCTCGGGTCACTGTCTGTGTGGAGTTTTGCCCATTGAGCCAGCACTGACACAATCCCACCCAGCCCCTATCCCTATAACCCCTTGCTTATCCCCCCTGACACTAAGGGGCAATTTTAGCATGGCCAATCAACTTAACCCGCACATCTTTGGACTGTGGGAAGAAACCAGAGCACCCGGAGGAAACCCCCGCACACACAGGGAGAATGTGCAGACTTCGCACAGACAGTGACCCGAGGCTGGAATCAGACCCTGGCGCTGGGAGGTGCTAACCACTGTGCCACCCATTTTTATTGGCTATTCATCTGGTAGGAGAAGATCCGGAGTGATATTGGCAGAGGGGGTGTGGAAGCGATGGCCAAATTCTCTGGCCCGTTCACATCCTGCCGTTGCTACTCAGAGAGGACAGAGAATTTGGCGCTCTGTCAAACCCTGTGCTCATTGCAGCGGGACTGGAGAATCCTGTTGGTGTGAATGGCCGGAGAATTCCACCCTCTTCTAGGAAAATCGAGAATCACTGTTTAAAAATAAGGGGTCGCAGATTTAGGACAGAGGTGAGGAGATTTTTTTTATCTCGGAGAGTTTGAGTTGCTGCATCTCTGTATCTCAAAAGGCATTTTGAAGCAGCATTTTTGAATGGCAGAAACTTTTCAATCATAAAACATAGAACCCTACAGTGCAGAAAGAGGCCCTTCAGCCCATCGAATCTGCACTGAACACAATCCCGCCCAGGCCCTACACCCATATCCCGACACATTTACCCGCTAAGTCCTCTAACCTAAGCATCTCAGGACACCGAGGGACAATTTTAGCGTGGCCAATCAACCTAACCCACACATCTTTTGATTAACAAGTTAATGGGGGTGGGCAGGGTTGTGGGATTCAGATTACAATCAGATCAGCCACGATCTTATGAAATGGCGGATCAGTCTCGAGGGGCTGAGTATGTTTGTATGTTTATAAGTTCACATGATTGTCCCTGAGAGGGATGTTGCCTCTGCAGAGAATGTTGCTGCTCTGGAGAGTGTGGTGCCAGTGGTAACAGCAGCTTCAGCCTCTGTTGGGGAAAGATTGAGACTGAGAATCACTCTGTCCCATTTGAGGTTGGTGAACCCACATTGTCTTCACTGAAGCTTGTCCAATTCCGTGTCTGCGGTTCTCGTTCATATTCCCGCTGTATAACTGAGGGAATCACATCTTTATCCTGGAACCAAGTTAGTAAAAAGTCTGACAACACCAGGTTTAAGTCCGACCGATTTATTTGATAGTAAACTTACAAGCTTTCGAGGCTGTCCTCTTCGGCAGCTTGTGAAGCTCGAAAGCCTGCGAGTTTACTATCAAATAAATCGGTTGGATTTAAACCTGGTGTTGTCAGACTTTTTACTGTGTTTACGCCAGTCCAATGTCAGCATCTCTACATCTGGAACCAAGTTCCAGATGTAGAGATGGGTGGACTTTGCTGAATGTTGAATGTTTGCACTCTGATTGAACAAAGAACAAAACAGCACGGGAAACAGGCCCTTCGGCCCAACGATCCCATGCCGCCACCCCGATGTTCCCACCTCTACCCGCGATCCCTGTCCATGTTTATAGATCTATGGATTAAAAACCAAATTTGAGACAATTTAGGGAGAATTTGTTTTGCAATTAGCCTAAGAGCACATCTTTGGGATGTGGGAGGAAACCGGAGCACCCGGAGAAAACCCACGCAAGCATGGGGAGAATGTGCAAACTCCCACAGACACAGGCCCAAATCCATGTTTCTGCACAGCACAGCGATAGTCACTGAGCTGTCGTGTTGCCCATCAAATGGTCCAGATCAAGCGTACACTAACGATGTGAAGCACTAGGATACTCTCGAAAAAGGTCCAAGAGCAGCCCTCTCACGACCCATCGCGTGTATGCCCCTCGTTAGACAACAAGGTGGACCAAAGCACCTGTAGGATAAAAACAAGTACATCAATATCATCATCTATTTACACACTTCCCAGGGACTCCAAGGCTCATGATCCCTATTTTAAATCAGTTTTCTATACCCCTCCATTCCCATTCTGTTCATGTGCCCATCTAAGTATTTATTAAATAACTCCAGAGTGCCTGCCTCCACCACTTTACTTGGCAGCGCATTCCATACCCCCACCACCCTCTGTGTGAAAAAAACTCCCTCTAGCATCCAAATTATACCTTACCCCCCTCACCCTAAGCCCGTGACCCCTCGTGCTATTCGAGTCCATCCTAGGAAAAAGCTTAACGCTGTTTATTTTATCTATACCCCTCATAATCTTGTACACCTCTATCAGAGATTGGCTCTCGAACTCTCAGCTCTGTCGTACGGTTTTACCGAAATAGGATTTGGCTTTTGTCACTGATTTTTCCACTCGTTCCTGTTACATTCACATCGAGACTCAACTGATGAAGGGGCAACGCTTGTGCTACCAAATAAACCTATTGGACTTTAACCTGGTGCTGTGAGACTACTTACTGTGCCTGTTACAATCTGACTTTTTTTTAGCTATTAAATGTGTAGATTGAGTGCGGTGTGACGTTACGGGACTATATTCCGTTCCCTGACTGGAGGAGTTTCTCTGCTTCACAATTGCTTCTTGAGGATTCCTTTGGAAATTCTCACTGTTCATAGAATCATAAATAGAATCATAGAACCCTGCAGTGCAGAAAGAGGCCCTTCGACTCATCGAGTCTGCACAGTCCCACCCAGCTCCTACCTCCATTTCCCTCTAATCTAAGCATCCCTGGACGTAGCATGGCCAATCAAGCTAACTTGCACATCTTTGGACTGTGGGAGGAAACCGGAGTGTCCAGAGGAAAACCCACGTGCGGAGTTTGCACGTTCTCCCCGTAACTGCATGGGTTTCCTCCAGGTGCTCCGGTTTCCCCCCGCAGTCCAAAGAGGTTGGGTTCATTGGCTGTGCTAAATTCCCCCTTAGTGTCGGGGGGATTAGCAGGGTGTATGTGTGGGTGGGATTGTGTTCAGTGCAGACTCGATGGGCCGATTGGCCTCCCTCTGTACTGATTCCCAATCATTGGAGTAGACGTTTATTGGTGATGAGATAGTCAATTCCAAAGAGAGTGAAGATCCAAGCTTCATCCACTGTGTGTCTTGGGATCCCATGAGCACCTCTTTAACTGGCTTGCTTGGTTTTCATTACAAACACTGCACTGATGTGGCCTTTGATCTCATTGCTCAGGTTTGATCTGTAAAGCACTTCTCTCGTCTTCCTCAGAGTCAATTCAGCTCCTTGATCACTTGAATGGATGTAATTCAGCATTTCTTTTCTCAGAAAGGATGACTCCGGTTCTTTTGCCATTCTTGGGCAGTGACCGTCATCCCTGTCTGCACAACCCTCTCTCACAGTAACAGGTGTGCCTTTGATGGTCACCTTTTCAAGGTAACGTCCAGTCCAACTTGGCATCTCATTGCTTGACCCGAGCAGGGCATTTGTCAGCCGGGGTCAAGGCTGGGTTGGTAACTTCAGGAGCATCTTGGGGGATTTTATCTGGAAGATATCACACATAGTCACAGCGCCAAAGATCAAAGGACAAAACAGCACGGGAAACAGGCCCTTCGGCCCAACGAGCCCACACCGCCACCTTGAAGTCCCCACTTCTACCTGTGATCCCTGTCTATGTTTATAGATCTATTCATTGGAACCAAATTTGCGAGACAGTTTAGGGAGAAATTGTTTTGCCAATCAGCCTAAGAGCACATCTTTGGGATGTGGGAGGAAACCGGAGCTCCCAGAGGAAACCCATGCAAGCACAGGGAGAATGTGCAAACTCCCATAGACACAAATCCATGTATCTGCACAGCACAGCGATAGTCACTGAGCTGCCGTGTTGCCCATCAACTGGTCCAGGTCAAGCGTACACTAACGACGCGAAGCACTAGGATACTCTCGAAAAAATCCAACAGCAGCCCTCTCATGCCCCTCGTTAGACAACAAGGCGGACCGAAGTACCTTTAGTGTCAATTTTGTTTGGTCACACATCTCTGAAGGCAGGAGGGCATGTTAGTAGGATAGTGAAAAAAGCATATGGGATACTTGCCACTATCAATTGAGGCATAGGTTACAAAAGTTAGGGAAGTCATGTTGTATAGAACTTTGGTGAGGCCACAGCTGGAGTACTGTGTGCAGTTCTGGTCGCCACATTATCGGAAGGATGTGGAGAATTCAGTTCCCATGAGATTAAAATGATTTACCTGTTGTTCTAAGGGATTTCCAGTGTAATCCTAACTGTGCCAGATATCCGGTGCTCAGAGATGCACGTGAATGCATGCTCGAATCTGGTGTATTGGCCCACACATAATTCTCCCCGCCCAACGCACTAAAGATAGGATTGGAGAATCACCCCCTCAATCTCTCTCTCTGTTTCCCATCTCATCTGATTTGAGATCTGACCCACTTCGGTGGTGTCATCAGCAAACTTGAAGATGCATAATCTTTACGCATAAGGCTATAAGATCAACTGTTCAGGTTTATTTCAAGGCTTGCTCAACAATACTAGCCGAGACAGAAATGCCCGTGAGTGAATAAAGCAAATTATCGTGGAGCAGTAACTCTTCTGTGTTTGCACTTTCGAAGGTCGCTGTGGAATATCGCAGCTTTGAGCTGGAGACAGACAGAGCCCCTTGCCATTCCTGAAACCTCCCAGCAATAACTAGACTTCGGTTTGGAGTTCCTGCTGCCAGGGCTGTGAGGTTTACAGTGTAGTGTGGATTACAGGCGGAATCTCTGGGAATATTTCAGCTGTTGTGGCCACAGTAACTTCATTGCAGTGTTAACAGAAGCCTGTTGTGACACTAATCGATAAACTTTAGACTATTTGTTGCATTTGCGCAGCTGTAGTATCGAAGCAGCAAAGACAAGTATTTAATTCCAGGAGAACGGAATCAATCACAGGGCTCTTTCCATCTATTGTTGAAATACCAGATTTGAACTTCAAGGAGAAATCTATTTAAAGCTACGTTGTCATTTCTGTCTGTGTACTTTTTTGAAGAAAATGATTCCTTTGC
The DNA here is from genome assembly GCA_024679065.1 of Sphyrna mokarran. NCBI lineage: Eukaryota > Metazoa > Chordata > Chondrichthyes > Carcharhiniformes > Carcharhinidae > Sphyrna > Sphyrna mokarran. The sequence goes on from JAGIQG010000028.1 coordinate 34,823,370, forward strand.
ATTCCACCTTCCTTTGAAGTTTGCTTTATGAAAACTCATTTACGGGACACGGGCCAGCATTTTACGTCCAATCTTACTGCCCTGGAGAAAGTGGTGTTGAAGTGCCTTCCCGAACTGCCACAGTCCATGGTACACCCACAGTGCTGTTGGGGAGGGATTTTGACCCAGCGGAGGTGAAGGAACGGTGATGTACTTCCAAACCAGAATTGTGCATGGCTTGGAGGGGAGCCTCCAGATGCTGGAACTTCCATGTATCTGCTGCTCCTGTCCTTGTAGATCAGGGGTCTCCAAGCTACAACCCACATCCAGATTGGAGTTTGGAGACCGCTGTTCTAGATGGTAATATTTGTGGGTTTGTAAGATGCTCCCTAAGGAGCCTGCGTGAGTTCCTGCAGTGCATCTTGTAGATGGCACGCACTGTGCATTGGTGATGGAGGGAGTGAATGTTGTGGAAGGGGTTGCAAACAAGGGGGCTGAGTGGTGTGAGTTTCCTCTGGGTGCTCCAGTTTCCTCCCACAGTCCAAAAGACGTGCATTGGCCTTGCTAAATTCCCCCTCAGTGTACCCAAACAGGCACCGGAGTGTGGCAACTGGGGGATTTTCACAATAACTTCATTGAAGTGTGAAGGTAAGCTTACTCGTGATACAAATAAATCAATTTTAAATTACCGAATCCTTGCAATGCAGAAGGAGGTCACTTGGTCCATCGAGTCTGCACTGACCCTTTGATAGAATATCTTACCTAAGCCCTTTCTCTGTCCAATCCCATAACCTCACCCATTTATCACAGCCAATCAACCTAACTTGCACATCTTTGGACACTGAGGGGCAATTTAGCATGGCCAGTCCACTTAACCTGCACTGTGGGAACAGCATCTGGAGGAAACCCACACAGATATGGAGAGAGCATGCAGACTCTGCACAGACAGTGACCCAAGCCAGGAATCAAATGTGGGTCCCTGGCGCTGTGAGGCAGCAGTGCTAACCACCATGCCGCCCCTATACGGTTGCTGTACGGTAGCACAGTGGTTAGCACTGTTGCTTCACAGCGCCAAGGACCCGGGTTCGATTCCCGGCTTGGGTCGCTGCCTATTTCGAGTCTACACATTCTCCCTGTGTCTGCGTGGGTTTCCTCCGGGTGCTCTGGTTTCCGCCTACATTCTGAAAGACATGCTAGTTGACCCGAACAGGTGCTGGACTGTGGCGACAGGGGAATTTCACAATAACTTCATTGCAGTGTTAATATAAGCCTTACTTGTGACTAATAAATAAACTTCAACTATGTAGCTTATTAAAAACTAACAACTTCTGTACTTTAACCTCAAGCTTATCTGATGGACAGATTTCTTTGCCACAAGCACAGTATCGAGTTAAACACAGACACTGAACTAATACCAACATTCTGGGAAATTCTCAAGCAAAATACTCTGTTACTGTCAGAACTGGAATGCAAGAATCAATCTGTGATTGTAATTATTCTATTCATTCTTTGACTTGACCATTTTGGCGAATGGAATGTTGGTCTTTATAGCGAGGGGGATAGAATATAAAAGCAGGGAGGTCTTGTTGCAACTGTACAGGGCACTGGTGAGGCCGCAACTGGAATACTGTGTACAGTTTCGGTCACCGCATCTGCAGAGGATATATTGGCCTTGGAGGGAGAGCAGAGAAGGTTCACCAGGCTGATACCGGAAATAAGGGGGTTAGCCTATGAGGAGAGATTGAGTAGACTGGGTCTGTACTCATTGGAGTTTAGAAGGCTGAGGGGGGTTTCTTATAGAGACATATAAGATAATAAAGAGGATGGATAGGGTAGAGATAGAGAGATTCTTCCCACTTCGAAAGGATAGCAGGACTAGAAGGCACAGCCTCAAAATAAGGGGGCAGCAGTTTAGAACAGAATTGAGGAGGAAGTTCTTCACTCAAAGGATGGTGAATCTTTGGAATTCTCTGCCTGTTGAAGTGGTGGAGGCTACCTCGCTGAATATATTTAAGTCGCGGGTAGATAGGTTTCTGATAGACAAGGGAATTAAGGGTTATGGGGAGAAAGCGGGAAAGTGGAACTGATCCATTTCACATCAGCCATGATCTTATTGAATGGCGGACAGACTTGAGGGGGGCTAGAAGTTGTTAGTTTTTAAAGTTAAAGTTTATTTATTAGTCACAAGTAAGGCTTATATTAACACTGCGATGAAGTTATTGTGAAATTCCCCTGTCGCCACAGTCCAGCGCCTGTTTGGATCAACTAGCATGTCTTTCAGAATGTACGAGGAAACCAGAGCACCCAGAAAAAACCCACGCAGACACAGGGAGAATGTGCAGACTCGAAATGAGCAACAACCCAAGCCGCGAATCAAACCCGGGTCCTTGGTGCTGTGAAGCAGCAGTGCTACCATACAGCAACCATATAGGGGCGGCATGGTGATTAGCACTGCTGCCCCACAGTGCCAGGGACCCACGTTTGATTCCTGGCTTGGGTCACTGTCTGTGCAGAGTCTGCATGCTCTCCCCATGTCTGTGTGGGTTTCCTCCAGATGCTCCTCCCACAGTGCAGGTTAGGTGGACTGGCCGTGCTAAATTGCCCCTCAGTGTCCAAAGATACACAAGTTAGGTTGATTGGCTGTGGTAAATGGGTGGGGTTATGGGGTTGGACAGAGGAAGGGCCTATTTCTTATGTCCTTATGTTCGTATTTAAGAAGCATTATCTCCCGTGTTTCTATGTAAACCTATTCATATAATAAATATCTTGAGTGCAGTCACAGTCTAATTAAGCCTCCATCAGAAACTCAGCGTGGAATTTTACTGGCGTGTCCACCCAAGGTTCGTACAATCCCGTCCGAGATTAACGGAAAATGCTGTTCTCCGAGTCTTGCCCACCCTGGAATCGGAGTGGCCACGCCGGTGGAATTCCAGCCCCATTGTGTTAATCTTTTCTTATCCAATTACCTTTGTCAGATACTCTTTTCCTGAGCACAAATTTCATCAAAGAACATGGCAGATGTTCTTTCCCATCTCCCCTGGTTATTTTGAGCAACAAACTGTGTATGAGCCACAGGGACTTTATTTAAAAAAATACTTTTAATCCTGTTTCAAAAATCACTAAACTCATAGGGCGGGATTTTCCAGTTTTTGGGGTGAGCGAGGCTGGAAAATCCCACCTGAGGTCGACAGATCATTGGCATGGTCTGCCCCTCGCCCGCTCCGATTCCTGTGGTAATGGGATGGGAAAATTCTGCTCAAAAGGGTGAGATTTTCCAGCCCTTTTCACCATGAGATCTTCCAGTCCCGCCGTGGCTCGTGGCAGGGTGTACAAACCAAACAAATGCTGCAGACCTACAAACATAGAAACTCAAAGCAGGAGTAGGCCATCCGGCCCTTTGAACCTGCTTTGCCGTTCATTTTGATCATGGTTGTTCATCAAATTCAATATTCTGATCCCTCCGTCCCTCCATATCTCTTGATCTCTTTAGCCCCAAGAGCTATATCTAATTTCTTCTTGAAATCAGACAACATTTTGGCCTCAATTACATTCTGTTGTAGTGAATGCCACACATTCACCACCCTCTGGGTAAAGAAATTTAGAACATAGAACATTACAGCGCAGAACAGGCCCTTCGGCCTTCGATGTTGCGCCGACCAATTATGAAAAAAGCAATGACCCTCCGAACTAAACCATTCCCTTCTCTTCCATAAACTTATCAACTAACCTCTTAAACGCCACCAAACTTGGCGCATCTACAACTGCCGCAGGCAGGGCATTCCACTCCCTAACCACCCTCTGGGTAAAGAACCTACCTCTGATATCCGTCCTATAACTATCACCCCTTAATTTAAAGCTGTGTCCCCTCGTGCTAGCTTTCTCCATCCTAGGAAAAAGGCTATCACTGTCCACCCTATCTAAACCTCTAATCATCTTATATGTTTCGATCAGGTCCCCTCTTAGTCACCTCCTTTCTAACGAAAACAAGCTCAAATCCCTCAGCCTCTCCTCATAAGACCTGCCCTCCATACCAGGCAACATCCTGGTACCCTCCTCTGTACGCCTCTCCAATGCCTCCACATTTTTCTTATAATGTGGTGACCAAGAACTGGCAGCACAATACTCCAAGGTGCTGCTTCACTAGAGTTTCGTACAGTTGCAAGCATGATGTTGCGGCTACCAAATTCAATCCCCCTACCAATAAAATCTAAGACTCCGTATGCCTTCTTAACAACCTTATCGAATTGACTGCCTACTTTCCGGGATCATGTCACATACACACCAAGATCCCTCTGTGTTCTCAATCCTATTAAGAATCCTACCATTCGTCCCTTACTCTACACATTATTATTCCTGCCAAAGTGCATTACCTCAGCACTTTTCCGCACATTAAACTCCATTTTGTCCGACCTCTCAGACCGCTCTGCAACTTGTCGCAAGTCTCTTCTGCCAACTAGAACAACCCCGCTTCACTATCTACCACTCCCACCGACTTTAGTGTCATACCGCAAATTTACTAATCCATCCTTCAATACCCTCATCCAGATCATTTTATAAAAATTACAAACAGTCAGGGGCCTCCAAAACAACCCATGAGGTACAACCACTTGTAACCGAACTCCACCGATAATTTTATAGGGATTTTCACAGTAAATTCATTGCAGTGTTAATGTATTTTCTTGTGATAGTAATAATTCATCTATAAATAAATTTATACGTTTTCACAGTAAATTCATTGCAGTGTTATAGAACATAGAACATAGAACATAGAACATTACAGCACAGAACAGGCCCTTCGGCCTTCGATGTTGTGCCGACCAAAATAAAGCAATGCCCCTCCAAACTAAACCATTCCCTTCTCTTCCATATACTTATCAATTAACCTCTTAAACGCCACCAAACTTGGCGCATCTACAACAGCTGCAGGCAGGGCATTCCACTCCCTAATCACTCTTTGAGTAAAGAACCTACCTCTGATATCCGTCCTATAACTCATACCCCTTAATTTAAAGCTGTGTCCCCTCGTGCTAGCTTTCTCCATCCTAGGAAAAAGGCTATCACTGTCCACCCTATCTAAACCTCTAATCATCTTATATGTTTCAATAAGATCCCCTCTTAGCTGCCTCCTTTCTAACGAAAACAACCTCAAATCTTCAACCTCTCTTCATAGGACCTGCCCTCCATACCAGGCAACATCCTGGTAAACCTCCTCTGTACCCTCTCCAATGCCTCCACATCTTTCTTATAATGTGGGACCAGAACTGCACACAATACTCCAAGTGCGGCCGCACTAGAGTTTTGTACAGTTGCAACATGATGCTGCGGCTCCTAAATTCAATCCCCCTACCAATAAAAGCTAAGACTCCATATGCCTTCTTAACAACTTTATCCACTTGAGTGCCTCTCCGATCTCTTCAGGCTCCATGCACAACTTCCCACTGCTGTCTATGACTGGCCCTAATCTTGCCCTAACCGATCTTCTATTTTTAACATATCTAAAGAAAGCTTTAGGATTCTCCTTAATCCTATCAGCCAAAGTCTTCTCGTGTCCCCTCTTAGCTCTCCTCAATTCACTCTTTAGCTCCCTCCTGGCTAATCTATAGCTATCTATTGCACTAACTGAGCCTTCAAGCCTCATCCTGACATAAGCCTCTTTTTTCCTTTTAACCAGCGAATTAATTTTTTTCGTACACCAAGGTTCCCTTACTCGACCATTTCCTCCTTGCCTGACAGGGACATACTTATCAAGGACTCGCAGCAGCTGCTCCTTGAATAAGCTCCACATTTCAGATGAGGATTTCTCCTCATCTCAATTCTAAAAGGTTTCCCTCTTCAAATTATGACCCCTGGTTCTAGACTCCACCACCATTGGGAACATTTTTTCCCAATCTACCCTGTCTAACGTTATAAGTTTCTATGAGATTCCCCTCTCACTCTTCGCAGCTCCAGTGAATATAATCCTAACCGACTTAGCCTCTCCTCATATGACAGTCCTGCCATCTCAGGAATCAGCCGGTAAATCTTCGCAAAACCTAGGACATCCTTCCTCAGATAAAACTGCACACTCCATTCCAGGTGTGGCCTCACCAATGCCTTATACAAAACATCCCTATCCTTATACTCAAGTCCTCTCACTATGAAAGTCAACATACCGTTTGCCTTCTTTACTGCTTGCGATACTTGTGCACTTACTTTTGGCAACTGATGCGTGAGGATTCCAAGGTTTTGTTGAGTATTCACCTCTCAATTTTCACTCAATCAAGTAACAACCTGTCCTCCTATTGTTGCACAGTAAGAAGTCTCGCAACACCAGGTTAAAGTCCAACAGGTTTATTTGGTAGCAAAAGCCACTAGCTTTCAGGCCTCTGACCCTTCGTCAGGTGAGTGGAGCACAGAGTAGAGAAAGTACAGAAAAGATTCACAGGAGTGATCCCCGGGATGAGAAAATTCAGCTACAGCAATCGATTGGAGAGGTTAGGGCTGCTTTTTCTTAAGGAAGAGAAGATGAGAGATTTGATTGAGGTGTTCATCAAAATCAAGAGGAATCCTATAGGGAATAGATAGGGGGAGGCCATTCCTATTGGGGGAAGGGTCAAAAATCAGGGGGCAACAACTTAAGGTAAGATTATGAAGGGTATAGATAGAGTAAACAGGGTTAAGCTTTTTCCTAGGATGGACTCAAATAACATGAGGGGTCACGGGCTTAGGGTGAGGGGGGTAAGGTATAATTTGGATGCTAGAGGGAGTTTTTTCACACACAGGGTGGTGGGGGTATGGAATGCGCTGCCAAGTAAAGTGGTGGAGGCAGGAACCTGGAGTTATTTAAGAAATACTTAGATGGGCACATGAACAAATGGGAATGGAGGGGTATAGAAATGGTTTAGTTTGGAGGGGCATTGCTTATTTTGGTCGGCACAACATCGAAGGCTGAAGGGCCTGTTCTGTGCTGTAATGTTCTATGTTCTATGCTCTATGTTCTAAAACTGATTTAAAATAGGCATCGTGAGCCTTGGGAGTCCCTGGGAAGTGTGTAAATAGATGATGATATTGATGTACTTGTTTTTATCCTACAGGTGCTTTGGTCCACCTTGTTGTCTAACGAGGGGCATACACGCGATGGGTCGTGAGAGGGCTGCTCTTGGATTTTTTTTGAGAGTATCCTAGTGCTTCACGTCGTTAGTGTACGCTTGACCTGGACCATTTGATGGGCAACACGACAGCTCAGTGACTATCGCTGTGCTGTGCAGATACATGGATTTGGGCCTGTGTCTGTGGGGGTTTGCGCATTCTCCCCGTGCTTGCGTGGGTTTTCTCCGGGTGCTCCGGTTTCCTCCCACACCCCAAAGATGCGCTCTTAGGCTAATTGGCAAAACAAATTCTCCCTAAATTGACTCAAATTTGGTTTCTAATCCATAGATCTATAAACATAGACAGGGATCACGGGTAGAGGTGGGAACATCGGGGTGGCGGCGCGGGCTCGTTGGGCCGAAGGGACTGTTTCCCGTGCTGTTTTGTTCTTTGTTCTTTGTAACTGAGGAAAGAAGGAATGGGAACACGAAGGTGGCAACAACACATGGTTAGGATGTGGGATGTGCTGAGTGTGATGGAGAACTGGACATTTGATTGAGGCAAAGCCAATACTTAATAAATAGTTTATCGTAAATTCCTTGCTGCTATAGTGTGAGTATTGTATAGTTTAGAAAACCCAGGGTCCTGTATGCTTTATTCTCCATGTAAGTAAGAGGACATGGAGGTGTCCCTGGGGTGCCCTATATTTAGTTGACCTCACTCAACCAATACATAAACTGCGAAAGACAGCGTATATAATTAAAGAATGGGAAGGAATTTATTTCCTAATTCTTGCATCTGGAGGGAGCCACATTCAGTGAGGGGTGAAAGTCCCCTCTGAGCTAATATCGCAGTTGTAAAGTTGTTACATTATTCTGAACATTTCAATATCCCGCCCAGCAATCAGACTAGAGAATCCAATCACAATATTAAACATTATTATCTTAGCCAATAACCGTCCACATGTCACAAGCTCATTAGCTCATTGCCCCTGTAGGTTCCTTCCCTGTTAGCTAGGAAACCGAACCCATGCCAATTCCAGTAATGAAGGCCACTGCTTGCGGCCTTATCTCTTAATTGGCATTCTCTTCCCAAAGCTGGCCTCGCCTTATCAGCTTGGGAGACTGTCCCAGTCTCGCTACCCATGAACGAAATTCAGTCCCTTAAATAGCAGGCCTATTAAACTTGCCTTGCCTTTTGTACCCCCAAAGACAGAAGCTGTCTTTCTGTGCTCCATTGTGTTAACAGAATTCAGCCTGTCTACCATTGCATTTCCCAGCATGCACCCTCCACAATGAAATTGGTCAAGTGCACACTACATATATGTTAAAAAATTCAATTTAAGTTTATAATACTTGGTTAATTTGTGGTTGTACAGTTTATAATACCTCCGCAATTTGTAATACCTTTGCATATTTTATTCCAGGCACATTGTGAATTCTATATATATAAAAGGCACTTTATAATTATCTTAACCTAGTCTACATCATAGAATCATTGAATCCTACAATGCAGAAAGAGTTTGCACCGAACACAATCCCACCCAAGCCCTACCCCCATATCCCTGCATGTTATATCCACTAATCCCTCCAACCTACGTATCCCTGGACACCAAGGGGCAATTTCTTGGCGTGGCCAATCAACCTAACCCGCGCATCTTTCCTCCCACTGTGGGAGGAAACTGGAGTACCTGGAGGAAATCCACGCAGACACGAGAAGAATGTGCAAACACCACACAGACAGCGACCCGAGCTGGGAATCGAACTCATGACTCTGGAGCTGTGAAACAGCAGTGCCAGCCACTGTGCTACTGTGCCACATATTATGGTAAAACTAAAATGAAGGGCCTCATGCTAAGAATTCTATACGAACCCCCATCACCGTCCTTTCAATTGTCACCTTCAATAATTTGTATACATGGACAAAGCAGCCCAGTTGATCGGCATCACATCTACAAACATCCAATCCCTCCACCACTGGCACTCAGTAGGAGCAGTGTGAACTATCTACAAGATGCACTGCAGCAATTCACCAAAGATCCTTAGACAGCATCTTCCAAATCAATGACCACTTCCATCTAGAAGGACAATAGATAAACGGGAACATCACTACCTGCAAGTTCCCCTCCAAGCCACTCACCATCCTGACTTAAAGTTAGTTTATTTATTAGTCACAAGTAGGCTTACATTAACACTGCAATGAAGTTACTGTGAAAATCCCCTAGTTGCCACGCTCCAGCGCCAGTTTGGACACACCGAGGGAGAATTTAGCACCTAACCAGCACATCTTTGGACTGTGGGAGGAAACAAGAGCATGCAGAGGAGATCCACGCAGACACAAGGAGAATGTGAAAACTCCACACAATTAGTGACCTGAGCCAAGATTTGAACCTGGTCCCTGGCGCTGTGAGGCAGCCGTGCTAACCACCGGCTTGGAAATATATCGGCATTGCTTCGCAGTCGGTGGGTTACAAGCCTGGAATTCCTTCCCTTATGGCGTTGTGGGTCAACTTACAACACAGGGACTCCAGCGATTCAAGAAGGCAGCTCACCACCACCTTCTGAAGGGCAACTAGGGATGGGCAATAAATGCTGGCCTAGCCAGCGACGCCCATGTCCCAGGGTTATGGAGATAGCCCCTGGGTGGGATTGTTGTCGGTGCAGGCTGGATAGGCCTGTTGGGATTCTATGAAATAATTGTGAAAACACTGGGGGAAAGCACAAAGAACAAAATAATAAAAAGTACACCCATTTCTCTCTGCTCCTGCACTCCTTTTTCATTTGCACCCTTTAGTTTATATTGCCTCTGCTTTCCCTTCCTATCAACATGAGTCACTTCACGCTTCTCTGCAATACAATTTATCTGCCACTTGTCCGCCCATTTCATCAACCCACTCATGTCCTTTTGAGGTTTATTGTATCCCCATCAGAGCTCACAATACTTTTAGCCCGTGTTTCAATCGGAATCTCTTTGTCTGACTGCAGTCAGCTGTAACCATTTCACCAACCTTCCAAAGTCATTCGGAATGCCTCAATGTTCCATCCATTTGGGAAAAAAAAATTAGACCATTCTTTTCTTCCCTGTTTTACTGGCAATCCATTTTAAAGGATACAGCTTTGACCAATATTCTTATTTTATCTTCTAGATACAAAAGCTAGCCCAATGTATCACACCTCCCATCCGTTGACTCCCAATGACAAATTATTTCAAACTTTCGTGGCGTTTTATTTCTGAATGTTACTTTTCAGTCACTATGTACCTCAATTCTGGCTTTCCCTATCCATTCAACGTTTAAATAATCACCTACATTTCTCCATTTGACACTCCTGTCTCCACACTCTCGAGTTTAATCTTTTCTAACCTTTATAATCCCCTTTACACTACAGATCATTCTCATTGTTTTTTGTGTTCCCCCCTCCCCTCAATGTACAATTGTTTCATGAAATCCCAACAGGGCAGGAGGAGGACATTCAGCCTATCAAGCCTGTGCCGATAACAATCCCACCCACCCCTACAAATTTCCCTAAAGGCCAATTTAGTATGGCTAATCAACCTAACCCCTACATCTTTGCACTGTGGGAGGAAACTGGTGAAAACCCATGCAGACACGGGGAGAATGTGCAGACTTCACACAGAGAGAGGCCCAAGGCTGGAATTGCGATGGGTCGTGAGAGGGCTGCTCTTGGATTTTTTTTCGAGAGTATCCTAGTGCTTCACGTTGTTAGTGTACGCTTGACCTGGACCATTTGATGGGCAACACGACAACTCAGTGACTATTGCTGTGCTGTGCGGATACATGGATTTGGGCCTGTGTCTGTGGGAGTTTGCGCATTCTCCCCGTGCTTGCATGGGTTTTCTCTGGGTGCTCCGGTTTCCTCCCACATCCCAAAGATGTTCTCTTAGGCTAATTGGCAAAACAAATTCCCCCTAAATTATCTCAAATTTGGTTTTTAATCCGTAGATCTATAAACATAGCCAGGGATCACGGGTAGAGGTGGGAACATTGGGATGGCAGTGCAGGCTCGTTCAGCCGAAGGGCCTGTTTCCCGTGCTGTTTTGTTCTTTGTTCTTTGAACCCGGGTCCCTGATGCTGTGAGGCAGCAGTGTTAAACACTGTGCCACTGTAACTGAAATGTTCTTGTTTCAATGTTGCGGGACGGTCAACACCATTGCTGCAAACTAATTTTATTAATAACAGGGCAGAAATACTGTGAGGCATCTGTAGCCTCCTTACCATCTCTCCTACCTGACCTTTGAACCCCTCCCAGGTCAGGTGACCCCATGATGCACAGTATTGAATCCAATACTGGAATCCTCTACCCCAATCACCTTATTGTCATGACAAGCACCACAAGAGAAATCTGGTCAGTAAATTCTAAAGCCCCTCTATTATCCTTTGTCCTGATTATATATCACAGTCTTCAACGTGAGTTTCAGTTTTTTTCTCACAAGGACTGGACATTGGACATGTAGGACTTTTTTGGTAAAATCCGAGAATGATTCTGGTTTGTTTGAGTTGATTTATTATTGTCACATGTTGGGGATACAGTGAACAATATTGTTCCTTGTGCGTTCTGCAGCCAAAACATACCGTTCATAGACTACATAGGGTTGAAGGAAAGGAGAGGGTGCAGAATGTAGTGTTACAGTAGGGTGTAGAGAAAGATCAACTTAATATCAGGTAAGTCCATTCAAAAGTCTGATGGCAGCAGGGAAGAAGCTGTTCTTGAGTCAGTTTGGTGCATGATCTCAGACTTTTGTATCTTTTTCCTGATGGAAGAAGGTGGAAGAGAGAATGTCTGGAGTGTGTAGGCTCCTTAATTATGCTGGCTGCTATTCTGAGGCAGAAGGAAATGTAGACAGAGTCACCAGTTGAGAGATTGGTTTGCATAATGGACTGGGCTACGTTCACATCCCTTTGTGGTTCCTTGCAGTCTTGGGCAGAGCAGGAGCCCATACCAAGTTGTGATACAACCAGAAAGGATGTTTTCAACGGTGCATCTGTAAAAGTTAGCAAGAGCCGCAGTGGACACGTCAAATTTCCTTAGTTTCCGGAGAATGCAGAGGCGTTGGCGATGTGTGAACAAACCCCTGATATTGGGCAGCGAGGGTGAATGAAGATTGGGTCACTGTTAGTGTACCCCTAAGGGTTCTGGACTGAACGAGGGGAGTGATTGTGCCCCTCACAACCTGAGAATCTGGTGAACTGGTTCAACAACAATAACCTGTTCCTCAGTGTTAACAAAATGAAGAAGATGGTCATCAACTTCAGCAAATGTAGAACAGATCCCTGTCTACATCAATGAAGACAAAGTCAAAAAGATCGAGAGCTTTAGGTTTTAGGGTCCAGATCACAAACTACCTGTCCTGGTTCCCCCGTGTCAACACTATGGTTAAGAAAGCCCACCAACACCTCTACTTTCTCAGAAGACTAAGGAAATTTGGCATGTCAGCTACGACTCTCACCAACTTTTACAGGTGCACCATGACTTGGTATGGTTCCTGCTCCGTCCAAGACTAGGAGAAGCTATAAAAGATCGTGAACGAAGCCCAGTCCATCATTCAAACCGGCCTCCCATCCACTGACTCTGTCTACACTTCCTGATGCCTTGGAAAAGTAGCCACATAATCAAGGACCCCCTGTAGCCCGGACATTCTCTCTTCCACCTTCTTCTGTCAGGAAAAAGATATAAAAGTTTGAGGACACATACCAACCGACTCAAGGACAGCTTCTTCCCTGCTGCTCTCAGGCTTTTAAATAAACCCACCTCGCATTAAGTTGATCTTTCTCCACACCCTGTAATACCACATTCTGCACTCTCTCCTTTCCATCTCTATGAACGGTCTGCATTGTCTGTGTAACATGTAAGAAACAATACTTTTTACTGGATACTAAAACATGTGACAACAATAAATTAAATCAAATCAGAACAAAACACAAGCACAGAGCTCTTCAGACAAGAAACCTTCAACAGCTTAAGACTCAAAATGAAATCTGAGATCAGAGTGTCCTCTGTACCTCCAGGTCCCTGTCTGTGCGCTAAATCAACTCTCTTTTGCAGTTAATGGGCTGTGAAAGTTAACTTTTCCATCAGATAACAATGTACAAACATGAAATTCTTCCCAATGTTGTTGTTCTTCCATGTTGCTGTCGTGCAAACATTCAATAGAAGTACTGGTTTGCACTGTGTAAACATACGGCTGAAGTAGCACCAGAATTCTGTTCTTGATGTACAGTCAATATTGGCCCAAATCCCCTGGTCAGATTTGGAGCCTCTGTGTCTGCCACTGACCAGACAGAGAAAGGGAGCTTACCTACACAAGACCTTTCTGTCCCACGAAGGATTTTGCAAAGCTTGTCTTGAGTTCACAGACAGAGCAGCAAAGAGAATCTGTGCACTCCTTTTGTACATCAGTAAGTGTTTAAAGGTCTTTTGCCTTCTCAGCGAGGCTATGTACAAGAGTGTATAGTGTGCAAGTGAACAGGAGGGGTGAGGTATGTGGGTAGGGTGGTGGGTGGATAGGGTGGTGGGTGGATCTGGGGGAGGGGGTTGATTGTGGAGTTGGGAAGAGATTTATTGGAGTTAGATTAGTTGTCTTTCTGTCTCACATTTCCTTGGATAACTGTGATAATCTCCAGGGGCTGCACGGGGAATCGCTGATTAACATCCCTCATTATAAAGGTCACAGAGATTTACAGCATGGAAACAGGCCCTTCAGCCCAACTTGTCCATGCTGCCCAGTTTTTAACCACTAAGCTTGTTCTAATTGCCTGCATTTGGCCCACATCTCTCTATAGTCATTTTACCCATGTAACTGTCTAAATGCTTTTAAAACATGACATTGTACCTGCCTCTACTACTCCCTCTGGCAGCTTGTTCCAGACACTCAGCACCCTCTGTGGGAAAAAAATTGTCCCTCTGAACCTTTTTGTATTTCTCCCCTCTCACCTTAAACCTCTAGTTTTAGACTTTTCTACCTTTAGGAAAAGATATTAACTATCTCGCTGATCTGTGCCCCTCGTTATTTTATAAACCTCTATAAGATCACCTCTCAGCCTCCTATACTCCAGAGAAAAAGAGTCCCAGTCTATCCAGCCTCTCCTTATAACTCAAACCAGTCAAAAAAGTCCCAGTAGCACCTTAGTAAATCTTTTCTGCACTCTTTGTAGTTTAATAATATCCTTTCTATAATAGGGTGACCAAAACTGGACACAGTATTGGCCTTACCAATGTCTTGTACAACTTCAACAAGATGTCCGAACTCCTGTATTCAATGTTCTGAATTGATGAAACCAAGTATGCTGAATGCTTCCTTCACCACCCTGTCCACCTGTGACTCCATCTTCAAGTAGCTATGAACATGTACCCCAGGATCTCTTTGCTCTGTAACTGTCCCCAACACCCTACCATTAACTGAGTAAGTCCTGCCCTGGTTCAATCTACCAAAATTAAACTCCATCTGCCATTCGTTAGCCCACTGGCCCAATTGATTACGATCCTGTTGCAATCGGAATAACTTTCTTCACTGTCCACTATACCACCAATCTTAGTGTCATTTGCAAACCTACTAACCAAATGTCATCTTCTCATATGTTCTCATCCAAATCATTAATATAAATGACAAATAACAGTGGATCCTGCACTGACTCCTAAGGCACACCGCTAGTCACATGCTTCCAGTTTGAAAAACAACTCCCTACAACCACTTTTTGGCTTCGGTCAAGAAGCCAATTTTGTATCCATTTAGCTACCTCAACCTGGATCCGTGAGATTTAACCTTATGCAACAACCTACCATGCAGTATCTGGTCAAAGGCCTTGCTAAAGTCCATATAGATGACGTCAACTGTGCTGCCTTCATTTACCTTCTTGGTTACCCCTTTAAAAATGCAATCAAATTTGTGAGACATGGTTTTCCCCTCACAAAGCCATGCTGACTGTCCCTAATCAGTCCTTGCATCTCTAAATGCTTGTAGATCCTGTCTTTCAGAATACTCTGTGACAAGTTACCCACTATAGACATTAGACTCACTGGCCTGCAGTTCCTAGACTTTTCTGTGCAGCCCTTCTTAGATAAAGGCACAATATTTGCCATCCTCCAATCTTCAGGCACGTCATCTGTGGCTATCAACGATTCAAATATCTTTACTAGGGGAATCTGCAATTTCTTCCCTAGCTTCCCACAACATCCTGGGATACACTTCATCAGATCCTGGGGATTTATCTCCCTTGCTTTAGGACTTTGAGCACTTCCTTCTCAGTAATATGTACACTTCTTAAGACATCACCATTTATTTCCCCAAGTTCCCTAACATCCATGCCTTTCTCAGTAGTAAATACTGATGAGAAATATTTAGGATCTCACCCATACAAGCTCCCCGGTGATTGGTAATTAGCTTTCCAGGTGAGCTTGTATACTGAGTGCCTTGTAAAGCAGGCCCCTGAGTGGGTCCATTATTGTCCCAGTGGGACCTGTTTGTGTTCATCACAAGCTTGAGCTTTGCTTTTCTTTATTCTGTGCAATAAAGCCTGGAGTTATTATAGTAAATCATCAAGTCGGAAGGGCTGGACCTTTTGTTTAGAGTGTCTGAAGTCTCAGAGTCTAAGCAGAGTCATCGACATTTGTGCAGGAGAATAGGCAAAATCAGAAGTCCAAACGTACAAACATAGCAATTAGGGAGACGCCACTCAGCCCCTCGAGGCTTCTCTGCCATTCAATAAGATCATGGATAATCTGATTGTAACCTCAACCCCATATTCCTGCTTACTCCTGATAACCTTTCAATCCTTTGTTCATTAGGAATCTATCCCGCTCTGCTGTAAAAATAGTCAGAGATTCTGCTTCTGCCTCCTTTTCAGCGTGAGAATTCCAGAGACTCTGACAGAGAACAATTCTCCTCATCTACAGCTTAAATGGGTGACCCCTTATATTTAAACAGTGATCGCACTTCTCGATTCTCCCAACAGTGGAAACATCCTCTCCACACGCATCCTGTCAATGCCCCTCAGGGTGGTAAAGGTATTGAACAACTGACTCGCTCTATCAGACTCCTATCAGATACGAATCTAATCTCTCCAAACCTTCTTCAGATGTCAACCTCTCTGCCTCCCTATTGCCTGTCATAGGAAAATGTTACAAGCCATTATTAAAGATTATTAAAGATCACTATGCTGTGCAGATACATGGATTTGGGCCTGTGTCTGTGGGAGTTTGCGCATTCTCCCCGTGCTTGCGTGGGTTTTCTCCGGGTGCTCCGGTTTCCTCCCAATCCCAAAGATGTGCTCTTAGGCTGATTGGCAGAACAAATTCTCCCATATCCCCAGGACTCCACATGTCCTGGAGTGACATAACCATTATGCCACGCTAAGAACACCCCCTTGACTTATTATTCCTGCCTATTGTTATCTGTCAATGTTGTTGATCTGGGCTGCCTGAGGTCTCCAACGTGGGGGTCGAGGGAGGTAGTGATAGAACGGGGATGAGGAGACATTTCTTCACCCAGAGGATGGTGAGCCGGTGGAATTCATTGCCACAGGAAGTAGCTGATTCCAAAACATCGAATGCATTCAAGAGGCGGCTGGATATGGCTCTTGGGGCGAAATGGGATCAAAGATTATGGGAAGAAAGCTGGATTAGATTATTGAGTTGGACGATCAGCCATGATTGTGATGAACGGTGGAGCAGGATCGAAGGACTGAATGGCTTCCTCCTGCTCACATCTCCATGTTTCTAAGTGAATAAGAACATAAGAAATCGGAGCAGGAGTTGGCCATCTAGCCCCTCGAGCCTGCCCCACCATTCAATAAGATCATGGCTGATCTGAAGTGGATCAGTTCCCCTTTCCCTCATAACCCTTAATTCCTGTGTCTATCAGAAATCCATCTACCCATGACTTAAATATATTCAGTGAGGTAGCCTCCACCACTTCAATGGGCAAAGAATTCCAGAGATTCACCAGCCTTTGAGTGAAGAAGTTCCTCCTGAATTCTGATCTAAACTGCCCCCCCTCCCCCTTTATTTTGAGGCTGTGCTCTTTAGTTCTGGTTTCCTTTCTAAGCGGGAAGAATCTCTCTACCTCTACTCTATCCATCCCCTTCATTATCTTGTAAATCTCTATAAGATTCACCCCCTCAGCCTTCTAAACTCTAACAAGTACAGACCCAGACTATTCAATCTCTCTTCAAAGCTAATCCCCTCATCTCCGGTATCAGCCTGGTGAACCTTCTCTGCACTCCCTCCAAGGCCAATATATCATTTCTCAAATGCAGCAACCAAAACTGCACACAGTACTCCAATTGCGACCTCACCAGTGCCCTGCAGCAAGACCTCCCTGCTTTTATATTCAATCCTACTCGCTATAAACATCCCATTCACCTTCTTGATCACTTGCTGCCCCTGCAGACTGGGTTTTTGCGATTCGTGCACAAGGACACCCAGGTCCCTCTGCACCGTAGCATGCTGCGGCTTTTTGCCTTTTAAATAATAACCCCTCCTACTATGATTTCTACCAAAGTGGATAACCTCACATTTGCTGCGGCGATCTGGGATTGGGTTTAAGATGCAGTTTAATGAGTTCACTTGCGTTTGGCCCGGTTTATACTGGGTGCTCACCCCAGTGCGCTTCACATGATGTGACGGAGGGATACTGCTGGCTGCTGTCCCGAGTGGGAGACAGCGTCCACTCTCCTCGCCTGCATGTAACACAGAGGCACTCAAAGGTGAGCCTGTCAGGCTGAGGGAGTTGGATGCGGTGCCTCGTACACTTCATTTAAAAGCTGAGCTATCTCGCCAGCTCACAGGTCAGGCAGAGATAGAGCGGAATGTGGGGCGACGCTTCTGAAATAGGATGGAGTGCCAACGGGAAGGTGCCTTTGACTCACTGGCAGGGCACATTCACACTGTGATGCCTCAGGGTGGCACAGTGGCTAGCACTGCTACTTCACAGCTCCAGGGACCTGGCTTCGATTCCCGGCTGTCTGTGTGGAGTTTGCACATTCTCCTCGTGTCTGCGTGGGTTTCCTCTGGGCGATACGGATCCCTCCCATAGTCCAAAGATGTGCGGGTTAGGTTGATGCTAAAACATTGCCCCTTAGTGTCCTGAGATGCATAGATTAAAGGGATTAGTGGGTAAAATATGTAGGGATATGGGGGTAGGGCCTGGGTGGGATTGTGGCACGTGCGGGCTTAATGGGCCTCTTTCTGTACTGTAGGATATGTATGTATGTTGAAGTCACCCAGTTTGACCTCAGCACCACCACCCACCCCGACACATCCTGTGTTGGATGAGCAAAAATTTCTTTCAAATATGCCCGGTGAAGTCAAGTTGATGAATGGACAGGGATTGGCTGATCAATTGACTTCTTAAGGACTTCACTGAGGGCAAAGGTCTGGCTGTTTGACGTTGACCTCCCCTGATCCACTGCAAAGTTGCAGAGGATCAGGGGAGGTGTTCCTCAGGAGAGGAGCAGAGGAGATGTTAGGGGTAAGTTTTTCACTCAGGGGGTGGTGAGTGAGCGGAATCGGCTGCCGTCGGTGGTGGTGGAGGCAAACTCGCTGGGGTCTTTTAAAAGACTTCTGGATGAGTACAATAGATTGGGATAGTTCTGTGGTCTAGTAGGTATGGATATGATCGGCGCAACTTGTGGGCCGAAGGGCCTGTTTGCGCTGTAGTGTTCTATATTCTAAGTAGACATCGGAGCAGGTAAGAAGACTACTTGAGGAGTTTTACCGGAACACTTATTCCAGCCACCCCTTTCTCAGAACCCCCTAATTTTTCACAATGAAAGATCTTCAACCTGAGACATTCCCAAATTTCCACGGAGTGACAGTCAGAGGAGGATATCCTGTCCACTCCGGCTTTCTTTCCGATGATTCTTCTCGCCCGGCTTCCCAACCAGGCCGGATAAGGACTGCACCATTCAGTGAGGCCTTCAGGCCAGGCTGCCACAGGCCAATGGGGCTAGCTTAGTTTGGGTAGCATGGCTGAGGTGGGCTGAAGGGCCTATTTCCGTGCTGCAAACCTCAAGGATCGCTGTGAATCTACGCTGCGTTGGAGGGCGGGAGGTTGCACGCCCTCCTTTTTGCAGCACTAACTGCAGTAAAGCAGGTTCGTTGAGTGGTTGGCTTGAGTTCAAAGATCTTGAGTAAGCCAGGGAGGAGGTATTGGATCAGTGGATTATAGAATGAGGCTGAGTAGTTGCACTGAGGAGAGGATTTTGGGACGTGAGTCCCAGAGTTCAACTTCAGAGATTAAATTCAGGAGTTGGATCTGGTGGTGGGTTGTATTTGGACTTTAGAGAAAGATTTGATTTGATTATTATTATCGTAGATGTTAATATACAATATTATTTCTTGTGCGCTGTACAGACAAAGCATACTGTTCTTAGAGAAGGAAATGAAAGACTACAGGATGTAGTCTTACAGTCATAACTAGGATATAGAGAAAGATCAATTTAGTGCAAAGTAGATCCATTCAGAAGTCCGGTGGCAGCAGGGAAGAAGCTGTTCTTGAGTCGGTTGGTACATGACCTCAAAATTTTGTGTCTTTTTCCCGACGGGAAGAAGGTGGAAATGAGAATGTTCAATATGCATAGGGTCCTTAATTATGCTGCCTACCTTGCTGAAGTAGTTGGAAGAATAGATAAAGTCAATGGATGGGAGGCTGGTTTGCATGATGGATTGGCCTACATTCAAGAACCTTTTGTAGTTTCTTGCGGTCTTGGGCAGAGCAGGAGCCCATACCAAGCTGTGATACAACCAGAAAGAAAGCTTTCTGTGGTGTATCTGTAAACGTTGATAGGAGTTGTAGCTGACATGCCAAATTTCCTTAGTCTTCTGAGAAAGTAGAGGCTTTGGTGGGGTTTCTTAACTATAGTGTCAGCATGGCGGGGGGGGGACCAGGACGGGTTGTTGGTGATCTGAACACCCAAAAATGTGAAGCTTTCAACCAATTCTACTTCATCCCTGTTGATGTTCTCCTTTACGCTTCCTGAAGTCGATGACAATCTCCTTCCTTTTGTTGACCATTGAGGGAGAGATTATTGGAGAAATGGGGAGATTGCCTATGTGTGTGGAGTGTATCCATGGGGTGGTGACAGGGGGGATGGTGCACAAGGTGTGGGAGAAGATTCTGTGGGGAGTGGATTTCCCATGGTGGCGGGGTGGGGTGGGGTAGTGGAAGTGTCCCATGGTGGGGATTAGTCAGGTAGTGGAGGGAGTTTTATGGGGGCATATTCTGTAGGAGGTGGAGTGTTTGAGTGAGGGTAGAGGGGGTTGGGGAGAGCAGAAGGGATACAGTGAGGGGGTTGGAAGATGGTGATAGTCAGGGTGTGTGGGGAGTTCCATGGGAGAATCAGTTACCTTGAATTCATAACAAAGAACAACACAGCTAGGAAACAGGCCCTTCGGCCCAACAAGCCCGTGCCGCCCATTTTAACACTCAGTGAGTGCCTCACTCCAATCCTTCTTCTACCTATGACTTCTGTCTACGCCTTTTGGACTCCGCAATAAAAGGGTGCAAATTTAGAGAATTATATGTGTGCCAGATTAAGGGAGGTCTAATTTAGGGGCAATTTGTTAACACCAATCAGCCTAAAAGCATGTTTTTGGAGTGTGGGAGGAAATTGGAGCAGCCGGAGAAAACCCACGTAAGCATGGGGAGAATGTGCAAACTCCTACAGACACTGACCCAAGTCGGAGATTGGACCCGGGTCCCTGTATCTGCACGGCAAACAGTGATAGTCACTGAGCTGTCGTGTTGCCCGTCAGTTGGTCCAGTTTAAGCGTACACTAATGGACGTGAAGCACTAGGCAACTCTCGAAGCAACATCCAAGAGCAGCCCTCGCACGACCCATCGCGTGTATGTCCCTTGTTGGCCAATAAGGCGGACAGAATCCCCTGTGGATGTAAAAAAATGACATCAATAAAACATACATAGCGCTTAACCTGATGCCTTAGACCCTGCAGTTACCGCAAGGCACTAGTGTGGACCAAGAAACATTTAATTTACAAAAACATAACGGAAGTGCTTTTAATTCTAACGCTTTCTAGATAATTCTCAATGCAACACAAGTCTGAACCATCTGAATTTGGGATTTCAGTTGCATTGTGTGATAGTTGCCCCCACGTGCAGGGAAATTGTCCAGGGGGATGTTTATATTTCCTGGAAATTTGCATTGCAAACCTGTCCTGTGAATCCCTAGGGATGGAGAGAGTTATTCCTCAGTGCATCATTGGAATACCCACCCCCCCCAGCCTCCCCCACTGCACTATCCTGCGAGTTGGAAAGTTATGATCATTAACTTTGCTTCTCTCTCTGCAGGTGCTGCCAGACCCACTGCACCTGCAGCTTTCCCCTTTTATTTCAGAATTCCAGCATCCACCATATCCTTGGAAGAGTTTTCTTACTTTAGGGGTGCTACGTCAATGCAGCTTGTCATTGTTGTCCTCTCACACAAAAGAGGCTGTGACGGCCAATACAGGAGATGGAGATTTTATTTATAGATGAATTATTATTATCACAAGAAAATACATCAACACTGCAATGAATTTACTGTGAAAATCCCCTATAAATTTTATTTATAGATGAATTATTATTGTCACAAGAAAGTACATTAACACTGCAATGAATTTACTGTGAAAATCCCCTATAAATTTTATTTAAAGATGAATTATTATTGTCACAAGAAAGTACATTAACACTGCAATGAATTTACTGTGAAAATCCCCTATAAATTTTATTTAAAGATGAATTATTATTATCACAAGAAAATACATTATAGATAGTGAAGAGGGGTGTTAGATAGTGAAGAGGGGTGTTATAGTTTACAGAGTGACTTGGACAAGTTGCAGAGCTGGGCCGAGAGGTGGCAAATGGAGTTTAATGTGGAAAAGTGTGAGGTAATGCACTTTGGCAGGAACAATAAATGTGTAGAGTATAGGGCTAATGGTAGGGCTCTTAATAGTGTTGAGGAACAGAAGGATCTTGGTGTATGTGTCAATAGATCCCTGAAAGTAGGCAGTCAAGTGGATAAAGTTGTTAAGAAGGCATATGGAGTCTTAGCTTTTATTGGTAGGGGGATTGAATTTAGGAGCCGCAGCATCATGTTGCAACTGTACAAAACTCTAGTGCGGCCGCACTTGGAGTATTGTGTGCAGTTCTGGTCCCCACATTATAAGAAAGATGTGGAGGCATTGGAGAGGGTACAGAGGAGGTTTACCAGGATGTTGCCTGGTATGGAGGGCAGGTCCTATGAAGAGAGGTTGAAGGATTTGAGGTTGTTTTCGTTAGAAAGGAGGCGGCTAAGAGGGGATCTTATTGAAGCATATAAGATGATTAGAGGTTTAGATAGGGTGGACAGTGATAGCCTTTTTCCTAGGATGGAGAAAGCTAGCACGAGGGGACACAGCTTTAAATTAAGGGGTATGAGTTATATGACGGATATCAGAGGTAGGTTCTTTACTCAAAGAGTGATTAGGGAGTGGAATGCCCTGCCTGCAGCTGTTGTAGATGCGCCAAGTTTGGTGGCGTTTAAGAGGTTAATTGATAAGTATATGGAAGAGAAGGGAATGGTTTAGTTTGGAGGGGCATTGCTTTTTATTTTGGTCGGCACAACATCGAAGGCTGAAGGGCCTGTTCTGTGCTGTAATGTTCTATGTTCTATGTTCTATAACACTGCAATGAATTTACTGTGAAAATCCCCGTATAAATTTTATTTATAGATGAATTATTACTATCACAAGAAAATACATTAACACTGCAATGAATTTACTGTGAAAATCCCTATAAATTTTATTTATAGATGAATTATTATTATCACAAGAAAATACATTAACACTGCAATGAATTTACTGTGAAAATCCCCCTATAAATTTTATTTATAGATGAATTATTATTAGTATCACAAGAAAATACATTAACACTGCAATGAATTTACTGTGAAAATTCCCGTATAAATTTTATTTATAGATGAATTATTACTATCACAAGAAAATACATTAACACTGCAATGAATTTACTGTGAAAATCCCTATAAATTTTATTTATAGATGAATTATTATTATCACAAGAAAATACATTAACACTGCAATGAATTTACTGTGAAAATCCCCCTATAAATTTTATTTATAGATGAATTATTATTAGTATCACAAGAAAATACATTAACACTGCAATGAATTTACTGTGAAAATCCCCCTATGAATTTTATTTATAGATGAATTATTATTGTCACAAGAAAGTACATTAACACTGCAATGAATTTACTGTGAAAATCCCCTATAAATGTTATTTATAGATGAATTATAATTATCACAAGAAAATACATTAACACTGCAATGAATTTACTGTGAAAATCCCCTAGTCGCCATACTCCGGCACCTGCCCGGGTACACTGAAGGGGGAATTTATCAAGGCAGTTGACCAGCACATCTTTGGGGCATGGGAGGAAATTAGTGGAAACCCAGACACGGGGAGAATGTGCAAGCTGTGAATCGGATCCGGGTCTCTGGCACCGTGAGGCAGCAGTGCAAACCACTGTGCTACCGTGTCGCCCCGTGGGATCACGGGATGCATTTTCATTGCACGCGAAAGTTGAGGGGACTGGGGGAAAGCCTGCGAAACCAATGTGTATCCGTTAAAATAGCAACTGAAACACAAAATGCAAATTCCAGTGGGAACAGAGTGATGTTGGCAGTGTATCACAGGAGTTAACACGAGTTTTTTTTTTAGCACCAGTTAGAACTCTGTTTTTAATTATCGAGTCACTTATTGCACTTTGGCCTGTTCCACAGACTCCAGCTGACTTATAATTTTAAATCTTCTCGAAACTTGAGGTTTCCGTGCCAGGAATTGGAAAAAGGAGGCAGCTCCGTGTGGGTCTGTGAACAGCACGCATACAAACAAGTGTATTAGGGAAAGGAATAGGCCACTCAGCCCCTTGAACCTTTTCCAGCTGCTATTCAATAAGATCATGCTTGATCTCATCGTGGCTTCAACTTCATGTCCCTGTCTGTACCCCTGCCCCCTGCCTGCACCCCATATATTCTCTGACTCCTTTGCCAATCAGGAATCTACTAAACTCAGCTAGCAAACCCATCATCCACTGCTATCGAAAATCATGGAAACCCTGCAATGCAGAAAGAGGCCATTCGGCCCACTGAGTCTGCACCGACAACAATCTCATCCTATCCCCGTAACCCCATGTATTTACCCTGCTAATCCCTCTGACCTAGGACACTAAGGAACAATTTTTAGCATGGCCTACGCACCTAACCAGCTCATCTTTGACTGTGGAAGGAAACCCACGCAGACACGGGGAGAATCTGCGCAGATACTTACCTGATCCGGGAATCGAACCTGGGTCCCTGGCGTCGTGAGACAGCGGTGCTAGCCACCGTGCCGCCTTAGGGGAGGAGAGTTTCAAATATTCACAACCCTGCTAGGCTCAACCATCTTCAGCTGCTTCATCAATGATCTTCCTTACGTTGTTACAGAAATTCCAAGATGTTTAATGGAGGCATCCTTGTACATTGAATTTGGCGTCGGTAAATGTGCGATATTTCACTCAAGGTATGATTCAAATGGCCCACTAGGGAGCTTTTATCAAACAAAGTTTATTTAAGAGTATAGTTAACACTGAGGAAGGAAACTAGCAATAACTTTTACCAATTTCAAACAAGGAAGAAAAGGAACAACCTTGCTGAGGTACTCCATAATGTACCGTGATGGCATTATGCCTTTAAGAATTGTATTTGTATTTTTTTTGTAGGTTCTGAAAGAAGCAAGATTTTTCTCTGTCTGGAGGCTGCTATTTGGGAGTTCCCAGGAGATTTGGGCTTTTTTCTCTGTCTCTCTCTTTCTCCAGAGGTGTTCTGGAAGGCTGAGGATTGGCAGCCCAAACCCGAGCACATAAGCCAATATGTGTGGCTAACTGATTATGAGGGGCGGCACGGTAGCACAGTGGTTAGCACTGCTGCTTCGCAGCTCCAGGGTCCTGGGTTCGATTCCCAGATCGGCTCACTGGCTGTGTGGAGTTTGCACATTCTCCTCGTGTCTGCACAGGTTTCCTCCCACAGTCCAAAGATGTGCAGGTTAGGTTGATTGGGCATGCTAAGAAATTGCCCCTTAGTGTCCAGGGATGTGTAGGTTAGAGCGATTAGTGGGTAAATGTGTAGGGATATGGGGGTAGGGCCTGTGTTTGGTGGAAACTCGATGGGCCAAAGGGTCTCTTTCTGCACTGTAGTCTTCTATGATAGGAGTTTAAATCAATAAGAGGAATATTGCTTGAATTGGAACTAATAGAGATAGCTTAGTAGTTAAGAGCTGTATCTTATTATATTTAAGTGTTTCAATTGGTAAAAGTTTAGCTAATTCATTTATAATAATCAAACTGAATTGTTAAATAAAGTTTGTTTTAATAAGAATTTCTGAGTGTGTCTATAGAATCACAGCTAGAGTGAAATATCTGAGCCTCACACGAATGCAAAAATAGGAAAAAAACTTGTTGGGGTCCAGTCAGACTTGCTAACATACTTTGGGGTTTCTGAACCATACTGTAAAATGCAAAAAATGAATGTTTGATTTCAAAGGCATTGCTGTCATTGCACCACCCCAGTAAATCACAGAGTTAGACCTTTGGAGGTTTAATTCCCCACGTAGCCTGAATGAACTGATCCTAATTTCAACAGCCGATGAGGAATCGGCCCTTGCTCCCTTGAGCTGGAGCAGAATTCATCTGACAATGAGCACAGCCTAAAAAAGCTTGTGAGTTTACTATCAAATAAATCGGTTGGACTTAAACCTGGTGTTGTCAGACTTCTTACTACAGAAAGTAACCTGCCAGAGATTCCACTCTGGATGACAATCTACTGGGGAATAAATATATGGAATTTGGGTTGACCCCCTGACCAGTGTAAGACTCTCGGAGTTCCACGTGAAGAATATCTACTGCTTGGGGTGACCATTGCTCCTCTGACATACGGTGGCAGGCGTCAGCGTTTTTAAGGCAACGCAGAAAGGGCATTATACACCCAGGGCGAATTTGACCGATTGATACTCAGAACAGGGTAACAGATCAAAATGTCCTGAAGAAATCAACAGACGACACCAGAGTTGGAACTCATAAGAGTGATCAATGTACAAAGAGGCTCCCTCACACGATATTACATAAATATATTTCAAAGTACACAAAACCTGCTCCAAGAGGAAAAAAAATGCACCTTTGATTACTCATCCATTGGATTCCGAGCAGGTTAAATATTGCTGCGATGAAGGTGGGCAAAACGGTGCCGAACTTGATTCACATTGGTGTTTTCCTGAGACTGCAGGAGCCAATACTAGATTATTGACTTGGTCCAAAGTCAACATATGTCAGTCTTTGAAGCCAAACTGCTCTTTAGCTTCGAGTCCAAGTTACTCATCAGGCACATAAGTAATATATACTCTCTAATTATTTCCTTTTCCTTGCGAGTTGAGTAAGCAATAACAGGAACATTCTCATCGATTGAGAAAATAAACTGCGCAGGTAAGTGCTCACAGCTCATTCATGGTGCTCCTCTGTGCTGTGAATGGCCTGCTCATGAGGAGGAAATGTTTTATAGTCAGACAGTGTTTGCTCCAAATTAGCTGCACGGTTAATTCTGGAACAGAAGCTGGTACAGGCCACCTCAGTGCCAGTCTGGGTCCCAGAACCCATCCAACCGCTACCCACCAACTAAGCAGTGCTTTGTGAAGCTCGCACTGTGTGCCAAAAGGAACTATTTAAATCATTCATGATATTATTCTTCCTCAAATCTTCACTGCTTGTTTGCTGATGAGACATCTACTCCTAGGTCTGGACCACTGGCATCACATAATTAGCCATTAATCTTCCCTACTTTCGCTGGGGGCACATTGTCTATACCTGGTGTTGCCCTCGTCTCTAGACTCTGATTTGATTTATTATTGTCACGTGTATTAATATACAGAGAAAAGTATTGTCTCTTGCGTGCTATACAGATAAAGCATAGAGAAGGAAAGAAGAGAGTGCAGAATGTAGAGTTACAGTCATAGCTAGGGCGTAGGGAAAGATCAACTTAATGCAAGGTAGGTCCATTCAAAAGTCTGTCGGCAGCTGGGAAGAAGCTGTTCTTGAGTTGGTTGGTACAGGCTTTTGTATCTTTTTCCCAACGGGAGAAGGAGGAAGAGAGAATGCGTGAGGTCTGTAATTATGCTGGCTGCTTTGCCAAGACAGCGGGAAGTGTAGACAGAGTCAATGGATGGGAGGCTGGGTTGAGTGACGGATTGAGTGGGCTGCACTCCCGATCCTTTGTAGTTTCTTGCGGTCTTGGTCAGAACAGGAGCCATACCAAGCTGTGGTACAGCAGGAGAGGGTGCTTACTATGATACCTCTTTCTATGATGTGTAAGTCTATGCTGCAATTGTTTGAGCTTTGGCTGTTCACAAAGGTTGTCTTGAGCTGACAACCTCGCTGGCTCCGACTTGCAGCACCGTTTTGTACTTTGCCACATTTGAACGTGGGATGGGTTTGGCTCAGCGTGGCACGCTCCCATGGTCGAATAGCTTGCTGGCATGCACCGTCATGTTGGCAAGACACTTGGCGGTGCCACTCAAACCGTCCCAAAGACTCGGTCAGTGTGCCAGGATGGAGAGAAGTAAAACTAAAAATACATCAGATGGGTGTAGAATTAATCTCGAGCAGCGCTGGGAATTTTCTCGATGCATGGTCAAGATCTTCACTTTAGACCTCTAATGTTGTGAGCTTGGCAGGCATGCTTATAAAGAACAAAGAACGACACAGCACGGGAAACAGGCCCTTCAGCCCAACGAGCCCGTGCCTCCATTGTAACAGCGTGAGTTCCCTCTTCCACCCGTGACCCTTGTCTGTGCTTATGGAAATTCACATTGGAGACCAGACTGAGGGGAGAAAATTTGGGGACAATTTGTTACACCACTCAGCCTAAGAGCACATCTTTGGGATTGTGGGAGGAAACTGGAGCACCCGGAGAAAACCCACGCAAGCACGGGGAGAATGTGCAAACTCCCACAGACACCGGCCCAAATCCATGTATCCGCACTGCAAACAGTGATAGTCACTGAGCTGTCGTGTTGCCCATCAACTGGTCCCATTTAAGCTAACGACGTGAAGTCCTCGGGTACTCTCGAAACATCCAAGAGCAGCCCTCGCATGACCCATCACCTGTCTGCCCTTTATTGGACTCTTGTGTTACTCTTGGAGTTGTACCAGAGACAGCTATTGCTGCTATATATATAATCATGTGTGTGTTTGGAGTTGGCTTGGGGTGCTTACATTGAAAACACAAAGGCAAATGTTAGTTTATAGAACATAGAACATTACAGCAGCTAAGAGCAGAAGTCTGAAATAGAATGGGAGGTCCCTTATCAAATCCAAAGGAAAAGAACTCTGTTTAAAGACCATATCAGGATGAACTGACCATGAAGATCTGTGAGAAGGTGCACACCCCTGGTGTGCTAAATCATAGAAACCCTACAGTACAGAAAGAGGCCATTTGGCCCATCGAGTCTGCACCGATCCCACCCAGACCCTACCCCCATATCCCACCCACTAATCCCTCTAACCTACGAATCTCAGGACACTAAGGGGCAATTTTTTAGCACGACCAATCAACCTAACCCGCACATCTTTGGGAGGAAACCAGAGCACCCCGGAGGAAACCCACGCAGACACGAGGAGAATGTGCAAACTCCACACAGGCAGTGACCCGAGCCAGGAAGCGAACCCAGGTCCCTGGAGCTGTGAAGCAGCCGTGCTAACCACTGTGCCGCCCCAATTGTTAGAGATCATTCTCCAAACCATTTTTTAATGGAAAGTTGACTTGTTAAAGATTTCCATATTGCATGAGAATAGCTGAAATGCTGCCTGAATGTTATAATATGCAGATGGGTTACACAAACAGTGTGGTTTCTATATGCACTGCCTCTGCGACACTGTTTGATTACAGAACCTCACATTTAATTGTAAATAAAGAAATCAATAGTTCCTTTGAGTGCAGTGCTGTTACCGATTTGATGGTGGAACACAATGAAAATCTAAATCTGATCAGTAAGATTATTTATCGACAGTTTTCTGGGGTGTTAACTATCAGAGGCAGCATGTAGAAAGTGGAGAATGTTGGAGATAATGTGAGTTTAAAGAAAGCTTATCAGTAAAGCAGTAATCAACGCATGGGAATTTGGGCAGTGGTGCGATTACATCGAATGAGCTAAGGGTTTGCTTATTTCCACTTGGTTGGTAAGAGCTAACACTTGCAGCTAAATAATTATCACATAAATCACTGCCACTTTGCTTAACTACCATCAACAGTTTGGTTTCCAAGATAACACCATCATTTGACTCAAAAACAGAAAATGCTGGAAAATCCTCCACAAGCTTGCCAGTGGAGGGAGGAGCAGAATTGACGGGCAGAATGATCTGCTCTCTCAGGGGCAGTGGGAAGGGTCGAACGGGCTGGGTAGCAAACCCTTCCCCCACCCCCGAGAGGGGCAGTGCTCACTACTGATCGGCTTGTAGCTTTAAAGTTTATTTATTAATGTCACAAGAAGGCTTACATTAACACTGCAATGAAGTTGCTGTGAAAATCCCCCGAGTCGCCATGCTCCCGGCGCCTGTTTGGGTACGCTGAGGGGAAAATCAGCACGGCCAGTGCACCAACACGTCTTTGGGAGGAAGCCGGAGCGTCCGGACAAAACCCACAAAGGCACTGGGGGAACGCGCGGATGGTGACCCAAGCCCGGGAATCGAACCCGGGTCCCTGGCGCCGTGAGGGACTTCTCGAAAAAAGGCAACGTGGGAGTCGCTTGCCGGCTGTTGGCGAGACCCCTGCCCCCATCTGTCCCCCTCCTTCCCCACCCTCGCCGTCCCGAGTTCTCAGCAAGATCACGCCCAGGCTGATGACCTTTTCCCCTGGCACTGTTTTGCCCAAAAAGTGGAGCTTCGAAGCATTTCTGTGGCCAACTGTTTTGATGGTGCTGGCTGGCCACATTTTAGGCAGCACTCGGGTTTCATGCTGGCAGCATTCTTGTCAAACCCACCAACAAAGAATGGGAGTCACCAACCCCAGCCTTTAAATAGAAAGTGTACAAAGTTGCTGAGCTGGCATTGTTTGTGGCACATTTCTGTAGTCCCTGACTGCAAAAGTTCCCAGAAGTAGGGTGACTGCCAGGACTTCATAAGGTTTCATATAATTACTCGCATCTTTGTCCATTTGGCAGTGCCAACAACTGCCCTTAAGACACTTGTCTTTCTGGAGTCCACATTAGAAATTCTCAGCGAGCGGAAAGCTATAATCTTGAGGCTCAGAGGACATCCCTAAACCACTTTGGTTTGAGGTCTTGTGGTCGCTGATGTCTCCACATTTCAATTACAGTCTTACTTCTCACTTACAGCCATCAATAATGGATCAAGAGAGTAAATATTTTGCTAAGGCGTTCGAGGAGTGTTCCTTACTCACCTGCTCTTTCTGTCTGAGTGGCTCTGGAAGGTTTGGGAGCCTTGTTTCCGAGCGGGAGGTATTTCGTCACAACTTGCGAAACACATTGATGTATCACAGCTCCTCAAGGTGATGTCTCAGAGGAGTGGGGGGGGGGGGCGTTTGTCGCTGACATCTGCTTTTGCCAAACTCCCAATCTCGGCCCTGTGGCTACAGAGAAGCAATGAGATGTTCAACCCTGGCACTTGCTGGGCACACCTTGGCTTCGGGTGTTAGCATGTGCAAGACATATTCCAGACACCTGAGGCCAACGCTTCAAGTGCTGCAGTGCCGAGGGAGTGCTGTGCTGACAGAGCTGTTGCTTTATGGATTTAAATTATAGATCTCTACAGTATGGAAGGAGGCCATTCAGCCCATAGCACCTGTACTGACCTCCCGTAATTTCACATATTCACCTGCTACTCTCCTTGAAACTAGAAGCAATTTAGCCTGGCCAATCCACATTTTTGGACTGTGGAAGGAAACCAGAGCACCCGGAGGAAACCCACACAGGAAAAACGTGCGGACTCCACACAGACAGTGACCCAAGGCTGGGATCGAACCCGGGTCCCCGATACTGGGAGGCAGCAGTGCTAACCACTGTGCCACCAGAAGCCCTCAACCTGTCCATTCCTGGTATTGGTCTAATAAGCCTTCTCCGAACAGCTTCTAACATATTTACACCCTTCCTTAAATGAATGACAGTCAGAGCTGATACTGTGCGCAATGCTTCAGGTGTGGTCTCACTCTGTACAAGTGAAGCAAAGCCTCCCTGTGTTTGTGATCTAACCACTTCACAATGAACAGTAACATTCGATTAGCTTCCCTAATTACATATCGTGCCT
Source organism: Sphyrna mokarran (assembly GCA_024679065.1). Lineage (NCBI taxonomy): Eukaryota > Metazoa > Chordata > Chondrichthyes > Carcharhiniformes > Carcharhinidae > Sphyrna > Sphyrna mokarran. The sequence continues at coordinate 34,854,773 of JAGIQG010000028.1, forward strand.
GTACACAAACCTTTAGTGATTCATGCACTGAGACACCCAGATCCCTCTGCATTTCAGAGCTCAGCAATCTCTCACCGTGTAGATGAGTTTCTTTTTCATTCTTCTTGCCAAAATGGTCAATGTCATGTTTGCTTGATTTTTGCCTACTCACTTAAACTATCTATGTCCCTTTGTCGCCTTCTTATATCCTAATCACAATTTACTTTTCCTCCCTATTTTTGTGTTTAGTTAAAAAAAACTTCAGTCTCTTCATCCAAGTTATATAAATTACAAAACGTTTGTGATGGGGGGAGTGAAAGGGAGGGGTTAGAGAGTGAGCAGAGAGTTGGGGAAGGGGTGGTAAAGGGGGTTTTGGGGAGTGGATGGAGAGGGGGGCATTGGGGAAGGCAAAGTGGGAGGAGAAGGGAGTTAGGGAGGGAGGTGAGGAGAATGGAGAGTGGAGGTGTCAGGGAGGAGGATGGGGAGGAGGGAGAGAGTTGAGAGGGGACAGAAGGTGGGGAGGGGAAAGGGAGTTGGAGAGGGAGGGAGTGAGTGGGAAGAGGGGAGAGGGAGGTTGGAGAGGGAGGGAGTGAGTGGGAAGAGGGAGAGGGAGGTTGGAGATGGGGGAGAGGGCGGGAAGAGGGGAGATGGAGGTTGGAGAGGGAGGGAGTGAGTGGGAAGAGGGGAGATGGAGGTTGGAGAGGGGAGAGAGGGTGGGGAAGGGAAAGGGAGTTGGAGAGGGAGGGAGTGAGTGGGAAGAGGGGAGAGGGAGGTTGGAGAGGGGGGAGAGGGTGGGGAGAGGAAAGGGAGGTTGGAGGGGGGAGAAGGCAGGAAGGGGAGAGGGAGGTTGGAGAGGGGAGAGAGGGGGGAAGGGAAAGGAGGTTGGAGAGGGAGTGAGTGAGTGGGAAGAGGGGAGAGGGAGGTTGGAGAAGGGGGAGAGGGTGGGGAGAGGAAAGGGAGTGGAGAGGGAGGAGTGAATGGGAAGAGAGGGAGGGGAGGTTGGAGAGGGTGGAGAGGGTGGGGAGAGGGGAGAGGGAGGTTGGAGAGGGGGGAGAAGGCGGGGAAAAGGGGAGAGGGAGGGTTGGAGATGGGGGAGAGGGCGGGAAGAGGGGAGAGGGAGGTTGGAGAGGGGGGAGAGAGTGGGTAGAGGGGAGAGGGAGGTTGGAGATGGGGGAGAGAGGGCAGGAAGGGGGAGAGGGAGGTTGAGAGGGGGGAGAGGGTGGGGAGGGGAAAGGGAGTTTGGAGATGGGGAGAGGGTGGGAAGAGGGGAGAGGGAGGTTGGAGAGGGAGTGAGTGAGTGGGAAGAGGGGAGAGGGAGGTTGGAGAGGGGAGAGAGGGCAGGAAGAGGGGAGAGGGAGGTTGGAGAGGGGGAGAGGGTGGGGAGGGGAAAGGGAGTTTGGAGATGGGGAGAGAGGGCAGGAAGAGGGGAGAGGGAGGTTGGAGATGGGGGAGAGGGCGGGAAGAGGGGAGAGGGAGGTTGGAGAGGGAGAGAGGGCAGGAAGAGGGGAGAGGGAGGTTGGAGAGGGGGGAGAGGGTGGGGAGGGGAAAGGGAGTTTGGAGATGGGGAGAGGGTGGGAAGAGGGGAGAGGGAGGTTGGAGATGGGGGAGAGGGCGGGAAGAGGGGAGAGGAGGTTGGAGATGGGGGAGAGGGTGGGAATAGGGGAGAGGAGGTTGGAGAAGGGGGAGAGGTGGGGAGGGGAAAGGGAGTTTGGAGATGGGGAGAGGGCGGGAAGAGGGGAGAGGAGGTTGGGGAGGGAGGAGAGGGCGGGAAGAGGGGAGAGGGAGATTGGAGAGGGAGGAGAGGGCGGGAAGAGGGGAGGGGAGGTTGGAGAAAGGGGGGAGAGGACAGGGAGGGGAAAGGGAGGTTGGAAATGGGGGAGAGGGGAGAGGTATTGAAGAGAGGGTGGGGAGGTGCAGTGGGAGGTGGGAGGGTAGGGAGGAACAAAATCAGAAATTGACCATGTTGTGCTGTGGGAATGTGGGACTGGCAGCTATATGTGAGTGTGGGATTGCTCATATGGCGATGAATGGAGAACAGGATTCCTAATCATCACAGATAGAAGCTGAAATTGCTACAGAGAATGTGTCCCATTGCTAACTCACACAATCTCCAGGAGCAGGGCTGATACCAGGTTGCAGTGTGTCTGGATTTAGAGCAGTCAGAAGCTGTCAGCCCAGGTTCACCGCTTGTCTCTGTGGAGTTGGGGCTCCCAAAGACTTGCTCCAAAAGCAGACGGTGAGGCAGTCACCGTGCTGAGCAGTAGATGGAGCTCCGCCTTTGAACAAATCCCTGTGCACCGCCGGGGAGAGGCAGCCAGACAAGTGGCACATTGCAGGAACCTCCTTCTTCCCAAGGGCAGGGAGACTCCAGCACTGAGTGAGACAGGAAGAGGAGGGCGGGCAGCTCTTTATAAAGGACTCACATCAGATCCCCCAGCACACCGACTGCAACTGGGCAACTTCCTCACTCACTTCCCCAGCGGACTGACTGCAAGACTGAACTCCAAGGCAGGTGAGTTTTCCGCTGCTTCCAAATATTTGAATGGAGTTGCTCAGTCACTCTTTCCGTGCAACTGTCTCCCATTTGACATCTTACCTGAATTTCCAAATAAAACCCACTTCATTATTCTCTGTGAAAGCAGCCAAGGGTTTGATGTTGAAATGCTTGTAGCGTTAAAAATAGATTTTTAGAAATGAAATATTAGGCTGGGAAATGTGTGACAGGTGATATTATTCATTTAATATCTCGTGAAATCGACTTATAAAAACAGGCAGAGATAGAAACGGGAATAGATCTTTTGTAACAAGTTTAAAGTATTCGGGATTTAAAGCACTTGAGATTAAATCCTACAACACTGGATACATTTTTCTCTGATTCTCAATAATATTCCCGCTTTTAATTCCAAAGATTCTCTGAATCTATTCCCGTCCACAGATATAAATATTTAATATATGTAAATATAATATAATATCATCTTTTTCCTGGTCTTCTAAAAGTCTTTAATATTTCTGAGCCCGGGACTGCCAAATGCTTTGACAGAGGGTTATCTAGACTCCCATAGCCAGTTCTTTTCCTTCCTTACAGATGCTGCTAGACCTGCTGAGATTTTCCAGCGTTTTCTGTTTTGGTGTCTCAAACCTCAGTTCACTTCTGCCCGTGATGTCTCATTGACAAATCCTCAATTTCATCAGCAAATTTGAAACAGAATTCAGCAAAAACTGCAACGGGGGTGAAATCTGAAATTGGGTGAGATTAGTTACACCCTCCAGCAATGGTGGGGGGGGGGGAATGCATTGGAAATTGAAGGGTGTTGGGGCATTGAAGGGTGAAGGGGGCATCTGTTTGCCCCCCCCCATCCTATTTAAGGATTGGATAAGGAGGGAAGAAAGGATGGAGAACCAAATGAGGTGAATTTGAGTTAAATCAGAGTGGTACAGCGGTTAGCACTGCTGCCTCGCAGCGCCAGGGATCCGGGTTCAATTCCTGGCTTGGGTTACTGTCTATGCACATTCTCCCCATGTCTCTATGGGTTTCCTTTATGATGCTCCGGTTTCCTCCCACAGTCTGAAACACGTGCTGGTTAGGTGCGTTGGCCGTGCTAAGTTCTCCCTCAGTGTGCCTGAACAGATGCCAGTGTGTGTCAACTCAGGGATTTTCACAGTAACTGCATTGTAGTATTAATGTAAGTTTACTTGTGACGCTGATAAACTTTAAAATCAGGCGCACATCGGGAAATACAGAGAGGGAAAGAAAGTGAGAGTAAAAAATAAGACAGAATGCAGAAGCAAGAAACAAAATCTCCATTCATTCTTCACCCAAAGTTTCAAGTTTTATTTATTAGTGGCTTACATTAACGCTGCAATGAAGTTACTATGAAAATCCCTTAGTCTCCACACTCTGGCTCCTCTTCCAATGCACAGCAAGAATTGATTTGATTTATTATTGTCATGTGTACTGGGATGCAGTGAAATGTATTGCTTCTTGCGTGCTATACAGATGAAACATACTGTTCATAGAGCACAAAGGAGAGGGGCCAGAATGTAGTGTTACAGTCATAGCAAGGGTGTAGAGAAAGATCAACTTAATATGAAGTAAGTCTATTCAAGAGTCTGATGGCAGCAGGGAACAAGCTGTTTTTGAGTTGGTTAGTATGTGACTCAGAATTTTGTGTGTTTTTTTTTCCCGTGGAAGAGAATGGAAGAGAGAATGTCCGGGAGCCCTTGATTTTCCGAGACAGTAAGAAGTGTAAATGGATCAATGAATGGGAGGATGGTTTGCATGATGGACTGGGGCTTTGCTCATGACCTTTTGTAATTGATTATATGCAGGAAAGTGTTTGACGAAGGATCATCCTGACTCAAAACACTGGCTCTACTCTTCCTCCACAGATGCTGTCAGACTTGCTGAGATTTTCCAGAGCTTTGTTTCAGATTCCCGCATGCACAATAATTTGATTTCTATCTTAAGAGTTTAAATTGTTCCCTTTCTGGGGGCAGAGAGGTTAATTAGCATTGCATTAACAACTAACATGTTGTTCAAAGGATAATTATAAGCCCTCACTTTCTGCAAAGAATGGGAAATTGATGTGCAAATCCAGCGAGCTCTTAAAATGAAGGGGCTGGCAGAGGGCGATATGCCACTCGCAAAGGGCAGAGTGGAGCAAACCAACCAGCACGATCTGGAGGCTCGCGATTTATGGAGTCTCTCTGAATTTGCTGACTAATTTCACTATCATTGCCATATTTCCGAGTGGATCCTTGACCTTCCAGCTGTTTTTGTTCAGGAATGTGACTAGGACAGGAGGAACGGACCGTGCGTAAAACAGCTGTAAAGAGACCTGTGGAAATCCCTCGCCAAAGATTAAGCCCAGTGTCGAGGCGGAGGGATTCGGGGATAGCCTGAGTTAGGCAGAGATGGGCGGGGCGGTTTTGGATAGCAGGTCGTAACTGAAATTATTCTTTAACTCTGTTGTGTTGTGGGTTTGAGTGAGAAAGTTTTGTGCCCTAGCTCAGCAATTTACTCCGGAATTCAAAACGACAGCTAGGTTTGCTGGAAAGGTGGCCTTGGTTCACTAACCAGTCACATTTGATCTGCTCGTTTTCTGCTATTTTGGTTTCAGCTTTCAACCGCTTGCTTCTGCACAGAACTTTCATGTCCCACTCGCCTCGAGAATCATAGCAGTCGGAATAAGCACCGTGCAAAAAGTCCATTGATCCCTGGTACATTTTCCAGTCAGAAAATCCCTCCCTCTGCCTCAGCAGCCCCATGCCTCATGTGCAAGCATCTTGGTATTTTTCCTCTCTCCGTCCTTTGCTTTCTCCAAGGATAGCCCTTATGGAAAACCCTCCTTTTGTCCCGTTCTGGCCTGCTTATATTCAAACATGCGGCCCCTCACGGTGCCCATGATAGCTGACATTCCGCCAGGGTTATCCCTCTCCTCAGGCAGTAAGCGGCTTCTTTTGCAAACGCAGCGATGACTCTGCTCCACAGAAAGCCGCCCTCAAGGCAGCTCTACCCTTGCTGATGATCTGCTTCCACCCTGAAACCCTGGGGCATGCCTTCGTCAGCTTCAGACTAGCTTATTTCATTTTTCTTCCGATCATCAACCCTAAGCTTAATTCTTCACTGTCAAAATCTTTGAGCTCATCCAACACTCTATAATGTACACTCCTTAATTTAGAACTGTTTTGTCTATCCCCCTTGACCCCCGGCTCTGAGTCCCCTGAGGTCTCGAGCTTATGGTTGTTGACCTTGTTGTAAATTCCCTTCACGCATGGCATCACCCTTCCCAATCTCTTCATCATCCTCCCAGCTCTGTCATCCCATTCCACGCTCTATTTTTTTCCCCTTGTATGTTTGACCCTTTTGCATTCCTTCTTTCTCTGCCCCCATTGATGTCTGTAGCTGCCAAGGCATCTAAGCCTTGTGCTCAAGGATTCATTTCCTTAATTGCAGCCCCCTTCTCCCCCCTCCTTAAAACCCGGCTCTCTTGATCAGTCATTTCACCAATGCCTCCTTTGGCTCAACTCAACAGTGACACTGTTGGGGGCGTGGTAACGGTGCCGTGGTGGTAATGTCACTGAACCAGATGCCCAGGACAATGCGCAGGGGACACAGGTTCAAATCTAACCAGGGCCACTGGTGGAATTTAAATCCAGTTCATAAAACCTGGAACTGAAAGTTCGACCTCAGTAATAGTGATCGTGAAACTATCATTGACCCGGGTTTGATTCCCGGCTTGGGTCAATGTCTGTGTGGAGTCTGCACGTTCTCTCTGTGTCTGCGTGGGTTTCCTCCGGTTTCCTCCCACTGTGCAAAAGATGTGTGGGTTAGGTACATTGGTCATGCTAAATTTCCCTCCCCATGTACCCGAACAGGTGCCAGAGTGTGGCAACTAGTGGATTTTCATAGTAAGTTCATTGCAATGTTAAGGTAAGCCTATTTGTGACTAATAAATTAACTTTTTGATTTGATTTATTATTGGCATACAGTGAAAAGTACAATAATAAATCAAATCAAATCAACTTTGATTGTCATAAAAACCCATTTGGTTCATTAATGTTATTTAGGGAAGGAAATCTGCCAACTTTACCTGGCCTGGCCTACGTGTGACTCCAGAGCCACAGCAATGTAGTTGACTCTCATCTGCTCTCTGAAATAACCTAGCAAGCCACTCAGCTCAGGGGCAATTAGGGATGGATAATAAATGTCACCCACATCTCAGTGAAAGAAAATGTCAGTATTTTTCCTAATTTCATCTGTCGAGTGCTTTGAACTGTTTATTTATTATTGTCACAAATAGGCTTACATTAACACTGCAATGAAGTTATTGTGAAAATTGCCTAGTCATCACACTCCAGCTCTGGTACACTGAGGGAGAATTTAGAATGGATAATGTGCCTAACCAGCACCTCTTTAAGACTGTGGGAGGAAACCGGTGACCCTGGAGGAAACCCACGCAGGCACGGGGAGAACAAGCGCGGGCAATCACCTAAGCCGGGAATCGAACCCAGGTTCCTGACGCTGTGAAGCAGCGGTGCTAACCACCGTGCCACCGCATGGTGGAAATGCTCCTTCCGTCTGTAACAGATAGAGCCCCACATACACAGGCTTATATTTTCTTCTCCTTGCCACCCCTATGCCATGCATTTTTCTCCTTTTCTAGATGAAGGTGCTGCATGATTTTGTTGGTTAGAAACATAGAAAAACCACAGCACAAAACAGGCCCTTCAGCCCACAAAGTTGTGCCGAACACGTCCCTAGTTTAAAAATTACCTATAACCCTTTATCTTAATAATGATTAATAGTTCCACTTTCTCGTGTAATCTTGTCCTCTTTAATGCAACTGCTAACAACTCCTAAGATGGGGCTCAATTCTGGAAATTTGCACTTTATCTAGCTCGGTGGAGTTTGTCAATTTCCCCATAAAGAATTATTATCAGCGTTGCGGAGCTGCGACTTGCCTGGTGGTGAATCCTTGGGCCTCAAAGCCTATAAAAGCCACAAGTTGAAAAGGAACCCAAAACCAGCATAACTACTGGTAGCGTCGATGAGGTTCAAACAAATTCACAAACAAATTCGACTCTGGAACGTAAAAGGTGAGTTACAGTCAGGAAGAAAAAAAACAGAACTAAAGAGAGGTTAGAATTTAGCACAGCCAATCAATCTAACTGGCTTGTCTTTGGACAGTGGGAGGGAACGGGAGCACTCGGAGCAAACCCGCGGGGAGAACGTGCAGACTCCTCATGGACAATGACCCACGCTGGGAATCGAACCCAGGTCCCTGACGCTGTGAAGCAGTGGTGCTAACCACTGTGCCACCGTGATGCAACGTTAGAACATAGAACATAGAACATTACAGCACAGAACAGGCCCTTCGGCCTTCGATGTTGCGCCGACCAGTATAAAAAGCAATGACCCTCCAAACTAAACCATTCCCTTCTCTTCCATATACTTATCAACTAACCTCTTAAACGCCACCAAACTTGGCGCATCTACAACCGCTGCAGGCAGGGCATTCCACTACCGAACCACCCTTTGGGTAAAGAACCTGCCTCTGATATCCGTCCTATAACTATAACCCCTTAATTTAAAGCTGTGTCCCCTCGTGCTAGCTTTCTCCATCCTAGGAAAAAGGCTATCACTGTCCACCCTATCTAAACTCTAATCATCTTATATGTTTCGATAAGGTCTCCTCTTAGCCGCCTTCTTTCTAACGAAAACAACCTCAAATCCCTCAGCCTCTCTTCATAAGACCTGCCCTCCATACCAGGCAACATCCTGGTAAACCTCCTCTGTACCCCCTCCAATGCCTCCACATCTTTCTTATAATGTGGGGACCAGAACTGCACACAATACTCCAAGTGCGGCCGCACTTGAGTTTTGTACAGTTGCAACATGACGTTGCGGCTCCGAAATTCAATCCCCCTACCAATAAAAGCTAAGACTCCATATGCCTTCTTAACAACCTTCTCGACTTGACTGCCTATTTTCAGGGATCTATGCACATACACACCAAGATCCCTCTGTTCATCAACACTACTAAGAATCCTACCATTAGCCCTATACTCTACACATTTATTATTCCTGCCATAGTGCATTACCTCACACTTTTCCACATTAAACTCCATTTGCCACCGCTCGGCCCAGCTCTGCAACTTGTCCAAGTCTCTCTGCAAACTATAACATCCCTCTTCACTATCTACCACTCCACTGACTTTAGTGTCATCCGCAAATTTACTAATCCATCCTTCAATACCCTCATCCAGATCATTTATAAAAATTACAAACAGCAGGGGCCCCAAAACAGACCCCTGAGGTACACGTTGGTTTTGTTTCACTCTACGTTTCCATGAAGAGGTTCGGTTGGTATTTTTTTCTAATTTATTCATGGGGCACAGGGTGTCACTGACTGTCCAGCATCTGTTGTTGCCCCTTGTTCAAATGGCAATTGGAAGTGAGTCATATTGTTATGGTTCAAGAGTCTCATGTAGGCCAGACCAGGTACGGAGGTCAGATTTCCTTCCCAAAAGGACACTAGTGAACCAATTGTGTTTTTCCGACAATCAACAATGATTTCATGGTCGTCAGTAGATTCTCAATTCCAGTTTTTTTTTCATTGAATTCCAATTTGCTGTGGCGGGATTTGAACCCAGGCCCCCAAAACATTCGCTGGATTAATAACCCAGTAATAATACCACTAGGCCATCACTTCCCTGATAGATCCAGTACCAATTTCTGAAAGGTCCCATCAAGACGGGATTGACAAACTGACACTGGAAGCAGGAAAGGAGGGTACCAGAATGGATACAGAGGCTGGAGACAAGAAGGCAGTGATTTTTGAATGGGAGAAAAAGCTGGTTTCTCAAAGGAAATTTCATCTGGCTGTTACATGAGAAAACATGAAGAAAAGTACCCAAAACCATTGAACCTTTGGCCAGATATAGTAATCCAGGCATCGTGCCATGGACACTGGCACTGAGAAGTGTTGTGTTCACCCACACACAAATTGGTTCACCTCACTTAAAGGAGTTTGGCTTGTTGGCTTAACTTGTTACATCCAACATGACGCTTGTGATGTGTGGGAATGCTAAAGGGGTATTGGGGTGAACGAGGCTCAGGAGATGCGGGAATGATCGGTAGCGAGTTGGAGAGCGGGCACAGAGGGGAGAGGAATGCTTTCATTTACGTTGAAGCTTTCCTGGCTTTGGGATATTGCAAGTGGCTTTTCAGACCACGTGGGTGGCTGCTGTAATGTGGGAAAGGCAGCAGCCAACTTGTACAAAGCAAACTCCCACAAACAGCAACAGGCTCACAACCAGATCATTGTCTTTGGTGTCACAGGTTGAGGAATGCGTATCGGTCAGGACATTATCGGGAAAACTGTGCCAACTTCTGCTCCATCCACTCGTGGGAACAGACGTGGCTCTGGTTTAATGACTCGTCTGAAAGAATGACAGCATCCCCAACAGTGCAGCACTCCCTCAGTGCTGGCACCGGGGCATAAGAAATAGGAACAAGAGTCGGTCATCCAGCCCCTCGAGCCTGCCCCGCCATTCAATAAGATCATGGCTGATCTGATAGTGGGTTCAGTTTCATTTATCTGCCTGCTCCCCACAACCTTTAACTCCCTTATCTATCAGAAATCTATCTACCTGTGACTTAAACACATTTAATGAGGTAGCCTCCACTGCTTCAATGGGCAGAGAATTCCAAAGATTCACCACCCTCTGGAAGAAGAAGTTCCTCCTCAACTCTGTTCTAAACTGAGTCCCTCTTATATTGAGGCTGTGCCCTGTAGTTCTTGTTTCCATTTGAAGTGGAAATAATCTCTCTGCTTCTACCCTATCTAACCCCTTCATTATCTAATATATCTCTATAAGATCATCTAAACTTTAATGAGTACAGGCATATCAACCGAGATTTTGTGCTCTTATTTCTGGAGTGGGTTTGGAAGCACAGATATTTAGACTCAGATGGGAGCACTGAGCGAGGTGAAGGTACAAAGTGGGGAAGGGTGAATGACAAAATATCCCTTCCAGTGTCTTTTCCAAACAGGCACTGCAGAGGTGCAATTCTGTTCAACCACTTTCATTAATCATGCGGTGGCTTTAATAAATTTGCGGATGGTTCTTTTCATGGCCGAGCTTGCTCAGAGGGTGGGCAAGGATTGGCTGCAGAATTTCCTTGAACTGTATTGATAACTATGTATCTCTGTCGGTGATGGGCTTTGGTATGTCCTGAGGACGTGAAAGGCGCCACATGAAGGAACCATCTCTCCATTGTGTGATTCCTTGCATGGGAGTCTTGGCTATGATGTAGGTCACGGGTCTGTATAACCAGGCCCAAGCTTCAGAGTTTGACCTGCCAGTTAGAGTCACAAGTTCTGAGATGTGATGATCTGAGGAATTGTCAGATGAATGGTCTATCTAGCTCCACTTTTGCATCCTGCTGGATCCAGTAATCATAGAATCCCTACAGTGCAGAAGGAGGCCATTCAGCTCATCGAGGATGCACCAACTTTCTGACAGAGCATCCCATTCAAGCCCTATTCCCATAACTCCACTATGTACCTCTTTAATCCCCCTAATTTATAAATCTTTGGGCACTAAGGGGCAATTTAGCATGGCCAATCCACCTTATCTGCACATCTTTGGATACTAAGGGGCAATTTAGCATGGCCAATCCACCTAACCTGCACATCTTTGCGTACTAAGGGGCAATTTAACATGGCCAATCCACCCAACCTTTGCGCTGATGGAGGAAACCAGAGCACTTGGAGGAAACCCATGCAGACACGGGAAGAACGTGCAAACTCCACACAGGCAGTCACCCAAGGCTGGGAAACGAACCCAGGTCCGTGGTGCTGTGAGGCAGCCTTGCTCACCACTGTGTCACCCTTAATAATGAAGTTGTTGACTAATGACAGGAATTAATCTCAATCAGTGAATCTACAGCAGACCCAGACACGATACAAGGAAAATCCCAGTTATGGGAAGCAGAGAACCGTTCCTCTCAGACACACAAAATTTCTTGTTTAACTGTGTTCAGATCAATGTCTATCAGCAGCTCCTTTAACTAAATGTCTAAATCGGAGATGATTCTTTATGTGAAAAGGGGGCTGAAATAGTTGCTTCTTTCATCTCCTGTAACATTCTTTAATTACAAAGTGCTGCACACAATGTTACTTTCGAAACACGTAATTTTGCTGCCACTATCTGGCCCTACGGAGTCTGTTATGGTTTGATGTCAGGCATAACTATGGTTATAAATGCTGTGTGTCGAGGTAACACTTATGCAAGGAATAGATTCTGATCCCACAAGAGCTGTCTTCCCACTTGCTGGTCGGATGCTTGGATGCCTGCACTCCGAAATAATAAAAAAATGAAATTCTTTTCAAAAAAAAAATCCACACCGAGGAACTCTCAGAGTTCCAAATGACTCCACTTTCTTCCTGAATTATTCACAGGGACTTGAAAGTTCTTTTTGAGTTTGAGGCATGGACGGGAAATCTTCGGGATTTACAGTCCCTGCGCTGTTTCGATTGCAGATGGAAATTGTGGATGCGAGCTCCCTACAGTTTTCTGAATGGATAGATAGTTCAGTGCACAAGCCACAAATTCCCCACGAGTGCTTTGGACAGTCTAAAAAAAAATGGGTTAGATGAACTGGCCGTGCTCAATTCATAGAAATCCTACAGTGTAGAAAGAGGCCATTTGGCCCATCGAGTCTGCACCGACCACAATCCCACCCAAGCCCTACTCCTACATATTTTAGCACTAATCCCGCTAATCTGCGCATCTCAGGACACTAAGGGGCAATTTTTAGCGCAGCCAATCAACCTAACCCACACATCTTTGGACTGCAGGATGAAACCGGAGCACCCGGAAGAAACTCACACAGACATGAGGAGAATGTGCAAACTCCACACAGACAGTGACCTAAGCAGGGAATCGAACCTGGAGCTGTGAAGAAGCAGTGCTAACCACTGTGCTACCATACCACTCAGTGTACCTGAACAAATGCCAGAGTATGATGACTAGGGGATTTTCACTATAACTTCATTGCAGTGTTAATGTAAGTCTACATGTGACACAAAGAAACAAACTTCAAACATATTGCATTCCAATGTAATTTTGTGAAGAAGAATTAGTTTTCTGAGTTGGGTATTTTAAAGTTTATTCATCGTCACTGCAATGAAGTTACTGTGAAAATCCCCTAGTCGCCACACTCTGGTGCCTGTTTGGGCGCACTGCGGGAGAATTTAGCATGGCCGATGCACCAAACATCTTTTGGACTGTGGGAAGAAACTGGGACACCCTGGAGGAAACGGGGTGAACATGCAGACTCCGCGCAGACAGTGACCCAAGTCGGGAATCGAACCTGGGTCCCTGACACTGTGATGCTAACCACTGTGTCACTATGTGTATTCAAAATCCAGCCTTGTGTTTTACAGTCTGGCAGGAGGGGGTGAAGCAGGTTCCGGGGGGGGATGAGGATGGGGAGTTGTGACATCAGAAGAAGATCATTCAGCCCATCAAATCTGCTGTTCCATTCAATGAGATCATGAATGATCTGATGTGATGATCCTCAACTCCAATTTCCTTGCCATGCTGTAAACCTCGATTCCCTTACTGATTAAAAACCTACCTATCTCAACCTTGAACATACTTAACGATCCAGCCTCTACAGCCCTCTACGGTAAAGAATTCCACAGATTCACCATCCTCAGAGAGAAGAAATACTTCTCCATCTCTGTCTTAAATGGCCCAACCCTTATTCTGAGATTATCACCTCTAGCGCTAGACTTCCCACAATAGGAAGCAAGTGCTTAGCATCAACCAGATAAAAACCTCAGTAAGGTCGCCTCTCGTTCTTCTAAACTCCACTGAGTGCAGGTCCAACCTTCTCAACCTCTCCTCAAAACAAAGTCAATTAATAAGATGAATGAGAAGGAAAGAGCAATGAGAAAGACAGCGTGAGAGAGAAAGAACAAGAGGGGCGAAAGAGAAAGGACTTAGACATTTGGAAGGAGATCTCGGAATGGAAAAGGAAAATGTGCATAAAGGAGCAAAGGGGTAAAATAGGCAATGAAAGGGAAAACAAGAGCCAAGGAGGGTGGAAAGAGTAAAAATTTGAGACAGAAGGGATGGAGGATGGGGGACAGAATGAGAAGGAGAGGGGGCAGAAGGTGGATGGAGATTGAGAGAGATAATAGCAGCCGGGGAAGTAAGGGAAACAAGGAGGAGTTTTTACACGGGGATAATGCAAAGGTTTGTTGACCTCGAGCGGGATTTTGGGGCGAGAAAGGCTAGAAAATCCGACCAGAATGAGTGAAACGGAGTGTACGAGCTCTCGTGCTAAGTTAGATATTTTGCAGGGTGTGCCTGTTCTCAGCTGTGGCTCTTTGTCAATGTACTGTGTTTCTTTCTGGCTTTTGAAGTGCAAAAGATTGACCACTTGAGGTTTATATTGTGGTGCAGGGCTGTTCGGCTGAGGATTTTGAAACCGCAAGTCTACGTCATCTCAGGAACTGGTGACTGTTTTGCGAGATTTTCCTTCTTTCTTTCTTAAAGGTTATTTATTAGTGTGGGCTTACATTAACACTGCAATGAAGTTACTGTGGAAATCTCCTAGTCACCACACTCTGGTGCCTGTTCGGCTACACAGCGGGAGAATTTAGCCTGGCCAATGCACCTAATCAGCGTGTCTTTTGGACAATGGGAGGAAACCGGAGTGCCCGGAGGAAACCCATGCAGACACGGGGAGAACATGCAGGTGCTGCACAGACAGTGGCCCAAGCCAGGAATCGAACCCGGGTTCCTGGCGCTGTGAGGCAGCAGTGCTAACCACTGTTTCGCCACTGTGTCCAGTGTTTTCTTTGGCCCTCCATTCAGACACCTCACTGACCCACCCTGGCTGGCCTACATTCCCTTGGCAATACATCCAGCCTGTATCATTACACCCAGGAACTCTCTTTGTTAACATCCCCCAACAAAGGAAGTTCTAAATTGAAATCCACCGGGCAGGAAATCATTTCCCTTCAGACTTGAAAATCATTTGCTTCTTCAACAGGAGTTCTTTGTGTTCTTTGATGAGAAGGAATTAGCAAGAAATGAGAGAGAAGAATCATTTTAACAGAAACCCAAGGTCAACAATGGGCAGCACTGGTTAGCACTGCTGCTTCACAGCCCCAGGGACCTGGGTTCAATTCACGGCTCGGGTCACTGTCGGTTTGCACATTCTCCTCATGTCTATGCGGGTTTCCCCCTGCAATCCAAAGATGCGTGGGTTAGGATGATTGGCTGTGCTTAAATTGTCCCTTAGTGTCCTGAGATATGTAGGTTAGAAGGATTATTTTACTTATTTTAAGGGATATGGATGTAGGGCTTGGGTGGGATTGTGGTTGGTGCAGACTCGATGGGCCGAATGGCCTCTCTCTGTACTAGAATATAGAACATTACAGTGCAGAAAGAGGCCCTTCAGCCCATCGAGTCTGCACCAAACACAATCCCACCCAGGCCCTACCCCCATATCCCTACATATTATACCCACTAATCCCTCTAACCTATGCATCCCTGGATACTAAGGGGCAATTTCTTAGCATGGCCATTCAACCTAACCCGCACATCTTTGGACTGTGGGAGGAAACCGGAGCACCCGGAGGAATCCCATGCAGACATGGGGAGAATGTGCAGACTCCACACAGACAGTACTGTGGGGGTTTCTATGAACAATGAGCTGAGGTCTATTCTGTTCTGATTTCAGGCTGAACGTCGCTATCCTTCTTATACGTCTGCCACTACAGACCAGCCGACACGCGTGACAGCGACCCACACTGCTTGTATCGCAGGAGGATTACAATCTAACGATCAGAGAAGTAAGTTCTTTTCCTCCTTTTTAATTAAATCTGTCCCAGTCCTGCTCTGCTCTGTGTGGAGATTTCCCCGTTGAGGGTTAGCATCTTCACAGTTTCCTTGTTGCCAGCCTTCTGAGACCGCCTGTTATTCCATTGCCCCTTACCCTGCCCCCCCACCTCACCTCCGCCAGCATCAGGGAGTGCCCGCTTCGAGGAATACATTCTCCCTCCAACGCGCATCCAGCCTCTATCTGGTATTTCCCCAGAGCAAAGAGACCTCTCACTATCCCGCTTACAAATTTTACCACCCTGCTTGCCACGGGAATCAGAGCGGGCACGAGGCGGACCATGGAAATGTACATTGATCTTGGGTGGGATTTTCCTGTGGCCAGAAGGTGCCAACCATAGAATCCCTACAGAAGGAGCATGTTTGGCACATTGTGTCTGCACTGACTCTCTGACAGAATGTGTTACCCAGGCTCTCTCCCTCCCCTGTCCTTGGAACTGCAACCCTATGGTCAATCCATCTGATCCGCACATCTTTTGGACTGTGGGAGAAAACCGGAGCGCCCGGAGGAAACCCACGCAGACATGAGGAGAATGTGCAAACTCCACCCAGACAGTGACCCGAGCGGGAATCGAACCCAGCACCCTGAAGTGGTGACGGAGCAGAGGTAACTACTCGGCCACCCTCAAAACATTGAGTTTGTTTGCCGCTCGGGAAGCTGATGTTGTTCACCCTTTGCTGAGTTGAGTCAGTATCTAGGCTAAGGACATAGTGGGAAGCTGGCATCAGGATGACAGGCATTGACATTGGTGTCAGATGTCACCCTTCCTCTAATGAACGCTGGGTAGGATTTTTCTGGATGCTGGAAGATCCCACCCAAGTGGATCTTTGCATAATTGGTGTCCTGCCAACTACGACTCCCGCGGTAGGCAGGAGGGGAAGATTCCACCCATCTTCCAGTCTTGGGGGAGGGTGGCCAGAAAATCCCACCCAGGGTTCATTATGGAAATCTAGGTGACATCTGGCAATGCCAGTTATCCTGGTGCCAGCTTCACACTATGTCCTTAGCCTAGATACTAACTCAACTCACCAAAATGCGAACAATATCAGCTCCCCCGAGCAGTGAAAGAACTCAACCTTTTGCGGGTGGCACAGCAGTTAGCACGGGTGTCTCACAGCTCCAGGGACCCCGTGTTCGATTCCTGGCTTGGGTCACCGTCTGTGTAGAATCTTCTTATTCCACCCGTGTTTGCGTGGGTTTCCTCTGGGTGCTCCAGTTTCCTCCCACAGTCAAAAGACTGCGTTGTAAGGTACGTCGCTGAGACAGAGCAGGTCCCATGTTTGAATCCTGATTTCAACCAGGGGATTGGAAAGGCATGAATGCAGGGATAAAGAGATCAAGAATAAAAGATGAGAGTGATATAGCTTTAATGTCACTGAGCTAACAATCCAGTGATCCAAGCGATACCCTCATCTGGTTGGATAAGAGGAAATCCTGAGTTTAATGTTGTACTTTATTAAATGTGGAGAAAGGATCATTCATCACAATTAGTTGATGCCAAGTTGACGCGGGCAATTTGCTGGTGACTGATTCTCCCTCCCAGCCCTGCTCCCTGTCAATTGACATGTGCAAAAACAGGAAAAAAGAAAGATTTCATTAAATCTGAAGGTGGGAGATTAAAAGGTTTAAAATTGCAGGATCCCAAAAATCACATTCTCAATTCTCGCAGGAAGGGAGTCAATCAAATCTTGTCAAACCTGTGGCCCTCTTGAGGGTGGGGAAATCAAGCTGTATAAAACCTTGCTTAGACCGCAATTGGAGTACTGCATACAGTTCTGGTCACCACGCTATCAGAAGGATGTGGAAGCTTGGGAGACCGATCAAACAAGGTTCGCCAGGAGGCCTTGAGGGTGTAGGCCATGAGGAGAGGTTGAATAAACAAGGATTGTTTTTACTGGAGGGGACAAGATTGTGAGAGGCAAAGACGGGGTGGATAGTCAGAGACTTTTTCCCAGGAAATGCCTATTACAAAGGAGGCGCAGGTTCAATGTGAGAGGGGGGGAAAGGTTTAAGGGAGGGAGGTTTTTCATGCAGAGAGGGGTAGATGCCTGGAACGAGAGGGCTGATGGAAGCAGGCCACTAGCAATATTTAACAGACATCTGGGTGGGTGCATGAACAAGAGAGGGAATAGAGGAATGTGGACTGAGCAAGGGCAAAAGGTTTTTATTTAAAATTTAGTTAAGACGTCATGATCAGTACAGACCCCAAGGGCCTGTGCAGTACAATTCTTTGTCCTGTATTCAATTCAGCTTTTAGCACTGTAACTCCACTGCTTCAATGGGCAGAGAATTCCAAAGATTCACTACCCTGCTCAACTCTGTTCTAAAGTGCCCCTCACTTATTTTGAGGCTGTGCCCTCTAGTTCTGATTTCCTTCCTAAGCCGGAAGAATCTCTCTACCTCTACCCTATCTATTATCTTATACGTCTCTATAAGATCCCCCCTCAACCTTCACAGTGAAGACATTTAAAAAGAATCACATCAGTGTAGAGCTAGTTTGCAAGTTGAACAATCAGGATTAAAGTATGTATCTCTGATTTTAACCTTGGTCTGATGAAGGTGCCTTTTAAACGTGTCCTATCCTGTCCATAGCTATACCGGGATATCTCAGAGAGACATCTAATTGCCCCTGTCATTTCAGGAGCTGCTGCTTGTTTGCATGCTGACATTTTGTCTTACGTTAGATTAATTTTTTGAAGGCAGATAGGACACACCATGATTCAAATTGAGATCTATTCCTCGCCAGTGTAAACAGAGAATGATTTATCCTGCAAAGAGGTTGGATCATAGAATCCCTACAGAATAGATCCCTACAGTTATGCGAAGGACACCTTAACGAGGTCCTATCCCCGTAACCCCACACATTTGCCCCTCACTTGCACAACTTGGGACACTAAGAGGCAATTTGCACCATAGAATCCCAACAGCACAGAAGGAGGCCATTTGGCCCATCAAGTCTGCACCAAACATCCCATCTAGGCCCTCCCTTCTGCCCTAACGTCCGTAATCTCATGCATTTGCCAGGCTAATCCACTAACCTACACATCTTTGGACAGTGGGAGGAAAGTGGGGCACCCGGAGAAAACCCGCACAGACACAGGGAGAATGTGCACACTCCACATGATGTAGAGATGCCGGCATTGGACTGGGGTAAACTCAGTAAGAGTCTGGCAACACCAATTTTAAATCCAACCGATTTATTTGATAGTAAATCTGCGAGCTTTCGACTTTTGTCTTTGTCAGGCAAATGCAGTTCTGGTCTGCAATGGCACACATATCAGCACAGACAGTCACAGATTGCTGATTAGAATGCGAATCCCACATCGACCGTGACCCAAACCGGGAATCAAACCCAGTTCCCGGCGCTGTGAGGCTGCAGTGCTAACCAGTGTGCTACTATACTGCCCTATGAATATATGATTGTCTGTAGTGTTCTGTTTTGGGAATTTCAAGAGCGGTATGTGTAATTGAGCCTTCTCGCTTTACACCTTTCAAAAAGGAATCAGGGAGTTAAGAGCAGATTTCTGATCGATAAGGGAATTAAGGGTTATGGGGAGAAAGCGGGGAAGTGGAACTGACCCACTTCAGATCAGCCATGATCTTATTGAATGGCGGGGCAGGCTCGAGGGGCTGGATGGCCGACTCCTGCTCCGATTTCTTATGTGTTGGTATTAATATCCTGTCTGTCCTTTCTAGTCTGTTGATTCAAGCAGTGAAACACAGTCTCAAAGGCTTGATCTATGAAGCAGCTGACTTAGGGATGCAATGATGGAGCTGGAATTATTGAAGCCAGGCTCTGCATGCTAATTTAACTACCCCGTCTGTTTGTCTCAGTAATCCTTTTCAGGTTTGTATCTCCGTAGCATTACAAATACTCGCAGTTGTAAAAGGCCGCACAGGGGGAGTCAATTACTTATAGATAAATCAAACGCCAAGGACAACCCAACTCCTTTGTAGGCGCTTTTTTGAAAGAGGAGGTCTTGATGCTTGGGACTCTCTCACAATTTGGATTTGTCAAGGGGAAAACTCGAAGCTCTGCACTGTTGTGTTCACAAAGCCCGTGGGCCAGCTCAGCTGTTCGATTGTCAGGTTGAGTTAACCTTGCGTTTATTCCACAGTGAGCATCTCAAAGGGTCTGTTCCCCTTCGCAGCAGAAGCAAAGTTGACAAGCATTGTGATTCTAATGTCTGTTGCAAACACAGGCGTGACTGAGCAGCAGATGGCTCACTGCATTCGGAGATCTGGCCTTTCAACATAGGCTCAGAGACAGCCGAGAGAAAGGCAGATGGGAGGGGACCTTGTGCCCGCGTGTTGGCACAAGCAGACATCTCAGTTGCTGGTCTCGCTGTGAAAGTTACAGTACAAGACTGGTCTCTAAAAGGGATTTGGTTTCAATTGGGGTTGCACGGTGTTTAGTGCTGCTGCTTCACAGCGCCGGGGATCCGGGTTTAATTCCCGGCTTGGGTCACTGTTTGTGCGGAGTTTGCACATTCTCCCCATGTCTGTGTGGGTTTCCTCCAGGTGCTCCGGTTTCAAAGAACAAAACGGCATGGGAAACATGCCCAACGAGCCGGCACCGCCGCCCCGATGTTCCCACCACTACCCGCGATCCCTGTCTACGTTTATAGATCTATGGATTAAAAACCAAATTTGAGATAATTTAGGGAGAATTTGTTCTGCCAATCAGCCTAAGAGCACATCTTTGGGATGTGGGAGGAAACCGGAGCGCCCGGAGAAAACCCACGCAAGCACAGGGAGAATGCGCAAACTCCCACAGACACAGGCCCGAATCCATGTATCTGCACAGCACAGCGATAGTCACTGAGCTGTCGTGTTGCCCATCAGATGGTCCAAGTCAAGCGTACACTAGGGTGGTTCGGGAGTGGAATGCCCTGCCTGCAGCAGTTGTAGATGCGCCAAGTTTGGTGGCATTTAAGAGGTTAGTTGATAAGTATATGGAAGAGAAGGGAATGGTTTAGTTTGGAGGGGCATTGCGTTTTATATTGGTCGGCGCAACATCGAAGGCCGAAGGGCCTGTTCTGTGCTGTAATGTTCTATGTTCTATGTTCTATGTTCTAAGCACTAGGATACTCTCGAAAAAATCCAAGAGCAGCCACTCTCACGACCCATCGCATGTATGCCCCTGGTTAGACAACAAGGTGGACCAAAGCACTTGTAGGATAAAAATAAGTACATCAATATCACCTCCCACAGTCCGAAAGATGTGCTGCTAAGGTGCTAAATTCTCCCTCAGTGTACAGGCACTGGAGTGTGGTGACTGGGGGATTTTCACAGTAACTTCCCTGCAGCGTTAATGTAAGCCTACTTGTAACCGTGATGAATAAAACTTAAAAAAATTTGAATTGGACTATCTTGTCGTCAGGTTAATGGTAAAGACTCAGCCTTCTCCTTGCTTCAGTTACCAGGATCCGATATTGATTTTTTTTAAATCACTCACTTTTAGTTCTGTCCGTGGTTCCCGTTGGGTACACTCACACTGGTCATTACGGTAACTGTCCCCAAGAGCAGCTCTGTCTGAGTGAGCTTAGCCTCTCATTACACAATGGTGGACTGCAGCATGTCAAAGTTGGGACCTGTCTTGTGACTGAGGCCGGGATAGAAACTGACTATTGTTGCGTTGTATACCAGACAACAGGGTACAAAATAGGGCAAGAAGGGGCAATTTTGGTCGCATGATGTCCTGTGCCCGATCTGTGTCCACAGTGAGGATGCCGCTGTATTATTGGTTAGTGTTTCTTCTGAAAGAACATAAGAAATCGGAGCAGGAGTTGGCCATCCAGCCCCTCGAGCCTGACCCGCCATTCAATAAGATCATGGCTGATCTGAAGTTCCACTTTCCCGCTTTCTCCTCATAACCCTTAATTCCCTTATCAATCAGAAATCTATCTACCTGTGACTTAAATATATTCAACGAGGTAATTCAATGGGCAGAAAATTCCAGAGATAGAAGAGGTGCTAAAGCCATAGAAACATCGAATCCCAACAGTGCTGAAGGAGGCCATTTGGCCCATTGAGTCTGCACTGACAACAATCCCACTCAGGCCCTGTCACAGTAACCCCATATATTTACCCTGAGAATCCCCTTGATGCTAAGGGTCAATTTAGCGTGGCCAATCAACCTAACCTGCACATCTTTGGATTATGGGAGGAAACTGGAGCACCCAGGGGAGGCCCACGCAGACATGGGGAGAATGTGCAAACCCTGCACAGGCAATGACCCGAGGTTGGAATTGAACCCAGGTCCCTGTGAGGCAGCTGTGTTCTCCGAAGACACAGAGACCTGGGGGTGGAGGGCTACCTGCACCCAGAGATTGAGCAGAAGCATTGATGTGGTTGAAAAGCACTCGAATATCTCCAGCATCAGAGAATCATACAGTGCAGAAGGAGGCCATTCAGCCCATCAAGTCTGCACCGACCACAATCCCACCCAGGCCCTATCCCCATTGCCTCATGCATTTACCCTAGCTGCTCCCCTTGAGACTGAGGGAGAATTTAGCATGGCTAACCCACCTGTGGGGGAAAACTGAAGCACCCGGAGGAAACCCAAGCAGGCACAGTGAGCCGAGCTGGGAATCGAACCCAGGTCCCTGGTGCTGTGAGGGTAACCACTGTGCCATCCTATTCTAACTTTTGATTCAGCAGTCTGACAAGTTATCCCATTTTGTGATTTGGTTTATTGCAGATTAGCCGAGGAAATGCGGCTAATCCACAACACAGCAAATCCCCAAATGGGGTCACTGCCAGAAATGCGGATTAGAAGGATGGAACACTGGGGGTATTCAGCAGCTCAGCTATTGTCCGCCGAGGGCAGAGGGCATCCCTGCAATTCCAATTTGGCAGCAAACTCGAACTCAACCCCAGCGGCCCCATTCGGGGGTTAAAGGGTGAGAAATTGAACAGAGAGCAGCAAACTCACTCCACCGAAACCAACTGCACTATTGCGGCACAGTGGCACAATAGCACTGCCGTCTCACAGCGCCAGGGACCTGGGTTTGATTCCTGGCTTGGGTCACAGACTGTGTGGAGTTTGCACATTCTCCCCATGTCTGTGTGGGTTTCCTCCCATCTGAAAGATGTGCAGGTTAGTTGCATTGGCCATGTTAAATTCTCCCTCAGTGTACCCACATAGGCACCAGAGTATGGCAACTAGGGGATTTCCACAGTAACTTCATTGCAGTGTTAATGTAAGCCCACTTGTGATATTAATAAGTAAACTTTAATAAGTTTTGTGAGCCAGAGACAGAAGGGAATCCTTTAACCTGACCTCTTTCAGCATTCAAACTTGTCTGCCAATATCTGGTATTATTCATCCGAATGGGTTTACTTTTGGGGATTGCTGAATAAAGAGACAGGCTGTCAAAGTTTTTGCCTTGCACTCACCAGGACAGCTCACAAGAATATCAAGTAAAATCAAGTTATTCTGCCTGAGAGGAGATGGTTTGGCAAGAGGACTCTGATTGGTGGAGGCATCATCAATGAAAGTGCATTTGTGAATTGTTAGTTAACTGCCAAGTTAGATAAAATTCTGACCAATAAGGGAAGTAAGGGTTATGGGGAGCAGACGGATAAGTGGAACTGAACAGATCAGCCATGATCTTATTGAATGGTGGGGCAGGCTCAAGGGACTAGATGCCTACTCCTGCTACTATTTCTTATGTTCTTAGGTAAGTTTCTAATCAATTGCAAATCGGGTAAGGGCAGCGGATCTCCTTCTATTATGGGTGGCACAGTGGTTGGCACTGCTGCTTCACAGCTCCAGGGACCTAGGGTTCGATTCCCGGCTGTCCGTGTGGCGTTTGCACATTCTCCTCGTGTCTGCGTGGGTTTCCTCCGGTTTCCCCCCCCACAGTCCAAAGATGTGCGGATTAGGTTGATTGGCCATGCTAAAATTGTCCCTTAGTGTCCTGGGATATGTAGGTTAGAGGGATTAGCGGGTAAAATATGGAGGGATGGGGGTAGGGCGTGGGTGGGATTGTGGTTGGTGCAGACTCAAACGGCCGAAGGGCCTCTTTCTACACTGTAGGCGTTTTATGATTCTGTATTACTGACAATACCACTCCGTCAACCACAGCCTCGGAGGGAAAAAAAGAAAAACTCCTTCAGTAACGGGGCTTGAGGTAGGGAAGTGTGGAGAGGGGAATCTGCTGGGAAATCGGAGCAAGAAATGGGATTGACGGGGTGGGATATTATCTCCTCGAAGATCCCGAAACTGCAAAACCTTGCCTGAGATCATCCCTTGCGGTGAGCAAGGTGGTAAAATTCCTGCCAACATCTTCAGGTTAAGATATAATTTGGAGTGGGAGCTGTTAAAAGTTACAGGAGATTTGAGTGAGAAATAGCTTTGTAGAACTGGGAGAAAGCAGTGGGTGATTCTCCCAGCTGCCTATTCCTCGCCGGCGGGAGGTGGCACGTTGTTTGTGGGATTCTCTGATCCCTGGCCTCGCCCCATGCAGGCGGGTGACCCACGGATGTGGGTGCGCTGCTACCAAGGGGATCCGGAGAATTCTGCCGGACTGTGTCGGTCACCCAGTCTGAGCAGGCATTTTGGGCGGCGCGGTGGGTTAGCTGCTTCACAGCTCCGGGGACATGGATTTGATTCCCGGCTCGGGTCACTGTCTGTGTGGAGTTTGCACATTCTCCTCGTGTCTGCATGGGTTCCCTCTGGTTTCCTCCCACAGTCCAAAGATGGGCGGGTTAGGTTGATTGGCTGTGCTAAGAAATTGCCCTTAGTGTCCTGGGATGCGTAGGTGAGAGGTATTAGCGGGTAAATAAACAAAGAACAAAGAACAAAACAGCACGAGAAACAGACCAACAAGCCCGCGCCGCCACCCCGATGTTCCCACCTCTACCCGTGATCCCTGTCCATGTTTATAGATCTATGGAGAAATTTGAGACAATTTAGGGAGAATTTGTTTTGTCAATTAGCCTAAGAGCACATCTTTGGGATATGGGAGGAAACCGGAGCACCCGGAGAAAATCCATGCAAGCATGGGGAGAATGTGCAAACTCCCACAGACACAGGCCCAAATCCATGTATCCGCACAGCACAGCGATAGTCACTGAGCTGTGGTGTTGCCCATCAAATGGTCCAGGTCAAGCGTACACTAACGATGTGAAGCACTAGGATACTCTCGGAAAAAAAATCCAAGAGCAGCCCTCTCACGACCCATCGCGTGTATGCCCTTCGTTAGACAACAAGGTGAACCAAAGCATCTGTAGGATAAATGTGTGAGGATGGGGCCTGGGTGGGATTGTGGTCGGTGCAGACTCGATGGGCTGAAGGGCCTCTTTCTGCACTGTAGGGATTCTGTGATTCTATCTCGATAATTTTAGAACGGTGCAGCAGGGATTGAGAGCAGCTGTGGTGTGGGGTCCGTAGATTTAGCGCTGAAGGCTGACAAACAGGCAAAAGCAAACTGCTAATGATGTTTTGCAAAGCGCTTCATGCGAGTGAGAACTTGGCCCTGAATTTACTCAGTCAGAGGTTATCGCCCAGCTAGGTTGTTTATTCGGTGCTGGTTTCAAAATACAACATTTCAAAATGAGGCAGCGAGCAAGGGCAGGGGTTCAGGTGAATCTGTTACAAAGCAGGGTGACTGAATGATGGAATAAGTAACCTGTAAAAGGGACTGGCGTTGACAAAGTCGAGTAGGTGAGCTTTCGGGGAAGACAAGGGTCTGGTGGGCTGGGATTCTCCGACCTCGTTGGGATTCTCCAGTCCCGCTGTTGCGTACAAAGATTTGGCCGAACGCCAACCCCAGGGGGCATCCATAGGGATGATCGGTGGTGGTGGTGGGGGATCCCGCTGGCACTCCGCAGACAGGATCGAGCTGGGGTGGAGGGAGGGCAGCAATTGGGGTGGATTGTCTGCTGAGGGGGAGGAGGGGGCCTGCCTCTGGTGGGGGGGGGGGGTTCTGACCCTGGGGAAGGGGGGGGGGTGTCAGATGGAGGGGTGGGGGATTGCCACAGCTGGGGTAGTGGTTTTGGATATCAGGGCACTCTGGGACGAGGGGGGGAGGGCTCTCGTTGCCAGCGGTAATGGGATATGCGGGACCGGAAAATTCCAGCTCAGGAAGTGACAAATTTGTTCAGCCCAACTCCAGTCAGATGGTCTGGGATTCCCACTGCGCTGAGTCTCGCAGTGCAGTGCTGAGGGCGTGCTGCACTGTCAGAGATGCCGCCTTTGGGATGCGATGTCAGGCCTCAATCTGATTCCTTCCCCTCAGGTGCACATCGCAATCCGACGGCAGGGTTTTGAAGAACAGCAGGAGACCCCTCCCCTTGTCAATAAATCATCGGTGGCACAGTGGTTAGCACCAGTAGCCTCACAGGGACACGGGTTCAATTCCCACTTCGGGTCACTGCCTGTGTGGCGTCAGTATGTTATCCCCATATCTGCATGGGTTTCCTCTGGGTATCATCCGACACTCCAAGGATGTGTGGGTTTAGCCATGCCAAATTGACCCTAGTGTCAGGGGATTAGCAGGGTGAAGATGCGGGGTTACAGGAATAGGGCCTAGTTGGGATTGCAGTCAGTACAGACTCAATGGGCCAAATAGCCTCCCTCTGCACTGCTTATGATTCTATGACATCAGCCTCATAGATTGCCGGTTATTATCCTATTATTACTTGTGGGAACTTGCTGTGTGTAACTTGGCTTCTGTAACTTGTGTTCCCACACAAGAGTCTGCTCTGACTCTCCAAGAGAACATTTTTCCCAGGCCCTCCCCTCCGTCCACGTAATCCCCGGATTTGTCATGGCTAAGCCACCCAACTCGCGCATCTTTGGAGTGTGGGAGAAAACTGGAGCCCGCAGAGGAAACCCACACAGACACAGCGAGAATGTGCAAACTCCACACAGGCAGCTGAGTGAGGCGATGGCCTAGTGGTATTATCACTAGACTATTAGTGCAGAAACTCAGTTTATGTCCCGGGGACCCAGGTTCGAATCCCGCCACGGCAGGTGACGGATTTGAATTCAATAAAAAATACCTGGAATTAAAAATCTACCGATGACCATGAAACCATTGCTGGAAAACCCATCTGGTTCGCTAATGTCCCTTTAGGAAGGAAATTTTAACGTTTATTTTATTAGTGTCACAAGTAGGCTTACATTAACACTGCCATTAAGTTACTGTGAAAATCCTCTGGTTATTACACTCGGGTGCCTGTTCGGGTACACTGAGAGAGAATTTAACATAGCCAATGGATCTATCCAGCGTGTCTTTCGGAGTGTGGGAGAAAACCGGAGCACCCAGAGGAAACCCATGCAGACATGGGGAGAATGTGCACACCGACAGTGACCCAAAACCAGGAATCGAACCTGGTTCCCTGGTGCTGTGAAGCGGCAGTGCTAACCACTGTGCCACCGTGCCACAGCACAATACAACAGTAACTGCTCTTCAAAAGGCGTATTTGGAAATCGTTGGATTTTAAAAGGCATGATTAAAAGGCAAGGCTTCCATTTTTCGCGAAGCATTGTGTAATTAGCAGCCAAGTGGCTAATTCCATTGCATTACCACTTGGAGAGGGGTGTAGCCACGCTAAAGCTCCAACGAATTACTTGGCTGAGATTTAGCTCAGCTTTGATCTGGTTTAATAACAGTCGTTCAGTCAGCAGCGAGAACCGATTTAAACCCCCCTGCGCCCGGGTAACAAAACTGAACACGACACTTCTGAGATGGTGTTCAGGCCGAGACAGGCTGCTTACCTTATTAACTGGGACGTGGGCTTGTCAATTGCCTGGATGTGGCTTCATCCAAGTAGCCCCCGTTGAGGGAGCTGGTGCTCTGCATTTTCACAAAGTGTGAGACGGGTTTTTTTTCCACCAGGCCGGCATTTATTGCCCATCCCTAGTTGCTCCTTGAGAAGCTGGTGGTGAACCGCCTTCGTGAATCGTCACAGTCCACGTGCTGTGGGTTGATCCACGATCCCAGGATTTTGACCCAGCGCCTGCGAAGGAACGGCAATAAATCAGGAGGGTGAACAGCTTGGAGGGTGCAGAGCGATGAATGTCACTGGGCTAGCGATCTAGAAGCCAGGCTAATGCTCTGGGTACGCGGGTTCAAATCCCACCACGGCAACTGGTGGGATTTAAATCTGGAAATATAAATCCGATTGTGACAACAACCGTAAAAACCCGCCTGGTTCACTCATGTCCTTTGGAGAAGGAAATTTGCTATCCTTGCTTTGGCTGGCCCACGTGTAACCATCCTCTGAAATGAATGAGCAAAGGAACTTGGTTCATTTCAAGGACAATTAGAGATTTCCAGTGATGTCCATGTTCTATAAACAAATAAAGGAGCACAAAAGAAATCATAGAATCATAGAACCCTCTGGTGCAGAAAGAGGCCCTTTGGCCCATCGAGTCTGCACCGACCACACTCCCACCCAGACCCTATCCACATATCTCTACATATTATACCCACTAATCCTTCCAACCTATGCATCCCTGGACACTAAGGGGCAATTTCTTAGCACGGCCAATCAGCCTAACCCGCACATCTTTGCCCTGTGGGAGGAAACCCACGCAGACATGAGGAGAATGTGCAAACTCCGCACAACCAGTGACCCGAGCAGGAATCGAACCCAGAACCCTGGAGCTGTGAAGCAGCGGTGCTAACCACTGTGAAACAGTTTGGGTTGAAGTTGCCGGGTGGTGTTGGAAGCACAATTGCTCCTTCAAGGGATCCGTTCACCCTCAATTTTAACCAAATTTAACTAAGAATCAACTTAATGACCAAATTCTTTTCCGTCATCTTGGGGAAGGGGGCCGGGAGGAGAAGTTACGTTTGGCAGGACCTCATCAGAGAAAACTAGGCACAACTCCCCCCTCCCCAACTCCCCCCACTCCAGTCAGGATTTGTCTGAACTGTGGGTGTGGGGGCAGGGTGCCTGGTGCCTGGTCTAAAAGGGCTTAATCTCGAATCTTTCATCCGAACAATGAGCTTCTCCTTTGCCTCATGACCCTGCCTTTTGGAGATCAGATCAGTCCACTACTGACTTCTGGCATTGAGGGTGCGATTATCCAGATAAGCCAGGACCAAAGCACCCAATGAAATTGTTCCAGTCCAGTACGATACAGCAAAGCTTCAGTTGCTGTTGGCACCCTGAGGTTTGGCAATGCCAGGTGTGAACTAATGCCCACAGTCTGGAGATTCAGCCACTTTTACTGAACCACAAGTGACTTGGCGTCATCTACCACTCCGAGATGCCACTCCTCTGAAAGTGGCGTTTTAATGACATACTGTTGGTATAAATTGTAATTTACGCGCTGCCTCATTGAGTTAATAACACACCGATGATGCAGCAATAATTCACAATAATTGTGTCGAAAATGAAATGCCTCGAGGAGCTTGACACCAGTCGGCTGAGAGTTTGCCTTCC
Organism: Sphyrna mokarran; assembly: GCA_024679065.1. Taxonomy (NCBI): domain Eukaryota; kingdom Metazoa; phylum Chordata; class Chondrichthyes; order Carcharhiniformes; family Carcharhinidae; genus Sphyrna; species Sphyrna mokarran. The sequence goes on from JAGIQG010000028.1 coordinate 34,883,586, forward strand.
GTGGGAGCAAGGGTTGTCAGCTGTGAGCTCTGAGGCCGTGACAGAAGGCAGTGCCAAAGAGTCCGCGGGCAGGGCTTTGCCAGTGTAAACGCCATTGGCTTGCAGCCAGCTTTGGAGACAGCTGTAGTGTAGCTTGCTTGAGAGAGGAACGCTAAGTTGCTCAATATAGATGGTGAACCAGGTTACAGAGTCATAGAGATTTACAGCACGGAAACAGGCCCTTCGGCCCAACTTGTCCAGTTTTTAGCTAGTCCCACATTTGGCCTCTGTACCCAGCTTACCCATTTTAAACTGCCTAAGTGCTTCTGAGAAGACAAAATTGTAGAGGGAGCCTCTACTGGCAGCTCGTTCCAGAGGTGTGGAACAATTATTCCTCTGGACCCTTTTGTATCTCTCCCCTCTCACGTTCCCTAGTTTGGACTCTCTTTGGGAAGAGATGTTGATTCTCTACCTCATCAGGCAGCACGGTGGCACAGTGGTTAGCACTGCTGCCTCACAACGCCAGGGGCCCTGGTTTGGTTCCCAGCTTGGGTCACTGCCTGTGTGGAGTTTGCACATTTTCCTCGTGTCTGCGTGGGTTTCCTCCGGGTGCTGTATTTTCCTCCCACAGTCCAAAGATGTGCGAGTTAGGTTGATTGACCATGGTAAATTATACGTCAGTGTTAGGGGATTAGTAGAATAAATATATGGGGTTCGAGGGATAGGGCCTGTGTGTGATTATTGTTGGTACAGAAAGAAGTCCCAGTCTATCCAATTCTCGTAGCTCAAAACATCAGGTCTCAGAAGCATCCCAGTAAATCTTTTCTACACGCTTTCTAGTTTAATAATATCCTTTCTATAATATGGTGACCAGAACTCTACACAGTATTCCAAATGTGGCCTTACCAATGTACAACTTCAACAAGACGTCCCAACCCCTGTATTCAGTAATGAAACCAAGCACGCCGAATGTCTTCTTCACCACTCTGTCTACACATGACTCCACTTTTTTCACCCTGAGGGTGACATTCCACTGCCCTCTACGCAACGAGAGGTGCAGGCGATGGTACAAGATGGAATTTTGTGACTATAGAAATGTTCCCAGGTACAAAAACGATGATAAGAAATCAGCAACTCCAGCCCCAGTCAGGATGTCCCAAAACCAGTGAAATATTGTTGAACGGTGGACACTGTTGCAATGTGGGCAATTGGCGTCAGCCAATTTATGCACAGCAAGCTCCCACAGGCAGTCCCGTAGAAATGATCAGGTGACCTGTCCCCGTGATGTTGGTGGAGGGATTCCAGGGAAGAGAAATCCTACCCGCTGCCACAGCCCTACAACATAGCACCAGAGAATCTTTCCCTGAGAAACAACTCCAACAGTTTAAAGTTTATTTATTAGTGTCGCAAGTAGGCTTACATTAACACTGCAATGAAGTTACTGTGAAAATCCCCTGGTCGCCACACTCTGGCACCTGTTGGGATACACTGAGGGAGAATTTAGCACAGCCGATGCACCTAACCAGTATGTCTTTCAGACTGTGGGAGGAAACCGGAGCACCCAGAGGAAACCCACACAGACATGGGGAGAACGTGCAGATTCCACACAGGCAGTGACCCAAACCTTAGGGCGGAAGCACAGTGGTTAACACTGCTACTCCACAGCTCCAGGGTCCTGGGTTCGATTCCCGGCTCGGGTCACTGTCTGTGTGGAGTTTGCACATTCTCCTCATGTCTGCGTGGGTTTCCTCCGGGTGCTCCGGTTTCCTCCTACAGTCCGAAGATGTGCGGGTTAGGCTGATTGGCCGTGCTAAAAATTGCCCCTTAGTGTCCTGGGATGTGTAGGTTAGTGGGATTAGTGGGTAAATGTTTAGGGATAGGGGCTGGGTGGGATTGGGGTCGGTGCAGACTTCTTGCACTGTAGGGTTTTATGATTCAAGGCGGGAATCGAACCTGGGTCCATAGCGCTGTGAGGCAGCAGTGCTAAACACTGTGCCACCGTACTGCCAGTGGCAATCCCTCAGCAATGCCTTGAGGTGCCAACTTAGATTAGGTGCTCGAGTTTCCGGAGTGAGATTGGAACCTCTTCCTGCCCCCAGCGCCTTCTGACTCTGAGGCAAGTGTGGTACTGACTGATATCTACCCCAGTGTGGTACAGTCACCCTGAGAGCATGAGGAAGGAACAGCTTCAGTAGGAGACAGCCTGGAATGGTTCCAGATGTGGGACAGAATCACTGGTTGATTTCTGAAGCAGATTCAGAAGGCAGTGACCCAGCTGTCCGTGTCTGGGTTTTGTGAACCCGCTAGAAAGCGTCATGCTTTTGCAACTCTCTGAGTTTCCCGCACACCCATCACCCGCAGCTAACCGTTTGTAATTTTTATAAATGATCTCGATGAGGATATTGAGGGATGGATTAGTAAATTTGCAGATGACACCAAAGTCGGAGGAGTGGTAGATAGTGAAGAGGGGTGTTATAGTTTGCAGAGAGACTTGGACAAGTTGCAGAGCTGGGCCGAGAGGTGGCAAATGGAGTTTAATGCGGAAAAGTGTGAGGTAGTTCACTTTGGCAGGAATAACAAATGTGTAGAGTATAGGGCTAATGGTAGGACTCTTAATAGTGTTGAAGAACAGAGGGATCTTGGTGTATAGGTGCATAGATCCCTGAAAGTTGGCAATCAAGTCGATAAGGTTGTTAAGAAGGCATATGGAGTCTTAGCTTTTATTGGTAGGGGAATTGAATTTCGGAGCCTCAACGTCATGTTGCAACTGTACAAAACTCTAGTGCGGCCGCACTTGGAGTATTGTGTGCAGTTCTGGTCCCCACCTTATAAGAAAAATGTGGAGGCATTGGAGAGGGTACAGAGGAGGTTTACCAGGATGTTGCCTGGTATGGAGGGCAGGTCGTATGGAGAGAGGCTGAGGGATTTGAGGTTGTTTTCGTTAGAAAGGAGGCGGCTAAGAGGGGACCTAATCGAAACATATAAGATGATTAGAGGTTTAGATAGGGTGGACAGTGATAGCCTTTTTCCTAGGATGGTGAAAGCTAGCACGAGGGGACATAGCTTTAAATTAAGGGGTGATAGTTATAAGATGGATGTCAGAGGTAGGTTCTTTACCCAGGGGGTGGTAAGGGTATGGAATGCCCTGCCTGCTGCAGTTCTGGATGCGCCAAGTTTGGGGGCGTTTAAGAGGTCAGTAGATAGATTTATGGATGAAAAGGGAATGGTTTAGGTTAGAGGTCATTGCTTTTTCTTAATTGGTTGGTGCAACATCGAAGGCCGAAGGGCCTGTTCTGCACTGTAATTTCCTATGTTCTATCCCTCTGTCAGAAGAAGGTACCTGGATTAGTCGATATTTTTTGGATCTTGCTGTGCACAAATGGCTTGCTACTTGCCCTCATTATTATTCTGGAGGCTGGCAGACGCTTTTTGGGCTGCTCTGAAGCGTGATCCAAGTGTGTGAAATTGTGTTTTTCCCTGTCTCTCTCTCTCTTTGTCATGTGCTGTCAGTTTGCCGCTGGAATTGAGTTCATGAGGCAGAAAATTGAATTTTTTTTTATTATTGATTAAAACTGCTTCTGGTATTGTGGGACTGAGAGTGTGGCTGGGCTCCAAAGCTTGGTTACAAAGCATTGGGCTGGCATAGGCAGGTTTGCAGCACCCACAGGCCCGGGGTGATAAAGTCCCAGCATAAATTTTGAGTTCCTTTCCAATCACGCACGCAATTATCTCTGAAAAACAACAGCTCCGAAAATTCAGCCGGTTAAAAACGTTTGGCAATTTCATAAAGCTACCAGTTAAGAAGAGAATTCCAGACGCAGGTAAACTGCTAATTCTCAGTCCTGACATAAAATCAAGCATTTCTTTCGCGTTTAATCCAGTTTCAGTGTCACAAAGTGAGCTGACATTAGCAATGCAGTGTGAAAATCCCCTACTCCTGTTTGGGTTACACTGAGGGAGAATTTAGCAGTGCCACTGCGCCCTCACCAGCACGCCTTTCGGACTGTGGGAGGAAACTGGAGCACTCGGAGGAAACCCACGCAGACACAGGGAGGATGTGCAAAGTCCACTCGGGCAGTGACCCGAGCCGGGAATCAGAGCCGGGTGCTGTGAGGCAGCAGTGCCTAACCACTGTGCCGCTCGGCAGGATGGAATGAGGGGAGTAGGGGGGGGCGGTGGGGTGGTGATGATGGGGAGTACGGGAAGTGATTCCTTGATCTTTTGTTGAGGTTGGTTCGGTATTGGGAAGCATCAATAATAATTCTCACCACTGGGACTCCAAAGGAATCTGAGCGAAAGCCATTTATGTCACAACAGCCTCTGGACCTAGAGTTTTTTTAATCCTGAGGCTCACCTCTATTTAATTTTCTCTCAATGTTTTTAATTTGATTTGATTTGATTTTTTTCATCACATACATTAACGTACAGTGAAAAGTATTGCTTCTTGCTTGCTATACAGACAAGGCATACCATTCACAGAGAAGGAAAGGAGAGGGTGCAGAATGTAGTGTTACAGTCATAGCTAGGGTGTAGAGAAAGATCAACTTAATGCGAGGTAGGTTCATTCAAAAGCCTGAAGACAGCAGGAAAGAAGCTGTTTCTCAGTCAGTTGGGTACGTGTCCTCAGACTTTTGTAGGGTTTTTCCCGATGGAAGAAAGTGGAAGAGAGGATGTCCGAGCTGCTTGGGAAACCGGAGCACCCGGAGGAAATGTGTGGGGAGAGAGTGCAAACTCCACACAGACAGTGACCCAAGGCCGGAATTGAACCTGATCCCCTGGCACTGTGAGGCAGTAGCGCTAACCGCTGCACCACCGTGTTAGCCCTTCATACATCATTAGTTGCCTGCTATGTCCAGAATGAAGAAAATTCCATAATTCACGTTACATAAGAATGGGTTCTGCTTGAGGCATCACACTGCTTTACTCGCATTCCTCATTGAAAAAAACTTAGTCTGTGAATGAGTGATAATGAGTAAAGGCTGACTCAGAGGGATGTGGCTCAAAGCCAGAGATTTGAAGACGTAAATCAAAATGACACTCGGTGTGATGCTGAAGAAACCCTGACTTTGAGGCATTAAACCACCTCAACATGTCAGGTAAATGCAAAGGAAACTGAATGGGAATTGGATTCAGATTCAGAGGAAGCGCAGGCAGGGTGGGGCTGCTGATCAAAGAGGATTCGGTGGACTGAAGCGCGTTTGTTTCAACGCGAGAAGTGTAACTGGTAAGGCAGATGAACTTAAAGCTTGGATTAGTACTTGGAACTATTGCCATTACAGAGACTTGTATAAGGGAAGGATAGGAATGGCAGCTTAACATTCCAGGAAAAAGGTGTTTCAGGAGGGATAGAGGGGGATGTAAAAGGGATTGGGGGAGTTGCAGTACTGGTTAAGGAGAATATCACAGCTGTACTGCAGGAGGTCTCCTCGGAGGGCTCAAGCAGCAAGGCAATATGGCTCAAGGAAGAATGTAGTTACAATGTTGGAGGTCGACTATCAGGCTCCCAACAACCAATGGGAGATAGAGGAACAGATACGTAGACAGATTTAGGTGTACAAGTAACAGCATTACTGTGGTGGGAGATTTTAACTTCCCCTATATTGGCTGGGATTCACTTAGTGCTAGGGGCGTGGATGGGGCAGAGTTTATAAAGAGCATCCAAGAGGGCTTCTTGAAACAATATGTAACTCCAACTAGGGAAGGGGCCACACTGGACCTGGTATTAGGGAATGAGCCCAGTCGATGTCTCAGTAGGGGAGCAGTTCGGGAACAGTGACCACAATTAGAACATAGAACACTACAGCACAAACGGGCCCTTCGACCCACAAGTTGTGCCGAACACATCAAAACCTACCCAGCCATAGACCTATCTATAACCCCCAATCCCATTGGATCCCATATACTCATCCAGAATTCTTTTAAAAGACCCCAGCGAGTTCGCCTCGACCACCACCGACGGCAGCCGATTCCATTCACTCACCACCCTCTGAGTGAAAAACTTTCCCCTAGCATCCCCTCTGTACTTGCTTCCCTGCACCTTAAATCTGTGCCCTCTCGTCGCGACCATTTCAGCCCTGGGGAAATAGTCTCTGAGAGTCCACCCTATCTAATCCTCTCAACATCTTGTAAACCTCTATCAGGTCGCCTCTCAACCTTCGTCTCTCCAGGGAGAACAGTCCCAGCTCCCTCAACCTGTCTTCATAAGACATGCCTCCCAATCCAGGCAACATCCTTGTAAATCTCCTCTGCACCCTTTCAATAGCTTCCACGTCCTTCCTATAGTGAGGCGACCAGAACTGCGCACAGTACTCCAAGTGTGGTCTGACAAGGGTCCGATAAAGCTGCAGCATTACCTCCTGACTCCTGAACTCAATCCCTCGATGAATGAAGGCCAGTACACCGTAAGCTTTCTTAACCACATCCTCCACCTGGGAGGCTGATTTGAGAGTCTTATGGACCCGGACTCCAAGATCCCTCTGCTCTTCCACACAGCTAAGACTCCTACCTTTGATAGTGTACTCATTCATCCCGTTGGATCTGCCAAAATGGACCACAACACATTTATCCGCGTTGAAGTCTATCTGCCACTTCTCCGCCCAGTCTTGCATCCTGTCGATGTCCTGCTGCAACTTCTGACATCCCTCCAGACCATCCACAACACCACTGACCTTTGTGTCATCGGCGAACTTACTCACCCATCCCTCCACTTCCTCATCCAGGTCATTTATGAAAATGACAAACAGCAAGGGTCCTATTCAGTAAGCTTTAAGGCACTAATGGATAAAGATAATTGTAGTCCGCAAGTGGAGTCGCTAAACTGGAGGGAGGCTCATTATAACAATATTCGGCAGGAACTGAAGAATGTAAATTGGGGGCAGATGTTTGAGGGCAAATCAACATCTGGCAGATGGTAGGCAGTGGGTGTTGCCTACATAGACCTCAGTAAGATCTTTGATAAGGTCCCTCGTGGCAGACTGGTACAGAAGGTGATCAGAGGTGAGCTGGTAAGATGGATACAGAGCTGGCTCACTCATAAAAGACAGAAGGTAGCAGTGGAAGGGTGTGTTTCTGAATGGAGTGGGGAGCTGTGACAAGTGGTGTTCCTTGGGGATCAGTGCTGGGACCTTTGCTGTTTTTAATATATGTAAATATTTTTTTTATAGAGAAGGTGATAAAGAAAGCGTATAGTATGTTAGCTTTCATTGAAAAGGGTATAGAATACAAGAGTAGGAGTTTGATGTTGCAATTGTATAGAACGTTGGTTAGGCCTCATTTGGAATACTGCGTCCAGTTCTGGTCGCCATACTACCGGAAGGATGTGGAGTCCTTGGAGAGAGAGAAGAGGAGGTTTACCAGGATGCTGCCTGGTATGGAAGGACTGTCTTATGAGGAACGATCAAATAGACTGGGGTTGTTTTCCCTTGAAAGACGTCGGCTTAGAGGGGATCTCATAGAGGTGTATAAGATTATAAGGGGTATAGATAGAGTAAATGGTGGTAAACTTTTTCCACCTTCAGAAATGGATAGGACGAGGGGTCATGGCCTTAGGGTGAAGGGGGCTATGTATAAGACGAATATTAGAGGGCAGTTTTTCACACAAAGGGTAGTGGGGGTGTGGAATGCACTGCCGAGTAAGGTGGTGGGAGCAGGCACGCTAAGGCTGTTTAAAGGTCTCTTGGACAGCCACATGAGCGTTATGCAGATAGAGGGATATAGTAGGACTGTTTAACTATGGCTTTTTTTTCCACAGGTAATTCGGTCCATACTTGACCAACAAGGAGCATGCATTCGGCAGATGGTGCGAGGACAGCTCTTGGATGTTGATTCATGGGTTGCCTGGTGCTTCATGTCGTAAATGAGTGCTTTATGTGGACCATCTGAAGGGCACCATGACAGCTCAGTGACTATCGCGGTAGCTGTGCAGACACTTGGAATTGGGCCGGTGTCTGCGGGAGTTTGCGCATTCTCCCCGTGGTTGCGTGGGTTTTCTCCGGGCGCTCTGGTTTCCTCCCACATCCCAAAAATTCGCTCTTAGGCTGATTGGGAAACAAATTGTCCCTACATTTAGACTCTTCTATATTAGGAATAACCTAAAATTAGGATAGGATAATGGAACTGTTACTATATAGTTATGACGGCGGCGCGGGCTCGTTGGGCCGAAGGGCCTGTTTCCCGTGCTGTGTTGCTCTAAACTCTAAATGATTGGGAGGAAAATGTAATTGGATTGATTATTAAGTTTGTGGACAACACAAAGGTTTGTGGAATTATGGATAGAGATGAGGATCGTTGGAGGATACAACATGGTATAGACCAGTTGGAGACTTGGGCAGAGAGACGGCAGATGGAGTTTAATACAGACAAATGTGAAATAATGCAATTTGGAAGGTTTAATATACAGTAAATACAATAGACAGGAAACCTTGGGCAAAGGGATCTGGGTGTACAGGTCAGTGAAAGTGACAATGCAGGTGGAGAAGGTAGTCAAAAAGGCATCCAGCATGCGTGCCTTCATTGGCCGGGGCATTGAGTTTAATAATTGCCAAGGCCTGATGCAGCTTTATAGAACCTTAGTTAGGTCACGTTTGGAATATAGTGTTCAATTCTGTTTGCCACACTGCCAGAAAGATGTGGAGGCTTTGGAGAGGGTTACAGAAAAGATTTACCAGGATGGTATGGAGGGCATTAGCTCTGAAGAGAGGTTGGAGAAACTTTGTTTGTTCTCACTGGGGCCAGGGAGGTTGAGGGGTGACCTGATAGAAGTCAACAAGATTATGAGAGGCACGGACAGAGCGGGTAGTCAGAAGCTAGGGGGCACATGTTTAAGGGTGCAAGGGGCAAGGAGATGCACGAGGCAGATTTTTTAACAGAGGGTAGTGGGTGCCTGGAACTCAATGCCAGGGGAAGTAGTGGAAGCGGGTACAATAGTAGCTCTTAAGGGTGTCTTGACAACCACATGAATAGGATGGGAATCGAGGGATACAGAAGGGTGGAGGGGGTTTTAGTTCAATCGGACAGTGTGGTCAGTGCAGAGTTGGAGGGGCCGAAGGGCCACCTCCTGTGCTGTAAGTTTCTTTGTTCTTTGAAAACATGCTGCTCTTCAAGCAGGAGAGAGGCAGTGCCATTTGAAATTCTCAATCCTCTGGCATTATCCAGATATAGTAAGAAGTCTCACAACACCAAGTTAGAGTCTAACCAGTTTATTTGATGGTAATCTCACAAGTTTTTGGCAATGGTGTTCCTTCATCAGGTGTGTGGAAGGAACCTTCCTTGGACTCGAACCTGGTGTTGTGAGATTTTTTAATGTGTTTACTCCAGTCCAATGCCAGCATCTCTACATCATGATTATCCAGATATAGCGAGGATTGGAAAATCTTTCCAGTGTGTCTGCAACTCCCACCCTTACTCACCTCAGTATCCTGATTGTGTCTGTCCTGGTCTTGTTAACTTTTAAGTACAGTCAATTTTTCTAATATGTTCTCTTTATCCATTTCCTATCCTCCAGTATCTCCCCTGCCTCCTGTTCCACTGAAACATTGTTAGACTTTTTTTCCTTGACAAAGACAAAGTATTTAATCAGTGACTCGTTCCCTGCCTGGACATGCAGATCCGGTTTCCCCATTCATTTTACCAACCTTTTGAGCTGCGTGCCAATAAAATGATTCCATTTTATCTTGTTTGCTTATCTAATGCTGTCTCTTTGCTTCTCTTATTTATGTTTTTTCATTTTCCATCACTTGGCCTCAAAGCGCCAGGGACCTGGGTTCGATTCCCGGCTTGGGTCACTGTCTGCATGGAGACTGCATGTTCTCCCCGTGTCTGTGTGGGTTTCCTCCAGGTGCTCCGGTTTCCTCCCGCAGTTTGAAAGACGTGCTGGTTCAGAGTATTGGCCAAACTAAATTCTCCTTAGTGTACCCGGTGCCAGAGTGTGGCGACTAGGGATTTTCACAGTAACTTCATTGCAGTGTTAACGTAAGCCCACTTGTGACACCAGTAAATAAACTTTAAGAGACACTTCTTATATTTAGTCTTGTTTTTGTTTTATTGTCTTCCGTACATCCTCCATTCTAGCTTCTCTCCTCTTATCATCCAGAGAATGCTGTGTTTGTTTGTCCTATTGGGCGTTCAAATAGTCAGTGGATAGGCATATGGATAACATTGGAATAGTTTAGGTTAGAGGGTCATTAGATTGGTTCCACTGTACTGCGCTGTAATGTTCTATGTTCTATTTTTTGCCCCTCGTGAGGATGTACCTCAACTCTACCCAAACTATCTGGTCTTTAAGGATAGCCTTCCAATGCTGCCTGCCAATCTATAACTCCAATTTATCTGTGCCATCCTCTCTTACTCAACTGAAATTGGCTCTCTTCTGATTAGAATCATAGAATCCCTACAGTGCAGAAGGAAGCGCGTTGGCAGGGTAGCACAGTGGTTAGCACTTCACAGCTCCAGGGTTCTGGGTTCGATTCCTAGCTCGTGTCCCTGTCTGTGTGGAGTTTGCGTATTCTCCTCGTGTCTGCGTGGGTTTCCTCTGGGTGCTCTGGTTTCCTCCCACAGTCCAAAGATGTGCGGGTTAGGTTGATTGGCCGTGCTAAGATATTGCCCCTTAATGTCCAGGGATCTGTAGGTTAGAGAGATTAGCAGGTATAATATGTAGGGATATGGGGGTAGGGCCTGGGTGGGATAGTGTTTGGTACAGACTTGATGGGCTGAAGGGCCTCTTTCTGCACTGCAGAGTTCTATGAAGCCATTCAGCCCTTCAAGTCTGCAAGCCCCATCCCCAAAACCCCATGCATTTAGCCTTGCTAGTCCTCTTGACACTATGGGCAATTTGGCATTGGCCAATCCACCTAACCCGCACATATTTGTGGGAGAGAGAGCACCTGGAGAAAACCCATGCAGACACGAGGAGAACGTGTAAACTCCACACAGACAGTGACTCGAGCCAGGAATCGAACCCGGGTCGCTGGCACTGTGAAGCAGCAGTGCTAACCACTGTGCCGTGATGATTCACTATTTTGTTCTGGCTGCTCCACGTACTTTTCCACACTTCAGCTGAACTTTCTAGTGCGATAAAGGCAAAATACTGCAGGTGCTGGAATCTGGACCAAAAATAGAAGATGCTGGAAAACCTCAGCAGACCTGACAGCATCTGTGGAGAGAGAAAATAACTCTATCCTCTCTCCACAGATGCTGTCAGACCTGCTGAGATTTTCCAGCATTTTCTGCTTTTGGTAATAGAGTGTTCATTGTTTGATGAGGAATAACACTTTGGTCTACTACTTACCTGGGACCAAATCCAACAACACTTCCATCCTCTTAACACTTATTGATGTAGACAGTTTTCCTGAAGATATGGCAGGAACTCAGCACCATTCCTATCCCAGTTTCTATGATGCTAATTAAAGTTCCCAAATGTAACTACTATTGTTTTTGCGTCTCTGTAATTTCCTTCCTTAACTTGCCTTTTTACTAGTTTGAAACTCACTCATGTTGTAAACACGCTCTTTAGTTTAAACGGGTGCTCTGGTAGAAAGATTTCCATTGCATTTACTCTCTTCTAACCCTTTATGATCGCTCCTCAGATCTCTCCACTGCAGTTAATGGAAGTCTTTTTATTAACTTTATTTGTTCGTGGGATGTGGGTAGCATTTATTGCCCATTGCTAATTGCCCTGGAGAAGATGGTGGTGATTTGTCGTCCTGAATCGCTATAGTCCCTGAGGTGTAGGTGCACCCACAGTGCTGTTAGGGAGAGAGTTTCAGCATTTTGACCATAGACCCGGCGGTGGTGAAGGAACAGCTGCTAGATCTTAAAAAACAATGAGGAGTGACTTGGAGGGAAACCTCCAGTTGGTGGTATTCCTCACGTCCTTGTCGTTGGAAGGTTTTAGACTTGAGACAGGTTCTGTTGGTGGCCTGCTTTGGTGTTGACAGATTTGATGTTGACAGCTTAGCTGGCCTCGAAGCTTTCCGAAGGCCAAAGGAGTTCAGGTCATGTGGTGTTGCCCATTGATGAGTCAACTCCAGGTAAACAATTGGATTTCTATGTCTCTGGTCAAAATCCATTGCTCTTCTTAGGAGATGGATGGAGGCCAATAGTATCTTCAGAGGTATAATGAGTTTCAATGACTCTTTATCGTAAGTCCAGTCTGGGGAGACAGAATGTCTGTTGCTCCCTAGTTTCATTGATTTGAATACATCCTCACCCTTGTGGGAACTCTCAGCGATCACTGAGAGTTTGAACTTTGCCCTCTAATTACTGCTAAAAGTTTCCAAAACGGTAGTCAACTTGCGAATCATGTGACCTGTAGCAGCCATGTTGATGGTCCAGCAAAACCTATACTTTAATGAGTTGAAAGGAAGGTTTGATTTACACAGTTGATGATCTCTTGGAAGGGGAGAAGGATGGTCCGGGGGTGAGCTGCCACACAGCGCGAGGGACCCGGGTTCGATTCCCGGCTTGGATGGATGTCTGCGTGCAATCCGTATGTTCAGATCTACGGCCTGACCAGAACCTTGTATAGTTGGGTGAACTATCGTGTTGTTCACATTGCGTTCATTCTCAATCAAATCTTCTTATCATCTGAAAATTTGATTAATTTTCTGTCGAGTGATTGATAAGGGTTTGAAAATGTATTTGTTGCAAGGGAAGGTAGATATTTACGCAGTTTGTTAATTAATCTTGTTAACCGACATCTTTTGAGTGACTTTTCCTTTTCCTTTTTGCCTTCTTTTTCCTTCAGAGAAGCTCTGAGAAGTTTGACCCCATCTCACTGGGAATTCAATCACTGAAATCGGAATTCCAGATAATACCATGAAGGTTTCACTGCTGTTTCTCATCGCCAACCTGCACCTCCTGTGGGGAATTGTCCCAGGTAAAGTCTTCTCAGCGTTGTCCCCTGAATCGTCTGTCCCGCTGGCTACGATTCCCAGAATGGGCAGGATGGGAGAATTTTGACCGCTATCTCCAAACAGTCCCACAGCCCCTGGAGATCTGTCGTCCTGATTTTAGCTGCTCCGTCTTTGGGGACTGTCCCTTGGGTTGCCAATAATTTCCGGCCTTTTACCTTCTTAATGTTGTCTTTAATAATCTTTCATTTGACAGGATGGCTTATCAGGGTTTGCAGATCATTGACTGTGCGGAGGCACTGCTATTTTTTCACCTTGGTTTGATGTTTTGATGTAGAAATGTGTTAACACCTTCTAGTTATAAAGAGTTGTGCTGCTTCTCATGAAGCTTGAATTGTAGGCACATTATTCGCTGATTTAGCATCTTACGGCCATCCATGAATATCTGTAGGAATTGGCATTCTCCATTCAGTTGGAGACAGTTGGGGCTTGATCAGTTGCACTCCTGTGTGATGAAGCAGTATATAAGAATGTAGCCATGTTCCTATGGATGCACACTTGAGCTGGCAACATCTCCAGGGGTTAGACTCTGGCTAAGATTTTACAATTCTTCATTGCTACGATCACCTGACAATCACAATCTTTCACAAGATGAGTTTCCTCAGCAAGATCTTCACAACGCTCCCCCTACATTTCCTGAAGACTAATCGATGATTGACTTTTTTTTCTTGCTCCCTTTCAGAATTTTAGACTGGAACTCCACACATATTCCGAGAGTTTATTGAATGTATCAGCATTTATTTATAGTATCTGTGTCTTCTTTTGCTAAAACTGGATCCCGTTTTGGGCATTTCCTAAATCATTCCATGAGCTCTTCCCATCCTTTGGGACATGAAGATATTCCTTGAACCTTGCTTTGGTTTTGTTTCAAAGCCTCCCTCCTCGGGCCTGTTATTCTCCACCAGAAAACGTACAACAATAATCCATCTTAAATATCCTTACATCCTCTGCAAAATACTTTTCCTCTTACAGCTGCAACTATTGGTAGATCAAGGTAAATGTCGGACCATGAGGGTCAATGGATCACTTGGGAGGGGAGGAGACCATTGATGCTAAACCCAAGACAACATCAGGGTAGATCAGATATTTGTAGCAGTGTATCCAACATGTATATGCACAACTTGTTTATCTGTCATTTTGTAATTGACTATAATTGACACTTCAGCATGGTTTTTTTCCCAAATTAACTATTTTCTTTCATAGTGAAGCCCTATTTCTTTTGGAAGCAGCCTATAACATTGCCTCTCATGATGTACCTGAACGGTTGAGCCAACATAATCTTCTCCTTTGATCTTAATGAGAATGTGAAGATATTTGTTCAGTGTGATTTCGAATCATCTGTCTGTTCACCACATGTTGGTCATCTTGTTATGTCATGTGTTATCATATTTCATCCGTCTTGTGTATTGTTTTTGCCATTGCCTCTGCAGCGGCCTAGCCTCCCCTACCCCCCCCGTCAAATAAGCTGGATTCGATGGTTTGGAGAATGGGGAATTTTAGTCCCATTAAAGAATCATGACTTCCCCCCCACTCCCACTGACCCTGGCATTGGTTTTGTTTGTTTGGGGCTATAGAGACCCAACGTCAATGGTGAAATGAATGTAGACTTTCCCTTTAACCCTCTTGTACTGATGAGTACATGGGATTAAATGGGATTGAGAGTTACAGATAGCCTTAGTAGGTCTGGGTATGATCGGCGCAACTTGTGGGCCGAAGGGCCTGTTTGTGCTGTAGTGTTCTATGTTCTATGAAGGAGAGAGACAATCCCTCATTAGTGTGGCATCCTCTTATGCAACTTGACCCATTAAAGGGACCATTCCTGTGGTGGCACACTGGTATTGTCGCTGGACTAGTAATCCAAAAGCTCAGCGGACTCATGTTCGAATCCCACCACGGCAGATGATGAAATTTGAATTTAATTAATATCTGGAATTAAAATTCTACTGAAGACCATTGTTCATTGTCACAAAAAAAGCCCATCTGGTTCACTAATGTCCTTTAGGGAAGGAAATCTGCCATCCTTACCCCGTCTGGCCTGCATGTGACTCCAGAGCCACAGCAATCCACCCTGGAATAGCCCAGTTAGCCACCCAGTTGAAGGGCAATTAGAGATGGGCGATAGATGCTGGCTCCAGGATGGCTTGGAGTGAAGGCCAGCGATGTTCAAAGCAATTAAGAGAGGTTTGGACTCCATTGATTGGTGTTACTCAATCCTCCATTTCTAACTGGTCAAAATGAGTGGCACTAGTCCACTTTGATGATGTAAAACCCTCTTGGTAATCTGGAGTTGATGTTCTCCAAGTTTCTGGCATTGTTACTCCTGACTACAAATGATGGGGTTGAGAACACTTTTAGAACATAGAACACGACAGCACAAACAGGTCCTTTGGCCCACAAGTTGTGCCGATCATATCCATGCCTACCAGGCCATAGAACTATCTATAACTCCCAATCCAATTAAATCCCATGTACTCATCCAGAAATCTCTTAAAAGACCCCAGCGAGTTCGCCTCTATCATTACCGATGGCAGCCAATTCCACTCACTCACCACCCTCTGAGTGAAAAACTTATCCCTAACATCTCCTCTGTACTTGCTTCCCTGCACTTTAAACCTGTGTCCTCTCATAGCGACCATTTCAGCCCTGGGAAATAGCCTCTGAGAATCCACCCTATCTATTCCTCTCAACATCTTATAAACCTCTATCAGGTCGCCTCTCAACCTTCGTCTCTCCAGGGAGAAGAGACCTAGTTCTCTCAACCTATCTTCATAAGGCCTGCCCCCCAATCCAGGCAACACCCTTGTAAATCTCCTCTGCACCCTCTCAATAGCTTCCACATCCTTCCTGTAGTGAGGCGACCAGAATTGCACACAGTACTCTAAGTGGGAATTTTCTAAGAAATTGACCCAGGTTGATGGTCTAAACACACAAAAAGGCAGAACTGAGAGATGGCAATAAGTCCGAACCAATCGCAGGCTCCATTCCATCTCACATAGTGATCTATCTCATGTGGTTGTCCATTTTGACAGGCCCAATGGGATGAAGGAGTATAATATCAAGGGTAGGATTCTTAGCAGTGTAGAGGATCAGAAGGATCTTCGGGTCCGGATCGATAGGACTCTTAAATCGGCCTAGCAGGTGGAGGATGTGGTTAAGAAGGCATATGGTGTATTGGCCTTCATTAATAGAGGGATTGAGTTTAGGAGTCGGGAGGTAATGTGCAACTTTATAAGACCCTTGTCAGAGCCCACTTGGAGTACTGTCCTCAGTTCTGGTCGCCTCACTATAGAAAGGATGTGGAAGCCATTGAACGGGTGCAGAGGAGATTTACAAGGATGTTGCCTGGATTGGGGGGCATGCCTTAGGTTGAGGGAGCTGGGACTCTTCTCCGTGGAGAGACGAAGGATGAGAGGTGACCTGATAGAGGTTTATAAGATGATGTGAGGTATAGATCAGGTGGATTCTCGGAGGCTATTTCCCAGGGCTGAAATGGTCACTACGAGAGGACACAGCTTTAAGGTGCTGGGCGGGCAAGTACAGAGGAGATGTTAGGGGTAAGTTTTTCACTCAGAGGGTGGTGAGTGAATGGAATCGGCTGCCGACGGTGGTGGTGGAGGCGAACTCGTTGGGGTCTTTTAAGAGACTTCTGGATGAGTACATGGGATTTAATGGAATTGAGAGTTATAGATAGGCCTGGTAGGTATGGGTATGATTGGCGCAACTTGTGGGCCGAAGGGCCTGTTTGTGCTGTAGTTTTCTATGTTCGATGTTCAATTCACACAGGCTGCCTGTTGTAGGCCTGATATCGATTTCACCAACTCACTCTGCAACTGGGTGTAAAACTGGTTGGGTTCTGTAATGAGCAATGGGCACGCAGCCAATCAGTGATCTCAGAAGGAAATTGGGTGGGCCATCAGACAAAATAAACTCGCTGGGCTGTGGGGACAGCTCCAGGAACCGGTTAGATTGCTCTACAGAGGGCTAGCAAGGATGTGATGGGCTGAATGCCATCAATGGTTCTTGGATCCCTTTGCCAGGCCACTGGACAAAAAGCAAAGGCTTAAATGAATCCCTGTTTGGGATTATGACACCTCTTAATTCAGGCTTGAATTTTATTCCAATGTCAAGGTCACCCACCTTCACGGTCACCCACCCTCAGGCCACTGCCCAGTTGAAGTTGGTGTGATTAATCTTTGTAGCGTTGGTGTTTTTTTTTTAAAATATCCTGCAGTCAAAAAGTGATCCCTTTCAATCAAGCTTCATCTTCCCGTCTCTTTGACTTTAATAGGCTACGCCCCGCGAGCTGGACTCAAGAAAAAGCGAAATTATAATCAGATCCGCAGGCCACCTCCAGGTTAGGTCGAGCTTGGAGGTCCATCTTATCTCATTTTATGTTCCATTTGTCTGTGCCATCTCTCTCTTTCCTCTGCTGGGAATGGGACGTTGCGCCTCCCTCTGGTTTCACTGCCTCCTTTAGCATGCCTGGTTCTCTGCGCAACCATTCCGAGCTGTCTCCAGGGATTTCCACTTCCTTGCATTCTTTTTCCGTGCATGGTGAGAATTAGTTGTGCATCAAACTAACCGCTTCCTCTACTTGGGGGGAAAAAAAATGTTTCTTCCCAGAAGGGGTTAAAAAAAAAACAGTTCAGACGAGTATTCTGATTTTCTCAAATTAAGGCAAATTGCTGCGGATGCTGGAATCGGAAACAGACACAGAAAATGCTACAATTTTCTCAGCAGGTTTGACAGTCCCTGTGGAGAGAGAATTGAGATAATCTTTCATTCCCATGGAAGAAATAGTGTTGGGCAAGTTAACGGGGCTAAAGATAGACAAGTCTCCTGATCCTGATGGAATGCATCCCAGGGTATTAACAGAGGTGGAGAGGGAAATAGTGGTAATTTAACCAAAATTTGCTGGACGCAGATTGGAAAACAGCAAACGTGACGGTGCTGTTTTAAAAAAGGAAGCAGACAAAAGGCATGTAACTATAGGCCAATTAGTTTAACTTCTGTAGTAGGGAAAATGCTTGAATCTATCATCAAGGGAGAAATAGCAAAACATATGGACATAAATTGTCCCATTGGTAAGACGCAGCATGGGTTCATGAATGGCAGGTCATGTTTGACTAATTTGGTGGAATACTTTGCGAACGTTACATGTGGACGATGGGGAACCTGTGGATGTGGTGTATCTGGATTTCCAGAAGGCATTTGACAAGGTGCCTCTCCAAAGACTGCTACATAAGACAAATGTATTAGCATGGGATGGAGGATTGGTTAACTAACAGGAACAAAGAGTAGAGGTAAATGGGTGTTTTTTCTAGTTCGCGATCAGTGACTAGTGATGTGCCTCAGGCATCAGCGTTGGGACTGCAATTGCTCACAAATTACATAGATAATTTGGAGTTGGAGACCAAGTGTAGTGTGTCAAAATTCACAGATGACACTAAGATGAGTGGCAGAGCAAAGTGTGCAGAGGACACTGAAACTCTGCAAAAGGATATAGATATTCTAAATGAGTGGGCAAGGGTCTGGAGTTCAATGTTGGTAAATGTGAGGTCATCCATTTTGGTAGGAATAACAGCAAAATGGATTACTATTTAAATAGTAAAAAATTGCAGCATGCTGCTGTGCAGAGGGACCTGGGTGTCCTTGTGCAGGAATCACAAGGAGTTGGTTTGCAGGTGCAGCAGGTAATTAAAAAGGCAAATGGAATTTTTTGCCTTCCTTGCTAGAGGGATGGAGTTTAAAAACAGCGAGGTTATGTTTGCAGCTGTATAAGGTGCTGGTGAGGCCACACCTGGAATACTGTATACAGTTTTAGCCTTCTTACTTGAGAAGTGATATCCTGGCACTGGAGGGGGTACAGAGGAGATTCACTAAGTTGATTCCAGAGTTGAGAGGGTTGGCTTATGAGGAGAGACTGAATAGACTGGGGTTATACACATTGGAATTCAGAATAATGAGGGGAGATCTTATGGAAACGTTTAAGATTATGAAGGGAATAGATAAGATAGAAGCAGGGAAGTTGTTTCCACTGGCAGGTGAAACTAGAACTAGGGGGGGCATGGCCTCAAAATAAGATTTAGGACTGAGTTGAGGAGGAAATTCTTCACCCAAAGGGTTGTGAATCTGTGGAATTCCCTGTCCAGGGAAGAAGTTGAGGAGACCTCGTTGAATGTTTTTAAGGTAAGGATAGATATATTTTTGAACAATAAAGGAATTAAGGGTTATGGTGAGCAGGTGGGTCAGTGGAGTTGAGTCCACGAAAAGATCAACCACGATCTTATTGAATGGTGGAGCAGGCTCGAGGGGCCGAATGGCCTACTCCTGCTCCTAGGTCTTATGTTCTCATATTTTGTCAGCTCTGACAAAGAATCATCCAAACTCAAAACGTTGGCTCCATTCTCTCTCCACAGAGGCTGTCAGGTCTGCTGAGATTGTCCAGCATTTTCTGTTTTCGATTCTGATTTCTCCATTTTACCGGTGTTCCAATTTAAAATACACAGGGCCACTATTCTTATCTCTGCATTGTACTGCTTTTTTTTTTCCCTTCTGGGTTGTTAAATTGAAGCATTTTCTCCACTGGAATAGCATATTATTATCACGCGTAATAATTGCGACACTTGCGGGATCTGTACTTCGATAAACTGCTGGGAGTGGAATCAAAAGGCATAAAATCGCAAGTGAAATAAATTCAGCAAATATATTCTATTTGCTGAGGTGTGTATGACTGCTCTTCTCTCTTTGAATGGCTTCAGAGGTGCATCTACAGTGAGCGGGAAATCCATTCCCAGAATCGAATGGAGTTTACTTGTAAGTATGCTCATTTTTATGATGGAATGTCTTTTGGTGAAGGAATCTCCCTCTTCTCAGCTGGAAGGAAATGGTGGCAAGGACATTCCTGCATTCCGTTCTCTTGGCCAGAAGTGCATCCCCCCTTTACACTAACACATGTCTTTGATTGCAGTGGAAGGAGCTCAAAGCCTGGGTTGGGGTTGACCAGAACCTCTGTTGATAGTCGACATCAAGTCCAATTTCTCACGGCCCAGCTGGACGGTACCTCGTTTTGGCAACAAAGAGAGCAAATTCAACTCTTGTTAAAACTCCCTCCTCTTGCTCCAGTCCACACTGGTGTGTCTGCGGCTCGTCCCCAATATTGACTTGAAGGAACATCAAATTGTGTTGTGGTGGATCTAACAGCTTTGGAATTGCCAATTTCATTTCAGCTGAGCAGTTGACACTGAGAGCGATCCCATTGTAGAGTTGCAGAGTTTCATAGCTTCTCTCAACAATAGAATGAACAACCATCTGGAATATGATGGTGTGTTCCATCCCTTCCAGTAAATTGAAAAATGGTTCCTTCCAAATAATGATTGAGGGGAAAATCTATCTGGAAACTAATGCAAAAGATTACTCCTCCGTAACACTTGGCAAATATTTCCTGGAACGGATGAATCTTTGTCAAGAGTTAGAGAGTCCGAAATAATTTACTTTGGGCCTTGAGATTTTGGTCCAGTCTAATACAGAGCATCTCCCGACTCCGCAAAGATACAAATGTCGTTTGTTTTGTGTATTGTAGAGCATGAGATGAGCCCAACGTACTGGAGAAACCAAGCTCAAGAGACACTGAGAAAAGCTCTCAACTTGCAAAATCTCAACACTGGTGTTGCAAAAAATGTTATCCTTTTCCTCGGCGATGGTAAGTGTTTGACTGTTGGAAGAGTTGCTGAGTCATCCGTTGCCTAATCACCAACTGGGACCAGTTGGGCCAAATAACCAGTTTCCTGTACCAGAAATTCTGGGCAGGATTTTATGACCTCGCTTGACCCGAAATTGTAAAATCCCACCCGAGGTCAACAAACCTTCTCAGGATCTGTCCCCGACCTGCTCCGATTTGCATCGCGGGGTGGTATGATTCTGCTCTCTATGTATTTTATTTCTCTTCATTTTTCCTCACAGCGCATTCAATATTTAGCTTCCTAGCTCACGAAGTTGAGAGTACAGTGGGCTGCGTTAAGCACCATGGGGACAGCGGGGTGCAGATTATGATAATGATTAGGATCTCTGCTTAGGCGCGTATCCGTGTGAGAAAAGATTCACGTGAATTCCCATGTCTTCGTAAGAGTATCTGATCTTCGTGTTGCAACTTCTTCATCTGATTTAAAATAGGGATCATGAGCCTTGGGAGTCCCTGGGAAATGTGTAAATAGATGATGATATTGATGTACTTGTTTTTATCCTACAGGTACTTTGGTCCACCTTGTTGTCTAACGAGGGGCATACACGTGATGGGTCGTGAGAGGGCTGCTCTTGGATTTTTTTCGAGAGTATCCTAGTGCTTCACGTCGTTAGTGTAGGCTTGACCTGGACCATTTGATGGGCAACACGACAGCTCAGTGACTATCGCTGTGCTGTGCAGATACATGGATTTGGGCCTGTGTCTGTGGGAGTTTGCGCATTCTCCCTGTGCTTGTGTGGGTTTTCTCCGGGTGCTCCGGTTTCCTCCCACATCCCAAAGATGTGCTCTTAGGCTAATTGGCAGAACATATTCTCCCTAAATTGTCTCAAATCTGGTTTATAATCCATAGATCTATAAACATAGATAGGGATCGCGGGTAGAAGTGGGAACATTGGGGTGGCAGCGTGGGCTCGTTGGGCCAAAGGGCCTGTTTCCCGTGCTGTTTTGTTCTTTGTTCTTTCTTCATGAACCGCTGGAATCATAGGCCAGAACTGACTGGCCGTTCACGCCGGGGGGATCTTGCAGTCCCACTGAAGGTGTAACCCCACCACGTGCTTCATGGCAAGAGGGGTGCATTCAGTGTGAACCGCATTGACAGTGCTAAGGCAGAAGATCCTGCCACTTACCAATGGCAGAATATCTCCCACCGCGTGGCAGATGGCTCAGTAAATCCTGCCCATAGAGAAGTCATTTATTACCCTACAGCCTAGAAGTAGCCCATTCTGTCCCTGAAATCTCTTCTGGCTCACAAAAAGAGCAATTTTGTGAGTTCCCACCTATAGCCCTACAACCCCTTAACCTC
Source organism: Sphyrna mokarran (assembly GCA_024679065.1). Classification (NCBI taxonomy): domain Eukaryota; kingdom Metazoa; phylum Chordata; class Chondrichthyes; order Carcharhiniformes; family Carcharhinidae; genus Sphyrna; species Sphyrna mokarran. The sequence continues at coordinate 34,905,517 of JAGIQG010000028.1, forward strand.
TTTCTCTAATTCCCCTTTCAGTGGCCTGGTTGAATTTGCCTCCATCACCCTCGTGCATTCCAGATCCTAAGCAACTCATGCCGCCTTTAGCCGATCGCACTAAATCCTCTGCTTCTTGGTCTTTCCACCAATTATGACCGTTTCTTTCCCGAGATCTTGTCCTGGCTCCTCAAGAACACCTTTGTCAAATCCCCACTCAGCGTTCTCCTCCCGGAGTAGAATAAACCCAGCTTCATCAATCTATCCGCCTGATTAAAATCTCTCATGCCCAGCACATTCCCCGAATCCTTTCCTGTTTTCTCTCCAGAGCTTTCGTATCATTCTGAAAGCACAGTGCTCAGAATCAGACACAAAACTGCAATTGAGGCCCAAAAGGCTTCATTAGAACATCCTTTCTTTTTACTCTAAGCCAACATACCAACAGATTTTGTCCCCCAACTTCACTTAGAACTGTACTCTCTGTACTCTTTCTATCAGAACGAGTCACTTTACACTTGTGTTAAATTTTATGTCTACCCATTCCACTGACCTGTGTATGTTGGCACGCTGGCACAAGGCTTAGCAGTGACCCTGCTTCGATTCCTGGCTGGGGGGTGAGGTCACTGTCTACACATACTCCCCATGTCTGCGTGGGTTTCCTCCGGGTGCTCTGGTTTCCTCCCAAGGACTAACAATGCTCATCAAACTTAACCTAAGATGTCAACGCTCAGGGTAACACATTCTGGAGCTCAGATTGAGATAGGTTATGATGACTCAGAGACAGAGAGCAAGATCTGGACAGACACTAGGAGAAGGAGTGAGCTCAATGCTGAGGCCTGATTGCCCGGAATTCTTTGTGTTTTTTTTTAGGAATGGGGATACCCACGGTGACTGCTGCTCGGATTCTAAAAGGCCAATTGAAAAACCAAAATGGGGAGGAAGGTTTCTTGGAAATGGATAAGTTCCCACACGTTGCCCTGTCAAAGGTAGCTCTTCACTGCATCTGTATCGGTTAGTTGTCCAACTGCGACAAAAGAGTGTGCTTCAGTCTTGGAGGCCACCTACTACATTTGAATCCTTATCCCCTCTGCTCCTTGGTGACCTACACTCTTGGCAACACATGACAGAACATTCTTAGTGAACTTTCCTCTTCATAAAGTGGGGGAAAAGTCTTGATTCTTCTCTGGATGGACGTGGGCCAACGTAAGCCCTTGTTAAGGAAGTGACCTTGGCCTTGACACCATTTCCTCCTTGTGGAATTCTGTCTGAAGAACTGGATTGAAATGGATGATGTAAATTGTGGCACAGAGTGGTCAAACATTTAAAGCTATATAAATGCAATTTTAAAATCTCGATTTTATTCTTTGCAAGCCGTGACTTTGTTTCTTTTTAGTGCTTTTTACGCTTAAACTGGACCAGTTGATGGGCAACACAACAACTCAGTGACTATCACTGTTTGCTGTGCAGATACATGGATTTGGGCCTGTGTCTGAGGGAGTTTGCGCATTCTCCCCGTGCTTGCGTGGGTTTCCTCCCGCACCCCAAAGGTGTGCTCTTAGGCCGATTGGCGAATCAAATTGTCCCCAAATTGTCTCCTCGATTTGGTTCCACTGCAGATTTCTGTAAACATAGACAAGGGTCATGGGTGGAAGTGGGAATGTTAAAATGGCGGAGTGGGCTCGTTGGGCCTGTTGTGCTGTGTTGTTCTTTGTTAGTTTGATTTGCGTGAATGTGGTTCTTTGAGATGGGAAGGTAAATTGCAACGTGTTGATTTTGGCTCTCTCTCCCTTTCATTCCCACCTCCCGCCAGACCTATAACACCAACGCTCAGGTACCTGACAGCGCTGGAACAGCTACGGCCTACCTGTGTGGCGTCAAAGCAAACGAAGGCACGGTGGGTGTGAGTGCGGCCTCAGTGCGGAGACAATGCAATACCACCTTCGGCAACGAGGTGACATCCATTCTGAAATGGGCAGATGAAGCTGGTTAGTACATCCTATCTCACACCGTCACACACTTGGCGTGCCAAGTGAGTACTTGGCACACCATTACATTCAAGGCCCAAGTGCGGGCAAGTAGTAGACTCAATGGGCTGAAGGGCCTGTTCTGCACTGCAGGATTCTGTGATTCTGAGGCCACTGCTTAAACACCGGACCTCCATGAGGAGTTTCCAAGCAGTGATAATCAGCCTGCTTCATAGGAAGGAGTTGTCCTTGTCACACCACAGGGTAACTCAAACTTACCAATCTGACCATTCAGAAGAATAATGGTCAGGTTTCCCAGTTAACATCTGGACTCCCAATCCCCAATCTATACTTTGTCCCAATGTAATTTGAGTTTGTTTACTTGATTTGACCTAAAAGAACCACCCCCCGCCTCCAAAACCTGATCTAGTAAGTTAAAAGAATTAATTAAACACTAATTTCTATTCTCTCCTGGCCTTTTTCCCATGTTCTAGTTTGTTTGACTCATTCCTGTCCTCACTGAGTGACACTGACTGTATACAGGATGTATTTGTTTTTATCCTACAGGTACTTTGGTCCACCTTGTTGTCTAATGAGGGGCATACACGCGATGGGTCGTGAGAGGGCTGTTCTTGGATTTTTTCGAGAGTATCCTAGTGCTTCACGTCGTTAGTGTACGCTTGACCTGGACCATTTGATGGGCAACACGACAGCTCAGTGACTATTGCTGTGCTGTGCAGATACATGGATTTGGGCCTGTGTCTGTGGGAGTTTGCGCATTCTCCCTGTGCTTGCGTGGGTTTTCTCCGGGAGCTCCGGTTTCCTCCCACATCCCAAAGGTGTGCTCTTAGGCTGGTTGGCAAAACAAATTCTCCCTAAATTGTCTCAAATTTGGTTTTAATCCATAGATCTATAAACATAGACAGGGATCACGGGTAGAAGTGGGAACATGTATACTTTAATGCAAGGAGTATTCGCAATAAGGGGGAGGAACTTGCAGCTTGGACCAGTACCTGGAACTTCGATGTTGTGGCCATTTCAGAGACTTGGGTAGAGCAGGGACAAGAATGGAAGTTGCAGTTTCCGGAGTTCAAATGCTTTAGTCGGAGTAGAGAAGGAGGTAGAAGGGGGGGAGGAGTGGCATTATTAGTCAAAGACTGTATCACAGTGACAGAAAAGAAGTTTGATGAGGACTTGTCTGTTGAGGTAGTATGGGCTGAGATTAGAAACAGGAAAGGAGAGGTCACCCTGTTGGGAGTCTTTTATAGACCTCCTAAAAGTTCTAGAGAGGTTGAGGAAAGGATTGCAAAGTCAATTCTGGTCAGGAGTGAAAGTAATAGGGTAATTGTTATGGGGGACTTTAACTTTACTAATATTGATTGGAATAGCTATAGCTCTAGCTCGTTAGAGGGGTCAGTTTTCGTACAAAGTGTGCAGGAAGGTTTTTTGACTCAGTATGTAGATAGGCCAACTAGAGGTGAGGCTACATTGGATTTGGTGCTGGGCAATGAGCCAGACCAGGTGTTAGGCTTGGAAGTTAGTGAACATTTTGGTGATAGTGACCACAATTCGGTTACGTTCACCTTAGTGATGGATAGGGATAGGCATGAAGCTGGGGGCAGTAGTTATAGCTGGGGGAAGGGTAATTATGAGGCCATCAGGAGAGAATTAGGGTGCATAGATTGGACTAGGAAACTACAGGGACTGGGAACATCTGGAATGTGGAGCTTATTCAAGGAGCAGCTGCTGCGAGTCCTTGATAAGTATGTCCCTGTCAGGCAAGGAGGAAATGGTCGAGTAAGAGAACCTTGGTGTACGAAAAAAGTTGATTTGCTGGTTAAAAGGAAAAAGGAGGCTTATGTCAGGATGAGGCTTGAAGGCTCGGTTAGTGCAATGGATAGCTATAGATTAGCCAGGAGGGAGCTAAAGAGTGAATTGAGGAGAGCTAAGAGAGGACACGAGAAGACTTTGGCTGATAGGATTAAGGAGAATCCTAAAGCTTTCTTTAGATATGTTAAGAATAGAAGATTGGTTAGGACAAGATTAGGGCCAGTCATAGACAGCAGTGGGAAGTTGTGCGTGGAGCCTGAAGAGATTGGAGAGGTACTGAATAAATATTTCTCTTCGGTATTCACGCAGGGTGATGTAAATGTAGTTATGGAGAACACTGAGGTACAGGGTAGCAAACTGGAAAGTATTGAAGTAGATAGGGAGGATGTGCTAGATATTCTCGAGGGTTTGAAGTTGGATAAGTCCCCTGGGCCGGACGGGATTTACCCTAGGATTCTCTGGGAGGCAAGAGAGGAGATTGCAGAGCCTCTGGCTCTGATCTTCAGGTCGTCGTTGGTTACGGGTGTGGTTCCGGAGGACTGGAGGATAGCGAATGTGGTCCCATTGTTCAAGAAGGGGAAGAGAGACCTTCCAGGGAATTATAGGCCAGTGAGTCTTACTTCTGTTGTGGGCAAAGTATTGGAGAGAATTATTAGGGATAGGATTTATAGTTATTTAGAGAGAAATGAATTGATTGGGGATAGTCAGCATGGTTTTGTGAAGGGTAGGTCGTGCCTTACTAACCTCATTGAGTTTTTTGAAAAAGTGACTAAAGAGGTGGATGGGGGTAAGGCGGTTGATGTGGTATATATGGACTTTAGTAAGGCGTTTGATAAGGTGGCCCATGGAAGACTTCTGCAGAAAATGCAGATGTATGGGATAGAGGGTGATTTAGCTAATTGGGTTAGGAATTGGCTAGCAGATAGAAGACAGAGGGTGGTGGTTGATGGGAGATATTCATCGTGGAGTTCGGTGACAAGTGGTGTACCTCAGGGGTCTGTTTTGGGGCCCCTGCTGTTTGTAATTTTTATAAATGATCTGGATGAGGGTATTGAAGGATGGATTAGTAAATTTGCAGATGACACTAAAGTCGGTGGAGTGGTAGATAGTGAAGAGGGGTGTTATAGTTTGCAGAGAGACTTGGACAAGTTGCAGAGCTGGGCCGAGAGGTGGCAAATGGAGTTTAATGTGGAAAAGTGTGAGGTAATGCACTATGGCAGGAATAATAAATGTGTAGAGTATAGGGCTAATGGTAGGATTCTTAGTAGTCTTGATGAACAGAGGGATCTTGGTGTGTATGTGCATAGATCCCTGAAAGTAGGCAGTCAAGTCGAGAAGGTTGTTAAGAAGGCATATGGAGTCTTAGCTTTTATTGGTAGGGGGATTGAATTTCGGAGCCGCAACGTCATGTTGCAACTGTACAAAACTCTAGTGCGGCCGCACTTGGAGTATTGTGTGCAGTTCTGGTCCCCACATTATAAGAAAGATGTGGAGGCATTGGAGAGGGTACAGAGGAGGTTTACCAGGATGTTGCCTGGTATGGAGGGCAGGTCTTATGAAGAGAGGCTGAGGGATTTGAGGTTGTTTTCGTTAGAAAGGAGGCGGCTAAGAGGGGACCTAATCGAAACATATAAGATGATTAGAGGTTTAGATAGGGTGGACAGTGATAGCCTTTTTCCTAGGATGGAGAAAGCTAGCACGAGGGGACACAGCTTTAAATTAAGGGGTGATAGTTATAGGACGGATATCAGAGGTAGGTTCTTTACCCAAAGGGTGGTTCGGGAGTGGAATGCCCTGCCTGCAGCAGTTGTAGATGCGCCAAGTTTGGTGGCGTTTAAGAGGTTAGTTGATAAGTATATGGAAGAGAAGGGAATGGTTTAGTTTGGAGGGTCATTGCTTTTTATTTTGGTCGGCGCAACATCGAAGGCCGAAGGGCCTGTTCTGTGCTGTAATGTTCTGTGTTCTATCGAGATGGCGGTGCGGGCTTGTTGGGCTGAAGGGCCTGTTTCCCGTGCTGTTTTGTTCTTTGTTCTTTGACTATACCTCAAATTTAAAATTTTAATCCTTGTTTTTCTTTGTGGCCTCATTTTCCCAACCTTTCTAATTTATCCAAGCACTAGAATTCACTCAGATATATTTCACATAACTAGCTGAATTTCACAGCCACGAACGGTGGGACTGTTTAAAAATGGGACAGGCCGGACTCTGGACTTTGAAGAATTCTGGGATCATTTCAATGCTGCTTTCTCATGGCTTTCTCTTTATGTTTTAATTTCCCTGCAGGTAAATCCACGGGCTTGGTAACCACCACACGGGTACAACACGCCACACCCAGTGCTACCTATGCGCACACAGTGAATAGGGACTGGTACTCAGATGCGGAAATGCCAATTGAGGCACTGGAGCAAGGCTGTAAAGATATCGCTGAACAACTTGTCTACAATATTCCCGGGATTGAGGTAACTGTACACTTGTCCAATCGTACCATGTACCGAGTGTATTTGTGAGTTCAGTGCCGCATTCAGCCTGACTCTGTACTGTCTACACAGCCAGACACTTTGTCCGTATCCTCTAATCTTTATTGGTAGCATATTTCTCTCCGTCTCACTGTCTCCCCCTGGACTCTCTGTCCCTCTGTCTCCCCCAGGATTCTCTGTCCCACTGTCTCCCCCAGGATCCTCTGTCCTCCTGTCTCCCCCTGGACTCTCTGTCCCTCTGTCTCCCCCAGGATCCTCTGTCCTCCTGTCTCCCCCAGAACTCTCTGTCCCCCTGTCTCCCCCAGAACTCTCAGTCCCACTGTCTCCCCCAGGACTCTCAGTCCCACTGTCTCCCCCAGGACTCTCTGTCCCACTGTCTCCCCCAGGACTCTCAGTCCCACTCTCTCCCCCAGGACTCTCAGTCCCACTGTCTCCCCCAGGACTCTCTGTCTCACTGTCTCCCCCAGGACTCTCAGTCCCACTGTCTCCCCCAGGACTCTCAGTCCCACTGTCTCCCCCAGGACTCTCTGTCTCACTGTCTCCCCCAGGACTCTCTGTCTCTCTGTCACCCCCAGGACTCTCTGTCCCACTGTCTCCCCCAGGATTGTCTGTCCCACTGGTTGCTGTTATATTTTGCAGTCTGATCCAGTTATTCCTGTGCTCATCCCAGAGTAATGTCACTTCCCTAATTCTTATGGAGCATGTGAATTCCTGATCCATTCACATTCTATCAGTTTCTGATTTATATTTTTAATCAGCTTATCAAACTCATAAACTGTATGTGTGTGTGCACGTGCGTGTGTGTGTGTGTGCACGTGCGTGTGTGTGCGTGTGCGTGTGTGTGTGTGCATGTGTGTGTGTGTGTGCACGTGCGTGTGTGTATGTTTGACTATGTGTGTTTGTGGGTGAGTGTGGGTGTGGGTGTGTGTGTGTGTATGTGTAAGTGTGTGTATGTGGGTTTGTGTGTGTGTGTGTTTGTGTATGTGGGTTTCTGAGTGAGTGTGTGTGTATGTGTGTGTATGAGGGTGGTGAGGGTGGTGGAGGCTATGTCCCCTCGTGTTAGCCATCACCATCTGAGGGAAAAGGCTCGCACTGTCCACCCTATGGTTTGATCAATTTGCGAACTCTTCTCGTTGCGGGGAAGAGTCTGTGATTCTTGTCGCGGAATTGAAAAGAGATAAATGAACCTATTGTTGAATCAGAGCCAACTGCGGAGGGGGTGGAGGCAGGGGGGTTCGCAGGGTTGGGGGGGTGGGGGTGGTTTGGAGGAGTGGGGGGACGTGTGGCTAAGTGTGCTTGCTATTTCACTCTTGGGAATGAACTTACTGGGGGGCTACCAGCAGAGCCTTTCCCAGAATGGTTTGACAAGAGGTTCCTTGTCGATAGAGCTTTGAGATTTGGGTTGCAAGGCCGGGGTGAGAGGGGCAGTGGTTATTTGTCCATTTCCCTGTGCATCCTGGGCAATGAATGGAATGGGGGGCAGAAAATGTCCCCTCCCCCCACAGCCCCTGGACGGACACCTCGCTCACACGGTCAAATCAGATAGGGGTCTGCTTTCAATATTTCAGTGGCATCAAAGTCCCAGAAGAGGGCATCCTTGGGTGCCCCCTGAGCTCCTGGGTGCAATGGCCACTGCTCTGAGCTGCTTAACCGGTGGCCCTGGAACCCCGGAGATGATTGAATATTTTCCTTAAAAGATTCCAGCAAACTTCTGCCCACCCCCCTGCCCCTTCAGTGTCTCCTCCCTTGTGACCCCATAAACCCTTCCCACTGTTAACCCAGAATCGGGCAATCTGTCGCAATGGTATACCTGATTATAACTTCACTCACTACCCTATATCCACACTGTGCCCTGTATCCATACCCTGTGCCCTGTATCCACACACTGTGCCCTGTATCCATACCCTGTGCCATGTATCCATACCCTGTGCCTTTGTTCACACACTGCGCCCTGTATTCACACCATGCATTGTATCCACATACTATGCCCTGTATCCACACAGTACCGTTTATCTACACTATGAGTTGTATTCAAACCCTGTGCCTTTATCCACACTGTGCCCTTTATCCTCACCCTGTGCCCTGTATCCATACGCTGTGTTCTGTATCCACACCCTGTGCCCTGTATCCACACACCATGCCCTGTATTTATACTGTGGGCCTGTATCCACACACTGTGCCCTTTATCCTCACCCTGTGCCCTGTATCCACACACTGTGCCCTGTATCCACATGCTGGACCTGTATCCACACAGTGTGCCCTGTATCTATACTGTGGGCCTGTATCCACACACTGTGCCCTGTATCCATTCACTGTGCCCTGTATCTATACTGAGGACCTGTATTCACACACTGTGCCCTGTATCCATACACTGTGCCCTGTATCTATACTGTGGGCCTGTGTCCACACACTGTGCCCTGTATCTATACACTGTGCCCTGTATCTATACTGTGGGCCTGTATCCACACGCTGTGCCCTGTATCCACATGCTGTGCCCTGTATCCACACGCTGTGTCCTGTATCCATACACTGTGCCCTGGATGTATACTGAGGGCTTGTATTCACACATTGTGCCCTGTATCTATACTGTGGGCCTGTATCCACACACTGTGCCCTATATCTATACACTGTGTCCTGTATCTATACACTGTGCCCTGTATCCACACGCTGTGTCCTGTATCCACACGCTGTGTCCTGTATCCATACGCTGTGCCCTGTATCTATACTGAGGGCCTGTATTCAGACACTGTGCCCTGTATCCATACACTGTGCCCTGTATCTATACTATGTGCCCTGTATTCACACACTGTGCCCTGTATCTATACTGTGTGCCCTGTATCCGCACACTGTGCCCCGTATCCACATACTGTGCCCTGTATTCACACTGTGTCCTGTATCCACACCCTGTGCCTGTATCCACATACTGTGCCTGTATCCACATACTGTGCCCTGTATCCACATACATAGAACATAGAACATAGAACATTACAGCACAGAACAGGCCCTTCGGCCTTCGATGTTGCGCCAACCAATATAAAAAGCAATGCCCCTCCATACTAAACCATTCCCTTCTCTTCCATATACTTATCAACTAACCTCTTAAACGCCACCAAACTTGGCGCATCTACAACTGCTGCAGGCAGGGCATTCCACTCCGAACCACCCTTTGGGTAAAGAACCTACCTCTGATATCCGTCCTATAACTATCACCCCTTAATTTAAAGCTGTGTCCCCTCGTGCTAGCTTTCTCCATCCTAGGAAAAAGGCTATCACTGTCCACCCTATCTAAACCTCTAATCATCTTATATGTTTCAATAAGGTCTCCTCTTAGCCGCCTTCTTTCTAACGAAAACAACCTCAAATCCCTCAGCCTCTCTTCATAAGACCTGCCCTCCATACCAGGCAACATCCTGGTAAACCTCCTCTGTACCCTCTCCAATGCCTCCACATCTTTCTTATAATGCGGGGACCAGAACTGCACACAATACTCCAAGTGCGGCCGCACTAGAGTTTTGTACAGTTGCAACATGACGTTGCGGCTCCGAAATTCAATCCCCCTACCAATAAAAGCTAAGACTCCATATGCCTTCTTAACAACCTTCTCGACTTGACTGCCTACTTTCAGGGATCTATGCACATACACACCAAGATCCCTCTGTTCATCAAGACTACTAAGAATCCTACCATTGGCCCTATACTCTACACATTTATTATTCCTGCCATAGTGCATTACCTCACACTTTTCCACATTAAACTCCATTTGCCACCTCTCGGCCCAGCTCTGCAACTTGTCCAAGTCACTCTGCAAACTATAATACCCCTCTTCACTATCTACCACTCCACCGACTTTAGTGTCATCTGCAAATTTACTAATCCATCCTTCAATACCCTCATCCAGATCATTTATAAAAATTACAAACAGCAGGGGCCCCAAAACAGACCCCTGAGGTACACCACTTGTCACCGAACTCCACGATGAATATCTCCCATCAACCACCACCCTCTGTCTTCTATCTGCTAGCCAATTCCTAATCCAATTAGCTAAATCACCCTCTATCCCATACATCTGCATTTTCTGCAGAAGTCTTCCATGGGCCACCTTATCAAACGCCTTACTAAAGTCCATATATACCACATCAACCGCCTTACCCCCATCCACCTCTTTAGTCACTTTTTCAAAAAACTCAATGAGGTTAGTAAGGCACGACCTACCCTTCACAAAACCATGCTGACTATCCCCAATCAATTCATTCCTCTCTAAATAACTATAAATCCTATCCCTAATTATTCTCTCCAATACTTTGCCCACAACAGAAGTAAGACTCACTGGCCTATAATTCCCTGGAAGGTCTCTCTTCCCCTTCTTGAACAATGGGATCACATTCGCTATCCTCCAGTCCTCCGGAACCACACCCGTAACCAACGACGACCTGAAGATCAGAGCCAGAGGCTCTGCAATCTCCTCTCTTGCCTCCCAGAGAATCCTAGGGTAAATCTCGTCCGGCCCAGGGGACTTATCCAACTTCATACCCTCGAGAACATCTAGCACATCCTCCCTATCTACTTCGATACTTTCCAGTTTGCTACCCTGTACCTCAGTGTTCTCCATAACTACATTTACATCACCCTGCGTAAATACCGAAGAGAAATATTTATTCAGTACCTCTCCAATCTCTTCAGGCTCCACGCACAACTTCCCACTGCTGTCTATGACTGGCCCTAATCTTGTCCTAACCAATCTTCTATTCTTAACATATCTAAAGAAAGCTTTAGGATTCTCCTTAATCCTATCAGCCAAAGTCTTCTCGTGTCCTCTCTTAGCTCTCCTCAATTCACTCTTTAGCTCCCTCCTGGCTAATCTATAGCTATCCATTGCACTAACCGAGCCTTCAAGCCTCATCCTGACATAAGCCTCCTTTTTCCTTTTAACCAGCAAATCAACTTTTTTCGTACACCAAGGTTCTCTTACTCGACCATTTCCTCCTCGCCTGACAGGGACATACTTATCAAGGACTCGCAGCAGCTGCTCCTTGAATAAGCTCCACATTCCAGATGTTCCCAGTCCCTGTAGTTTCCTAGTCCAATCTATGCACCCTAATTCTCTCCTGATGGCCTCATAATTACCCTTCCCCCAGCTATAACTACTGCCCCCAGCTTCATGCCTATCCCTATCCATCACTAAGATAGTGATCACCATCACTATCCATACTGTGCCCTGTATCCACACTCTGTGCCCTGTATCCACACTCTGTGCCCTGTAGCCACACTGTATGCCCTGTATCCACATACTGTTCCCTATACCCACACTGTGTCCTGTATCCACACACTGTGCCTGTATCCACACCCTGTGCCCTGTATCCACACTCTGTGCCCTGTATCCACACCCTGTGCCCTGTATCCACACTCTGTGCCCTGTATCCACACCCTGTGCCCTGTATCCACACTGTGCCTGTATCCACACCCTGTGCCCTGTATCCACACACTGTGCCCTATATCCACACTGTGTCTGTATCCACACTGTGCGTATATCCACATACTGTGCCCTGTAGCCACACTGTGTGCCCTGTAGCCACACTGTGTGCCCTGTATCCACACCCTGTGCCCTATATCCACACTGTGTCCTGTTTCCACACACTGTGCCTGTATCCACACACTGTGCGTGTGTCCACACCCTGTGCCCTATATCCACACTGTGTCCTGTTTCCACACACTGTGCCTGTATCCACACACTGTGCGTGTATCCACACCCTGTGCCCTGTATCCACACTGTGCACTCTATCCACACACTGTGTGCCCTGTGTCCACAAACTGTGCCTGTATCCACACACTGTGCCCTGTATCCACACACTGTGCCCTGTATCCACACTCTACCCTGTATCCACAACCTGTAAGAAGTGTCTCAACACCAGTTGAGCCAACTGTTCAACAGTTTTATTTGGTACTAAACACCACTAGCTTTCGGGGTTTTGCCCCTTCGCCAAGTGACTTCATCACTCACCTGATGAAGTGGCAAACCCCGAAAGCTAGTGGTGTTTAGTACCAAATAAACCTGTCAGATTGTATCCTGGTGTGGAGAGACTTCTTACTGTGTTGACCACCAGCCCAACGCCGGCATCTCCACATCATTGTCCACAACCTGTGCCATTTATCCTATCTCTGCTGTTTGATTTGCAGTGAAATGTGTAGTCCGTTTCTGGTTTTGAGGGTTCCTTTGGAGTTGAGCTCTGTCCGGCCTCGAGCTTGTTATTCAGCGAGTGACAGTGAAGCCTTTTGGGGAAAGGAGAACCCTCACACAAAAGGAACTGAAAGATGTGTCTGCAGAGAAGGATGCAATTGAATGGGAAAGTCACAGGGACAAAGGAAGTTTGTGTGTTACTGCTGTTTTCCATTCACAGGGAGAAGTGAAAATCCCTGGCCATTTGAAAAGGTTCCTCGCACCATTCCCAGTGCTCACAGTTATTGAATTTATCCCATCCATTCAATAAATGTCGCTTTATCATTCACAGAGACTACATCATCATTTATAGGGAGATTTAGTTTATATTACTCTGCAGTAATTGGCAGGACCCCGAGAGATGATGACATTCAGATTGTGAATGAAACCTGAGATGCTCTGGTGATTTAGTGTTAGTCAGAGAGAGTGGATAACATGTCCAGAATTGTTGTATCAATAAACTTCATTCATTCCCCAGACAGCAAACCAGCTGAAATTCAGTGAAATAATGTTTCTTTATCTGATTGGTGTGTGCGAAGGTTCCGGAATACGAACACTTTGCAGATATTGATAACTCCCTCGTGTTGTAAAAAACTGTGAATCATACAGCATCCTTCATTCAACTGTATCTCCAGCTGATGCAAATATGTATTTGTGTAGCCACATGAGAAAGTTTGCATGAGAAGGAGTGTGTGTTAGAGAGAGGGTGGGTGAGAAACAGTGTGCATTACAGAGAGGGTGTGTGAGAAACAGTGTGTGTTAGAGAGAGAGTGCGTGAGAAACAGTGTGTGTTAGAGAGAGAGTGTGAGAGAAACAGTGTGTGTTAGAGAGAGAGTGTGTGAGAAAGAGTGTGTGTTAGAGAGAGTGTGTGTGAGAAACTGTGTGTTAGAGAGAGAGTGTGTGAGAAATAGTGTGTGTTAGAGAGAGTGTGTGTGAGAAAGAGTGTGTGTTAGACAGAGAGTGTGTGAGAAAGAGTGTGTGTTGAAGAGAGAGTGTTTGAGAAACAGTGTGTGTTAGAGAGAGAGTGTGTGTGAGAAACAGTGTGTGTTAGAGCGAGTGTGTGTTAGAGAGAGTGTGTGTGAGAAACAGTGTGTGTTAGAGAGAGTGTGTGAGAGAAACAGTGTGTGTTAGAGAGAGAGTGTGTGAGAAACAGTGTGTGTTAGAGAGAGTGGTGTGAGAAACAGTGTGTGTTAGAGAGAGTGTGTGTGAGAAACAGTGTGTGTTAGAGAGAGAGTGTGTGAGAAACAGTGTGTGTTAGAGAGAGTGTGTGAGAAACAGTGTGTGTTAGAGAGAGAGAGTGTGAGAAACAGTGTGTGTTAGAGAGAGAGTGTGTGAGAAACAGTGTGTGTTAGAGAGAGAGTGTGTGAGAAAAGTGTGTGTTAGAGAGAGAGTGTGTGAGAAACAGTGTGTGTTAGAGAGAGAGTGTGTGTAGAAACAGTGTGTGTTAGAGAGAGTGTGTGTGAGAAAGTGTGTGTGAGAGAGAGTGTGTGTTAGAGAGAGTGTGAGAAATAGTGTGTGTTAGAGAGAGTGTGTGTGAGAAACAGTGTGTGTTAGAGAGAGAGTGTGTGAGAAAGAGTGTGTGTTAAAGAGAGAGTGTGTGAGAAACAGTGTGTGTTAGAGAGAGAGTGTGTGAGAAACAGTGTGTGTTAGAGCGAGTGTGTGTAGAGAAAGTGTGTGTGAGAAACAGTGTGTGTTAGAGATAGAGTGTGTGAGAAAGAGTGTGTGTTAGAGAGAGAGTGTGTGAGAAACAGTGTGTGTTAGAGAGAGAGTGTGAGAACAGTGTGTGTTAGAGAGAGAGCGTGTGAGAAAAGTGTGTGTTAGAGTGTGTGTGAGAAACAGTGTGTGTTAGAGAGAGAGTGTGTGAGAAAGAGTGTGTGTTAAAGAGAGAGTGTGTGAGAACAGTGTGTGTTAGAGCGAGTGTGTGTTAGAGGAGTGTGTGTGAGAAACAGTGTGTGTTAGAGAAAGAGTGTGTGAGAAACAGTGTGTGTTAGAGAGAGAGTGTGTGTGAGAAACAGTGTGTGTTAGAGAGTGTGTGAGAAACAGTGTGTGTCAGAGAGAGTGTGTGAGAAACAGTGTGTGTTAGAGAGAGAGCGTGTGAGAAACAGTGTGTGTTACAGAGAGAGTGTGAGAAACAGTGTGTGTTAGAGAGAGTGTGTGAGGAATAGTGTGTGTTACAGAGAGAGAGTGTGAGAAACAGTGTGTGTTAGAGAGAGAGTGTGTGTGAGAAACAGTGTGTGTTAGAGAGAGAGTGTGTGAGAAAGAGTGTGTGTTAGAGAGAGAGTGTGTGAGAAACAGTGTGTGTTAGAAAGAGAGTGTGAGAGAAACTGTGTGTTAGAGAGAGACTGTGTGAGAAATAGTGTGTGTTAGAGACAGTGTGTGGGAGAAACAGTGTGTGTTAGAGAGAGAGTGTGTGTGAGAAACAGTGTGTGTTAGAGCGAGTGTGTGTTAGAGAGAGAGTGTGTGAGAAAGAGTGTGTGTTAGAGAGAGAGTGTGTGAGAAACAGTGTGTGTTAGAGAGAGAGTGTGAGAAACAGTGTGTGTTAGAGAGAGAGCGTGTGAGAAACAGTGTGTGTTAGAGTGTGTGTGAAAACAGTGTGTGTTAGAGAGAGAGTGTGTGAGAAAGAGTGTGTGTTAAAGAGAGAGTGTGTGAGAAACAGTGTGTGTTAGAGAGAGAGTGTGTGTGAGAAACAGTGTGTGTTAGAGCGAGTGTGTGTTAGAGAGAGTGTGTGTGAGAAAAAGTGTGTGTTAGAGAGAGAGTGTGTGAGAAACAGTGTGTGTTAGAGAGAGAGTGTGTGAGAAACAGTGTGTGTTAGAGAGAGTGTGTGAGGAACAGTGTGTGTTAAGAGAGAGAGTGTGTGAGAAACAGTGTGTGTTAGAGAGAGAGTGTGTGAGAAACAGTGTGTGTTAGAGAGAGAGTGTGTGAGAAACAGTGTGTGTTAGAGAGAGAGAGTGTGAGAAACAGTGTGTGTTAGAGAGAGTGTGTGAGGAATAGTGTGTGTTACAGAGAGAGTGTGTGAGAAACAGTGTGTGTTAGAGAGAGAGTGAGAAACAGTGTGTGTTAGAGAGAGAGAGTGTGTGAGAAACAGTGTGTGTTAGAGAGAGAGAGTGTGAGAAACAGTGTGTGTTAGAGAGAAGGTGTGTGAGAAACAGTGTGTGTTAGAGAGAGTGTGTGAGAAACAGTGTGTATTAGAGGGAGAGCGTGTGAGAAACAGTGTGTGTTAGAGAGAGGTTGTGTGAGAAACAGTGTGCGTTTGAGAGAGAGTGTGTGTGAGAAACACTGTGTGTTAGAGCGAGTGTGTGTGAGAAACAGTGTGTGTTAGAGAGAGTGTGTGTGAGAAACAGTGTGTGCTAGAGAGAGTGTGTGTGAGAAACGGTGTGTGCTAGAGAGAGTGTGTGTGAGAAACAGTGTGTGTTAGAGAGAGTGTGTGTGAGAAACAGTGTGCGTTAGAGAGAGAGAGTGTGTGAGAAACAGTGAGTGTTAGAGAGTGTGTGTGTGAGAAACAGTGTGTGTTAGAGAGAGTGTGTGAGAAACAGTGTGTTAGAGAGAGTGAGTGAGAAACAGTGTGTGTTAGAGAGAGAGCGTGTGAGAAACAGTGTGTGTTAGAGAGAGGGTGTGTGAGAAACAGTGTGCGTTTGAGAGAGAGCGTGTGAGAAACAGTGTGTGTTAGAGAGAGGGTGTGTGAGAAACAGTGTGCGTTTGAGAGAGAGTGTGTGTGAGAAACAGTGTGTTAGAGCGAGTGTGTGTGAGAAACAGTGTGTGTTAGAGAGAGAGTGTAAGAGAAACAGTGTGTGTTAGAGAAAGAGTGTGTGAGAAATAGTGTGTGTTAGAGAGAGTGTGTGTGAGAAAGAGTGTGCGTTAGAGAGAGAGTGTGTATTAAAGAGAGAGTGTGTGAGAAACAGTGTGTGTTAGAGAGAGAGTGTGTGTGAGAAACAGTGTGTGTTAGAGCGAGTGTGTGTTAGAGAGAGTGTGTGTGAGAAACAGTGTGTGTTTGAGAGAGTGTGTGAGAGAAACAGTGTGTGTTAGAGAGAGAGTGTAAGAGAAACTGTGTGTTAGAGAAAGAGTGTGTGAGAAATAGTGTGTGTTAGAGAGAGTGTGTGTGAGAAAGAGTGTGTGTTAGAGAGAGAGTGTGTGAGAAAGAGTGTGTATTAAAGAGAGAGTGTGTGAGAAACAGTGTGTGTTAGAGAGAGAGTGTGTGTGAGAAACAGTGTGTGTTAGAGAGTGTGTGAGAAACAGTGTGTGTTAGAGAGAGTGTGTGAGAAACAGTGTGTGTTAGAGAGAGTGTGTGAGAAACAGTGTGTGTTAGAGAGAGAGCGTGTGAGAAACAGTGTGTGTTAGAGAGAGAGAGTGTGAGAAACAGTGTGTGTTAGAGAGAGTGTGTGAGGAATAGTGTGTGTTACAGAGAGAGAGTGTGAGAAACAGTGTGTGTTAGAGAGAGAGTGTGTGTTAGAAACAGTGTGTTAGAGAGACAGTGTGTGAGAAAGAGTGTGTGTTAGAGAGAGAGTGTGTGAGAAACAGTGTGTGTTAGAGAGAGAGTGTGAGAGAAACTGTGTCTTACAGAGAGAGTGTGTGAGAAATAGTGTGTGTTAGAGAGAGTGTGTATGAGAAACAGTGTGTGTTAGAGAGAGAGTGTGTGAGAAAGAGTGTGTACTAAAGAGAGAGTGTGTGAGAAACAGTGTGTGTTAGAGAGAGAGTGTGTGTGAGAAACAGTGTGTGTTAGAGCGAGTGTGTGTTAGAGAGAGTGTGTGTGAGAAACAGTGTGTGTTAGAGAGAGTGTGTGAGAGAAACAGTGTGTGTTAGAGAGAGAGTGTGTGAGAAAAGTGTGTTTGAGAGAGTGTGTGAGAGAACAGTGTGTGTAGAGAGAGTGTTGAGAAACAGTGTGTGTTAGAGAGAGAGTGTGAGAAACATGTGTGTTAGAGAGAGTGTGTGAGAATAGTGTGTGTTAAGAGAGAGAGTGTGAGAAACAGTGTGTGTTAGAGAGAGAGTGTGTGAACAGTGTTTGAGAGGTGTGTGAGAGAGAGTGTGTGAGAAAAGTGTGTGTTAGAGAGAGTGTGTGAGAAACAGTGTGTGTTAGAGAGAGAGAGTGTGAGAAACAGTGTGTGTTAGAGAGAGAGTGTGTGTAGAAACAGTGTGTTAGAGAGAGAGTGTGTGAGAAAGAGTGTGTGTTAGAGAGAGAGTGTGTGAGAAACAGTGTGTGTTAGAGAGAGAGTGTGAGAAACAGTGTGTTTAGAGAGAGCGTGTGAGAAACAGTGTGTGTTAGAGTGTGTGTGAGAAACAGTGTGTGTTAGAGAGAGAGTGTGTGAGAAAGAGTGTGTGTTAAAGAGAGAGTGTGTGAGAAACAGTGTGTGTTAGAGAGAGAGTGTGTGTGAGAAACAGTGTGTGTTAGAGCGAGTGTGTGTTAGAGAGAGTGTGTGTGAGAAACAGTGTGTGTTAGAGAGAGTGTGTGAGAGAAACAGTGTGTGTTAGAGAGAGAGTGTGTGAGAAACAGTGTGTGTCAGAGAGAGTGTGGAGAAACAGTGTGTGTTAGAGAGAGTGTGTGAGGAAAGTGTGTGTTAGAGAGAGAGTGTGAGAAACAGTGTGTGTTAGAGAGAGAGTGTGTGTGAGAAACAGTGTGTGTTAGAGAGAGAGTGTGTGAGAAAGAGTGTGTGTAGAGAGTGTGTGAGAAACAGTGTGTGTTAGAGAGAGAGTGTGTGAGAAACAGTGTGTGTTAGAGAGTGGTGAGAAATGTTGTAGAGAGAGAGTGTGGGAAAAGTGTGTGTTGAGAGAGAGTGTGTGTGAGAAACAGTGTGTGTTAGAGAGAGAGTGTGAGAAACAGTGTGTGTTAGAGAGAGAGAGTGTGTGAGAAACAGTGTGTGTTAGAGAGAGAGTGTGTGAGAAACAGTGTGTGGTAGAGAGAGTGTGTGAGAAACAGTGTGTGTTAGAGAGAGAGTTTGTGTGAGAAACAGTGTGTGTTAGAGAGTGTGTGAGAAACAGTGTGTGTTAGAGAGAGAGTGTGTGTGAGAAACAGTGTGTGTTAGAGAGAGAGTGTGTGAGAAACAGTGTGTGTTAGAAAGAGAGTGTGTGAGAAAGAGTGTGGGTTAGAGAGAGAGTGTGCGACAAACAGTGTGTGTTAGAGAGAGAGTGTGAGAAACAGTGTGTGTTAGACAGAGAGCGTGTGAGAAACAGTGTGTGTTAGAGTGTGTGTGAGAAACAGTGTGTGTTAGAGAGAGAGTGTGTGAGAAAGAGTGTGTGTTAAAGAGCGAGTGTGTGAGAAACAGTGTGTGTTAGAGAGAGAGTGTGTGAGAGAAAGAGTGTGTGTGAGAGCGGGTGAGAGGTGTGTGGAACAGTGGTTAGAGAGAGTGTGTGAGAGAACAGTGTGTGTTGAGAGGTGTGTGAGAAACAGTGTGTGTCAGAGAGAGTGTGTGAGAAACGTGTGTGTTAGAGAGAGTGTGTGAGAGTGTTTAGAGGAGTGTGAGAAAAGTGTGTGTTAGAGAGAGAGTGTGTGAGAAACAGTGTGTGTTAGAGAGAGTGTGTGTGAGAAACAGTGTGTGTTAGAGAGAGAGTGTGTGAGAAACAGTGTGTGTCAGAGAGAGTGTGTGAGAAACAGTGTGTGTTAGAGAGAGAGTGTGTGAGAAACAGTGTGTGTTAGAGAGAGAGTGTGTGAGAAACAGTGTGTGTTAGAGAGAGTGTGTGAGGAATAGTGTGT
Source organism: Sphyrna mokarran (assembly GCA_024679065.1). NCBI lineage: Eukaryota > Metazoa > Chordata > Chondrichthyes > Carcharhiniformes > Carcharhinidae > Sphyrna > Sphyrna mokarran. The sequence goes on from JAGIQG010000028.1 coordinate 34,924,663, forward strand.
GTTACAGAGAGAGAGTGTGAGAAACAGTGTGTGTTAGAGAGAGAGTGTGTGTGAGAAACAGTGTGTGTTAGAGAGAGAGTGTGTGAGAAAGAGTGTGTGTTAGAGAGAGAGTGTGAGAAAAGTGTGTGTTAGAGAGAGTGTGTGAGAAACAGTGTGTGTTAGAGAGAGTGTGTGAGAAACAGTGTGTGTTAGAGAGAGAGTGTGTGAGAAACAGTGTGTGTTAGAGAGAGAGTGTGAGAGAAACTGTGTGTTAGAGAGAGTGTGAGAAACAGTGTGTGTTAGAGAGAGTGTGTGTGAGAAACAGTGTGTGTTAGAGAGAGAGTGTGTGAGAAAGAGTGTGTGTTAAAGAGAGAGTGTGTGAGAAACAGTGTGTGTTAGAGAGAGAGTGTGTGTGAGAAACAGTGTGTGTTAGAGAGAGAGTGTGTGAGAAACAGTGTGTGTTAGAGAGAGAGTGTGTGAGAAAGAGTGTGTGTTAGAGAGAGAGTGTGTGAGAAACAGTGTGTGTTAGAGAGAGAGTGTGAGAAACAGTGTGTGTTAGAGAGAGAGAGTGTGAGAAACAGTGTGTGTTAGAGAGAGTGTGTGAGGAATAGTGTGTGTTACAGAGAGAGAGTGTGAGAAACAGTGTGTGTTAGAGAGAGAGTGTGTGTGAGAAACAGTGTGTGTTAGAGAGAGAGTGTGTGTGAGAAACAGTGTGTGTTAGAGAAAGAGTGTAAGAGAAACAGTGTGTGTTAGAGAAAGTGTGTGTGAGAAATAGTGTGTGTTAGAGAGAGTGTGTGTGAGAAAGAGTGTGTGTTAGAGAGAGAGTGTGTGAGAAAGAGTGTGTATTAAAGAGAGGGTGTGTGAGAAACAGTGTGTGTTAGAGAGAGAGTGTGTGTGAGAAACAGTGTGTGTTAGAGCGAGTGTGTGTTAGAGAGAGTGTGTGTGAGCAACAGTGTGTGTTAGAGAGAGAGTGTGTGAGAAACAGTGTGTGTTTGAGAGAGTGTGTGAGAGAAACAGTGTGTGTTAGAGAGAGAGTGTGTGAGAAACAGTGTGTGTCAGAGAGAGTGTGTGAGAAACAGTGTGTGTTAGAGAGAGAGCGTGTGAGAAACAGTGTGTGTTAGAGAGGGAGTGTGTGAGAAACAGTGTGTGTTAGAGAGAGTGTGTGAGGAATAGTGTGTGTTACAGAGAGAGAGTGTGAGAAACAGTGTGTGTTAGAGAGAGAGTGTGTGAGAAAGAGTGTGTGTTAGAGAGAGAGTCTGTGAGAAACAGTGTGTTTTAGAGAGAGAGTGTGAGAGAAACTGTGTGTGTTAGAGAGAGAGTGTGTGTGAGAAACGGTGTGTGTTAGAGGGAGTGTGTGTTAGAGAGAGTGTGTGTGAGAAACAGTGTGTGTTAGAGAGAGAGTGTGTGAGAAAGAGTGTGTGTTAGAGAGAGAGTGTGTGAGAAAGAGTGTGTGTTAGAGAGAGAGTGTGTGAGAAACAGTGTGTGCTAGAGAGAGTGTGTGTGAGAAACAGTGTGTGTTAGAGAGAGTGTGTGTGAGAAACAGTGTGTGTTAGAGAGAGTGTGTGTGAGAAACAGTGTGTGTTTGAGAGAGAGAGTGTGTGAGAAACAGTGAGTGTTAGAGAGTGTGTGTGTGAGAAACAGTGTGTGTTATAGAGAGAGTGTGTGAGAAACAGTGTGTGTTAGAGAGAGTGTGTGAGAAACAGTGTGTGTTAGTGAGAGAGTCTGTGAGAAACAGTGTGTGTTAGAAAGAGAGTGTGTGAGAAAGAGTGTGTGTTAGCGAGAGAGTTGGTGAGAAATAGTGTGTGTTAGAGAGATTGTGTGTGAGAAACAGTGTGTGTCAGAGAGAGTGTGTGAGAAACAGTGTGTGTTAGAGAGAGAGTGTGTGTGAGAAACAGTGTGTGTTAGAGAGAGAGTGTGTGAGAAACAGTGTGTGTTAGAGAGAGTGTGTGAGGAATAGTGTGTGTTACAGAGAGAGAGAGTGTGAGAAACAGTGTGTGTTAGAGAGAGAGTGTGTGAGAAAAAGTGTGTGTTAGAGAGAGAGTGTGAGAGAAACTGTGTGTTAGAGAGAGTGTGAGAAATAGTGTGTGTTAGAGAGAGTGTGTGTGAGAAACAGTGTATGTTAGAGAGAGAGTGTGTGAGAAAGAGTGTGTGTTAAAGAGAGAGTGTGTGAGAAACAGTGTGTGTTAGAGAGAGAATGTGTGTGAGAAACAGTGTGTGTTAGAGAGAGAGTGTGTGAGAAACAGTGTGTGTAAGAGAGAGAGTGTGTGAGAAAGAGTGTGTGTTAGAGAGAGTGTGCGACAAACAGTGTGTGTTAGAGAGAGAGTGTGAGAAACAGTGTGTGTTAGAGAGAGAGCGTGTGAGAAACAGTGTGTGTTAGAGAGAGAGTGTGTGATAAAGAGTGTGTGTTAAAGAGAGAGTGTGTGAGAAACAGTGTGTGTTAGAGAGAGAGTGTGTGTGAGAAACAGTGTGTGTTAGAGAGGGAGTGTGTGAGAAACAGTGTGTGTTAGAGAGAGTGTGTGAGGAATAGTGTGTGTTACAGAGAGAGAGTGTGAGAAACAGTGTGTGTTAGAGAGAGAGTGTGTGAGAAAGAGTGTGTGTTAGAGAGAGAGTCTGTGAGAAACAGTGTGTTTTAGAGAGAGAGTGTGAGAGAAACTGTGTGTGTTAGAGAGAGAGTGTGTGTGAGAAACGGTGTGTGTTAGAGGGAGTGTGTGTTAGAGAGAGTGTGTGTGAGAAACAGTGTGTGTTAGAGAGAGAGTGTGTGAGAAAGAGTGTGTGTTAGAGAGAGAGTGTGTGAGAAAGAGTGTGTGTTAGAGAGAGAGTGTGTGAGAAACAGTGTGTGCTAGAGAGAGTGTGTGTGAGAAACAGTGTGTGTTAGAGAGAGTGTGTGTGAGAAACAGTGTGTGTTAGAGAGAGTGTGTGTGAGAAACAGTGTGTGTTTGAGAGAGAGAGTGTGTGAGAAACAGTGACTGTTAGAGAGTGTGTGTGTGAGAAACAGTGTGTGTTATAGAGAGAGTGTGTGAGAAACAGTGTGTGTTAGAGAGAGTGTGTGAGAAACAGTGTGTGTTAGTGAGAGAGTCTGTGAGAAACAGTGTGTGTTAGAAAGAGAGTGTGTGAGAAAGAGTGTGTGTTAGCGAGAGAGTTGGTGAGAAATAGTGTGTGTTAGAGAGATTGTGTGTGAGAAACAGTGTGTGTCAGAGAGAGTGTGTGAGAAACAGTGTGTGTTAGAGAGAGAGTGTGTGTGAGAAACAGTGTGTGTTAGAGAGAGAGTGTGTGAGAAACAGTGTGTGTTAGAGAGAGAGTGTGTGTGAGAAACAGTGTGTGTTAGAGAGAGAGTGTGTGAGAAACAGTGTGTGTTGAGAGAGTGTGTGAGGAATAGTGTGTGTTACAGAGAGAGAGAGTGTGAGAAACAGTGTGTGTTAGAGAGAGAGTGTGTGAGAAAAAGTGTGTGTTAGAGAGAGAGTGTGAGAGAAACTGTGTGTTAGAGAGAGTGTGAGAAATAGTGTGTGTTAGAGAGAGTGTGTGTGAGAAACAGTGTATGTTAGAGAGAGAGTGTGTGAGAAAGAGTGTGTGTTAAAGAGAGAGTGTGTGAGAAACAGTGTGTGTTAGAGAGAGAATGTGTGTGAGAAACAGTGTGTGTTAGAGAGAGAGTGTGTGAGAAACAGTGTGTGTAAGAGAGAGAGTGTGTGAGAAAGAGTGTGTGTTAGAGAGAGAGTGTGCGACAAACAGTGTGTGTTAGAGAGAGAGTGTGAGAAACAGTGTGTGTTAGAGAGAGAGCGTGTGAGAAACAGTGTGTGTTAGAGAGAGAGTGTGTGAGAAAGAGTGTGTGTTAAAGAGAGAGTGTGTGAGAAACAGTGTGTGTTAGAGAGAGAGTGTGTGTGAGAAACAGTTGTGTTAGAGCGAGTGTGTGTTAGAGAGAGTGTGTGTGAGAAACAGTGTGTGTTAGAGAGAGTGTGTGAGAGAAAGAGTGTGTGTTAGAGAGAGAGTGTGTGAGAAACAGTGTGTGTCAGAGAGAGGGTGGGAGAAACAGTGTGTGTTAGAGAGAGTGTGTGAGGAATTGTGTGTGTTACAGAGAGAGAGTGTGAGAAACAGTGTGTGTTAGTGAGAGAGTGTGTGTGAGAAACAGTGTGTGTTAGAGAAAGAGTGTAAGAGAAACAGTGTGTGTTAGAGAAAGTGTGTGTGATAAATAGTGTGTGTTAGAGAGAGTGTGTGTGAGAAAGAGTGTGTGTTAGAGAGAGAGTGTGTGAGAAAGAGTGTGTATTAAAGAGAGGGTGTGTGAGAAACAGTGTGTGTTAGAGAGAGAGTGTGTGTGAGAAACAGTGTGTGTTAGAGCGAGTGTGTGTAGAGAGAGTGTGTGGAGAAAAAGTGTGTGTTAGAGAGAGAGTGTGTGAGAAACAGTGTGTGTTAGAGAGAGAGTGTGTGAGAAACAGTGTGTGTTAGAGAGAGAGAGTGTGAGAAACAGTGTGTGTTAGAGAGAGTGTGTGAGGAATAGTGTGTGTTACAGAGAGAGAGTGTGAGAAACAGTGTGTGTTAGAGAGAGAGTGTGTGAGAAAGAGTGTGTGTTAGAGAGAGAGTCTGTGAGAAACAGTGTGTTTTAGAGAGAGAGTGTGAGAGAAACTGTGTGTGTTAGAGAGAGAGTGTGTGTGAGAAACGGTGTGTGTTAGAGGGAGTGTGTGTTAGAGAGAGTGTGTGTGAGAAACAGTGTGTGTTAGAGAGAGAGTGTGTGAGAAAGAGTGTGTGTTAGAGAGAGAGTGTGTGAGAAAGAGTGTGTGTTAGAGAGAGAGTGTGTGAGAAACAGTGTGTGCTAGAGAGAGTGTGTGTGAGAAACAGTGTGTGTTAGAGAGAGTGTGTGTGAGAAACAGTGTGTGTTTGAGAGAGAGAGTGTGTGAGAAACAGTGAGTGTTAGAGAGTGTGTGTGTGAGAAACAGTGTGTGTTATAGAGAGAGTGTGTGAGAAACAGTGTGTGTTAGAGAGAGTGTGTGAGAAACAGTGTGTGTTAGTGAGAGAGTCTGTGAGAAACAGTGTGTGTTAGAAAGAGAGTGTGTGAGAAACAGTGTGTGTTAGAGAGAGAGTGTGTGTGAGAAACAGTGTGTGTTAGAGAGTGTGTGAGAAACAGTGTGTGTCAGAGAGAGTGTGTGAGAAACAGTGTGTGTTAGAGAGAGAGCGTGTGAGAAACAGTGTGTGTTAGAGAGAGAGAGTGTGAGAAACAGTGTGTGTTAGAGAGAGTGTGTGAGGAATAGTGTGTGTTACAGAGAGAGAGTGTGAGGAACAGTCTTTGTTAGAGAGAGAGTGTGTGTGAGAAACAGTGTGTGTTAGAGAGAGAGTGTGTGAGAAAGAGTGTGTGTTAGCGAGAGAGTTGGTGAGAAATAGTGTGTGTTAGAGAGAGTGTGTGTGAGAAACAGTGTGTGTTAGAGAGAGAGTGTGTGAGAAAGAGTGTGTGTTAAGAGAGAGTGTGTGAGAAACAGTGTGTGTTAGAGAGAGAGGTGTTGAGAAACAGTGTGTGCTAGAGAGAGTGTGTGTGAGAAACAGTGTGTGTTAGAGAGAGTGTGTGTGAGAAACAGTGTGTGTTGAGAGAGAGAGTGTGTGAGAAACAGTGAGTGTTAGAGAGTGTGTGTGTGAGAAACAGTGTGTGTTATAGAGAGAGTGTGTGAGAAACAGTGTGTGTAGAGAGTGTGTGAGAAACAGTGTGTGTTAGTGAGAGAGTCTGTGAGAAACAGTGTGTGTTAGAAAGAGAGTGTGTGAGAAACAGTGTGTGTAGAGAGAGAGTGTGTGTGAGAAACAGTGTGTGTTAGAGAGTGTGTGAGAAACAGTGTGTGTCAGAGAGAGTGTGTGAGAAACAGTGTGTGTTAGAGAGAGAGCGTGTGAGAAACAGTGTGTGTTAGAGAGAGAGAGTGTGAGAAACAGTGTGTGTTAGAGAGAGTGTGTGAGGAATAGTGTGTGTTACAGAGAGAGAGTGTGAGGAACAGTCTTTGTTAGAGAGAGAGTGTGTGTGAGAAACAGTGTGTGTTAGAGAGAGAGTGTGTGAGAAAGAGTGTGTGTTAGCGAGAGAGTTGGTGAGAAATAGTGTGTGTTAGAGAGAGTGTGTGTGAGAAACAGTGTGTGTTAGAGAGAGGTGTGTGAGAAAGAGTGTGTGTTAGAGAGAGAGTGTGTGAGAAACAGTGTGTGTTAGAGAGTGTGTGTGAGAAACAGTGTGTGTTAGAGGAGTTGTGTTAAGAGAGTGTGTGTGAGAAACAGTGTGTGTTAGAGAGAGAGTGTGTGAGAAAGAGTGTGTGTTAGAGAGAGAGTGTGTGAGAAAGAGTGTGTGTTAGAGAGAGTGTGTGAAAACAGTGTGTGCTAGAGAGAGTGTGTGTGAGAAACAGTGTGTGTTAGAGAGAGAGAGTGTGTGAGAAACAGTGAGTGTTAGAGAGTGTGTGTGTGAGAAACAGTGTGTGTTAGAGAGAGAGTTTGTGAGAAACAGTGTGTATTAGAGAGAGTCTGTGAGAAACAGTGTGTGTTAGAGAGAGAGTGTGTGAGAAACTGTGTGTTAGAAAGAGAGTGTGTGAGAAACAGTGTGTGTTAGAGAGAGAGTGTGTGTGAGAAACAGTGTGTGTCAGAGAGTGTGTGAGAAACAGTGTGTGTCAGAGAGAGTGTGTGAGAAACAGTGTGTGTTAGAGAGAGAGCGTGTGAGAAACAGTGTGTGTTAGAGAGAGAGAGTGTGAGAAACAGTGTGTGTTAGAGAGAGTGTGTGAGGAATAGTGTGTGTTACAGAGAGAGAGTGTGAGAAACAGTGTGTGTTAGAGAGAGAGTGTGTGTTAGAAACAGTGTGTTAGAGAGACAGTGTGTGAGAAAGAGTGTGTGTTAGAGAGAGAGTGTGTGAGAAACAGTGTGTGTTAGAGAGAGAGTGTGAGAGAAACTGTGTGTTAGGGAGAGAGTGTGTGAGAAATAGTGTGTGTTAGAGAGAGTGTGTGTGAGAAACAGTGTGTGTTAGAGCGAGTGTGTGTTAGAGAGAGTGTGTGTGTGAAACAGTGTGTGTTAAAGAGAGAGTGTGTGAGAAACAGTGTGTGTTAGAGAGAGAGTGTGTGAGAAAGAGTGTGTGTTAGAGAGAGAGTGTGTGAGAAACAGTGTGTGTTAGAGAGAGAGTGTGAGAAACAGTGTGTATGAGAGAGAGCGTGTGAGAAACAGTGTGTGTTAGAGTGTGTGTGAGAAACAGTGTGTGTTAGAGAGAGAGTGTGTGAGAAAGAGTGTGTGTTAAAGAGAGAGTGTGTGAGAAACAGTGTGTGTTAGAGAGAGAGTGTGTGTGAGAAACATTGTGTGTTAGAGCGAGTGTGTCTTAGAGAGACTGTGTGTGAGAAACAGTGTGTGTTAGAGAGAGAGTGTGTGAGAAACAGTGTGTGTGAGAGAGAGAGTGTGTGAGAAACAGTGTGTGTCAGAGAGAGTGTGTGAGAAACAGTGTGTGTTAGAGAGAGAGAGTGTGAGAAACAGTGTGTGTTAGAGAGAGAGTGTGTGAGAAAGAGTGTGTGTTAGAGAGAGAGAGTGTGAGAAACAGTGTGTGTTAGAGAGAGAGTATGTGAGAAACATTGTGTTAGAGAGAGAGTGTGTGAGAAACAGTGTGTGTTAGAGAGAGAGTGTGTGAGGAACAGTGTGTGTTCAGAGAGAGTGTGTGAGAAACAGTGTGTGTTAGGGAGAGAGTGTGTGAGAAACTGTGTGTGTTAGAGAGAGTGAGTGTTTGAGAAACACTGTGTGTTAGAGAAAGAGTGTGTGAGAAACAGCGTGTGTTAGAGAGTGTGTGAGAAACAGTGTGTGTTAGAGAGAGAGAGTGTGTGGGAAACAGTGTGTGTTAGAGAGAGAGTGTGTGAGAAACAGTGCGTGTTAGAGAGAGAGTGTGTGAGAAAAAGTGTGTCAGAGAGAGAGTGTGTGAGAAACATAGAACATAGAACATAGAACATAGAACAATACAGCACAGAACAGGCCCTTCGGCCTTCGATGTTGTGTCGACCAAAATAAAAAGCAATGCCCCTCCAAACTAAACCATTCCCTTCTCTTCCATATACTTATCAATTAACCTCTTAAACGCCACCAAACTTGGCGCATCTACAACAAGCTGCAGGCAGGGCATTCCACTCCCTAATCACTCTTTGAGTAAAGAACCTACCTCTGATATCCGTCCTATAACTCATACCCTTAATTTAAAGCTGTGTCCCCTCGTGCTAGCTTTCTCCATCCTAGGAAAAAGGCTATCACTGTCAACCCTATCTAAACCTCTAATAATCTTATATGCTTCAATAAGATCCCCTCTTAGCCGCCTCCTTTCTAACGAAAACAACCTCAAATCCTTAAACCTCTCTTCATAGGACCTGCCCTCCATACCAGGCAACATCCTGGTAAACCTCCTCTGTACCTCTCCAATGCCTCCACATCTTTCTTATAATGTGGGGACCAGAACTGCACACAATACTCCAAGTGCGGCCGCACTAGAGTTTTGTACAGTTGCAACATGACGTTGCGGCTCCGAAATTCAATCCCTCTCCCAATAAAAGCCAAGACTCCATATGCCTTCCTAACAACCTTCTCGACCTGACTGCCTACTTTCAGGGATCTATGCACATACACACCAAGATCCCTCTGTTCATCTAGACTACTAAGAATCCTACCATTTGCCCTATACTCTACACATTTATTATTTCTGCCATAGTGCATTACCTCACACTGTTCCACATTAAACTCCATTTGCCACCTCTCGGCCCAGCTCTGCAACTTGTCCAAGTCACTCTGTAAACTAAAACACCCCTCTTCACTATCTACCACACCACCAACTTTAGTATCATCTGCAAATTTACTGATCCAAACAGTAAATTTACTGATCCAAACAGTGTGTGTTAGAGAGAGAGAGTGTGTGAGAAACAGTGTGTGTTAGAGAGAGAGTGTGTGAGAAACAGTGTGTGTTAGAGAGAGAGAGTGTGTGAGAAACAGTGTGTGTTAGAGAGTCTGTGTGAGAAACAGTGTGTGTTAGAGAGAGAGTGTGAGAAACAGTGTGTGTTAGAGAGAGAGTGTTTGAGAAATAGTGTGTGTTAGAGAGAGTGTGTGAGAAACAGTGTGTGTTGAAGAGAGTGTGTGTTAGAAAGAGTGTGTGTTAGAGAGAGAGAGTGTGTGAGAAACAGTGTGTGTTAGAGAGAGTGTATGTGAGAAACAGTGTGTGTTAGAGAGAGTGTGAGAAACAGTGTGTGTTAGAGAGAGAGTGTGTGAGAAACAGTGTGTGTTAGAGAGAGAGAGTGTGAGAAACAGGTTGTGTTAGAGAGAGTGTGTGAGAAACAGTGTGTGTTAGAGAGAGAGAGTGTGAGAAACAGGTTGTGTTAGAGAGAGTGTGTGTGAGAAACAGTGTGTGTTCGAGAGTGTGTGTGAGAAACAGTGTGTGTTAGAGCGAGTGTGTGTGAGAAACAGTGTGTGTTAGAGAGTGTGTGTGAGAAACAGTGTGTGTTAGAGAGAGTGTGTTTGAGAAATAGTGTGTGTTAGAGAGAGAGAGTGTGTGAGAAACAGTGTGTGTTAGAGAGAGAGAGTGTGTGTGAAACAGTGTGTGTTAGAGAGAGAGAGTGTGTGAGAAAGAGTTTGTGTTAGAGAGAGAGAGTGTGTGTGAAACAGTGTGTGTTAGAGAGAGAGAGTGTGTGGAAACAGTGTGTGTTAGAGAGAGGGTGTGTGAGAAAGTGTGTGTGTTAGAGAGAGAGTGTCTGAGAAACAGTGCGTGTTAGAGACAGAGAGTGTGAGAAACAGCACCTCTGTACACGAGAGAGAGTGTGGGTGAGAGAGAGCACGTGTGAGAGAGATGGTGCGTGAGAGAGGATGTGCGTGAGCGGGAGCCCCACCCTGCTCTCAGTGGTGTGAATCACTGGGCATTTCCACGCTCAGTACTGGGGGAATTGATGGGGAAATCGCTTCTCCATTGGGGAAGGGGTGAGCTTCCTCTTATTATGGTAGGTGGGGACGGGGGGAGCTGCCCACCGGCAAACGCATGGTGGGGAGTGAAGAGGGGGACAGTGCCTCCCCCCCACCAGATACTCCTGTGGTGGGGTTGCCCGCAGCTTGTAGAGTGGAAGTTCCACATGGCCAGGAGAGAGTGGGAGGGAGTTCAGATTTCCCACTGATTGGGGCACCTCGCCAGTTCTATCCGGCCTTTCTCTGCCACGGCACGAAACATGACCCCCTCCCGCCTCCGTCCCCACCCCCTGATTTGTTTTGACAAAGTGTCGGAAGGCTGGGACAGAAAATTTGGCTTTGTTCCCGGAGAGGAATTTAGAGTCAGAGAATCATAGAGGTTTACAGAACGGAAACAGGCCCTTCAGCCCAACTTGTCCAAACTACTCTTTCTTTAACCCCTGAGCTAGTTCCAATTGACCGCATTTGGTCCATATCCTTCGATACCCATTGTACCCGTAAAACCGTCTAAACGCTTTTTAAAAGACCGAATTGTACCCACCTCTACTACTACCTCTGGCAGCTCGTTCCACACTCACCACCCTCTGTATGAAAAAAATTGCCCCTCTGGACAATTTTGTATCTCTCCCCTCTCATCTTAAATCTATGCCCTCCAGTTTTGGGCTCTCCTACCTTTGGGAAAAGATATTGACTATCTACCTGATCTATGCCCCTCATTATTTTATAGATCACCATACAGTCACTCCTCAGCCTCCTACGCTCCAGAGAAAAAAAGTCCCAGTCTATCCAGCCTCTCCTTGTAACTCAATGCATCAAATCCCGGTAGCATCCTAATAAATCTTGTCGGTTTTCAGTCAGAATCTGACAGTTTGTCATTTGTTTTGGAAAATCCCACCCAATCAGTGTGTGCGAATATGTTCGTGTAGCTATGTAAAACACACGTGTAAAACACTTACGTAAAATATATAAAACATATGCATAAAACACATGTGTAAAACACATGTACGAAACACCAGTGTAAAGTGCACATATAAAACACACATGTAAAACACACGTGCAAAACGCACATAGAATACACATGTAAAACACACACATAAAACATACATGTAAAACACATGCATGAAACATTGGTATAAAACATGTGTAAAGCTCACGAAACATCTATAAAACATGTGACCACACACACATAAAACATCCGCATAAGACATGTGTAAAATACATACATAAAACATATGTGTACTCTAATGGATCTCTATTTTGTGTACCAGGTGATAATGGGAGGTGGCAGAAAATACATGTTCCCCAGAGACGTGCCTGATGTTGAGTATCCAACAGACACAAAAGCCAATGGCACCCGGTTGGATGGAAGGAATCTGGTGAATGAATGGAAGGAGATGAAAAAGGGGAAGGTTGGAATTTGGAAACTGTAACTTTGTAAATTTGGGCCAACGTGTTTAATTGGACTTTCTTCCTGCGGTTAGTGAGTGATTGAAGTGAAATCTGTCAACAAACGTGCCCAGCCGCAGTGATAGAGAAACTGTGATCCCGTTTGTATCCACACACAGTGGATATGTCAAGCTGCCATTAGACAGCCCCTACATTTCTCTCACTCTCTCCCCCTACCCTCCAATCCCCTCCTTCCATCTTTTTAACAAATCCAATTTCCCCTTTGGCCTTTCAACCTCGCTCTATCTACCCTTGTAACTTCTTTTAAACACGCCAACGTCTCATAGAGTCATAGAATCCCCACAATGCAGAAGGAGGCCATTCGGCCCATCGAGGCTGCACCGAACACAACCCCAACCAGGCTCGAACCCCAGCCGTAACCCCACGTATTTACCCTGCTAATCCCTCTGACACTCAGGGCAATTTAGCATGGACAATCCACCTGAGCTGGACAAATTAACATGGTTTAGTTCTGTTGTGTCCAATGCAAAGGGTTGGAATTTCAAAGTGGGTTTGGGAGCCCAGGGGCTTTGATGAAATAAATAGTTATGAAGTAAACAGCGCTACTATTTTTGAATGAAAGTGTGCCAATGATAGAGAGGGTGCACCTGGCGTCCAACTAGTGGCTCCAAACTCCTCCACGGTGCCAATGAAAAGGGTATGTGGCAGCCATGATGGAGCCTGTTGTTGCCTCTCTGAAGAGATTGGCCTGTTCCTCAGAGGCATTATGGGAGTGTGAAGGGTGAGGTGACGCCCAGAGTCGCGATTTTCAAACCACCCCCCCCTGCTCCAGTCCCAACCTTGCTGGCAACTGAACAGTCACAGTAAGGAATCTCACAGGTTAAAGTCCAGCTGGTTTATTCGGAATCACGAGCTTTCGGAGCACTGCTCCTTCCTCAGGCGAATGGGCCACTCAGCTGATGAAGGGGCAGAAAGCTCGTGATTCCACATAAATCTGTTGGACTTTAACGTGGTGTTGTGAGACTTCTTACTGTGCCCTCCCGCCCCCCCCCCTCCCCAAGTCCAACACCAGCATCTCCACATCACGGCTCCAGGTGAAAAGTCAACAATACTGAATGAGTTCAGACAGGTTGGGAGTTCTTTGAATTGCTCGTTCAGGATTTTGGATTTGGTTTGGAGTTTGTTCTTTACCTTAGACAGGCTTCCATCACTGCCTGTGCTTGCGGAGCTGTGTGCACCCCCAGTGTTCCACAAACGCCCCAATGTTTAATCTCATTTCCAAATCCCTCTATGGCTTCACCTCTCACTCTGTAACCTTCACAGACAGCTCTGCATCCATTCTTCTTCTACATTCCCCACTCCAGCAGGGCTCACTTGTGCCTTCAGCAGTCTGGGCCCTGAGTTCTAGATTAGCCCCAAAATCTCTGCCCTTCTCTTACATTTCAAGACTCCGTAAAACCTAATCCAGGTCCTCGTGTCTCCTGTTTGTGAATGCTTTGGGAGACTTTATTACAGTAAAGGTGCCCAACGAATACAATTTGTTGATGCTGTTGTTACAGGGCCTGCGTATACCTTGTGGGAAGAAAATGTCAAGTTTCAGATCTCTTTCAGCCTCTGTCAGGCAAAATCCTAAACCATTGCAGACCCATCTTTCCTGATCCTCATCTGGTTCACAGTCCACGACACTTAAAATTCTCACCCTTGTGCACACTGTAATGCCACCACCTCCCACACTGCTCCTCCTTGCCCAGCCCCTCAACATTCCCGAAGGCTTCCATTCCTGGGAATCCAGCCCTTTGCCCCTTCCCCCGCTCCTTTTGACTGAGCCTACCGCAGTCTATTCTCCCACCCTGGGGATCGCCTGCTTAATCTTCTCCGTTATACTTAAGAGAGCCCACCAGCGCCTCCACTTCCTCAGAAGACTGAGGAAATTTGGCATCTCAGCTACAATTCTTACCAACTTTTACAGATGCACCACAGAAACTCTGCAGTTGTATCACAGCTTGGTATGGCTCCTGCTCTGTCCAAGACCACAAAAAACTATAAAAGGTTATGACTGAAGCCCAGTCCATCACACAAACACCCATTGACTCAATCTACATTTCCCACTGCCTCGGAAAAGCCCCGGACATTCTCTCTTCCACCTTCTTCCGTCGGGAAAAGGATACAATTTCCGAGCTCACGTACCAACAGACTCAAGAACAGCTTCTTCCCTGCTGTTATCAGACTTTTGAATGGTCCTACCTCACATGAAGTTGATCTTTCTCTACACCCTAGCTATGGCTGTAACACTACATTCTGCACCCTCTCCTTTCCTTCTCCATGAACGGTACACTCTGTCCGCAGAAGAAACAACACTTTTCACCATACACGAATACATGTGACAATAATAAATCAAAACAAATCAAAATCAAACCTCTCTCTCATCCTTTCAAAGACTTCCTTTCCAAAGATATCACTCTTTCCTGATTTTTTTCTCCTTGGACCTGGTTTTGCTTGCAGGATTGTAAAGCACCTTGGGGTATTTTTCCATGCCAAAGGCACATGTAGAAGTTTCCTCAGACACTGGGAACCCTGCCTGTAGTAGCTCTGGGAGCAGTTGGAACATATTCAGGAGCTAGCTTGGTGGTCTCAGTTGCTGCAATTTGAGGGAAAGGTCAGGATAACATATTGTTTTGATAAGCAGCTCCCAGTGTAATTAAAATATTCTTCCATATGTACACTAACAGATTCTCTCGTTTCCTCAGAACGCGCATTATATCTGGAACAGGGAGCAACTTAAAAGCCTTGACCTCTCAAAAGTAGACCACTTGATGGGTAAGGAGACAAAACTATTTTTGATCGCTGGTTACACTGTGATCCAGGAAATGAAACACTGATAGATTTCTTTTCCTTTCCCTCCCGACAACGTGAGATTTATTTACTTTGTTGACATGAGCTTTCAAAGCCAAAACAGCATTAAAGGCCAGATTTCTCCAGGTTCACACACCCTGCTACTGTGGAAACAGGGAATTTGATACCTAGCCAAAACTCCAATCACTGCAGCAGGACTAGAACATAGAACATAGAACATAGAGTTTTGTACAGTTGCAACATGACGTTGCGGCTCCGAAATTCAATCCCCCTACGAATAAAAGCTAAGACTCCATATGCCTTCTTAACAACCTTATCGACTTGATTGCCAACTTTCAGGGATCTATGCACATATACACCAAGGTCCCTCTGTTCATCAACACTATTAAGAGTCCTACCATTAGCCCCATACTCTACACATTTGTTATGACTGGAGAATACCAGCTGCGGGTCGGAGAATTCCGTGCCAAAGAGTCAATGCGGGACTTGCTAGGGTATTGTACTTTTCCTGCTGCCCAGAGACTGGAAAATCCTGCCCGAGGACCTTTGCACGATCCTGTTGCACCCACTACCATTCCTGTGATGGGCGAGACTGGAAAATCTTGCTCAGTGTGTCAAAGGTGTGCAAAAACCGGACATTTTTAGTTTGTGCCAAGCATTACTGTTTATTAGCGAGTTACCTTGGACAGTTTAGCTAGGTGCCACATTAGCATAGCGTGGTGACTGACCAGTTATCCCCTTCCCTGCACTCTGAGTGACTCTTGACCTTCAATTGATCCGGCTTGACCCAAAATATCCATGGGACAATCTGCCCACCCCCAAGCCCAGCAAGATCGTGGATGGACTTGGCTCTGAGTGTACCAGTTATATGGCCCTGTGCCCCTACAGCTGTAAGTGGGAAAACCTCCAATGTCCACACATCTAGTGGGGCCATTGGATTAGGAAAAGGAATTGGCTGCCTGGCTAATTGTTCTACCTTAACCCACTGAGCCCCCTCATGGTGCCCGCTTCAAGGGCAGTTGAACCTTTGGAGGAGCTCCCTTGGTGATTAATACTGTGCTTCTGTTGGTGGGCTGAAGGTTAACTATCTTGAGATGGTGAACCTCCACCTTCATTCCAGGATGGGGAAGGAGCGGGAGGGAGGGGACACTCGATGCATCATTCTGTAGCACACACGCCACGTCAACTTTACAAATGAATTGCTCCCTGCGTATGACCATTGTTTGAGGAGTTGGCAATTACTGTCTGTCCCTGGTTTTCCAATAAAGATGGCGGAGACTGCCTTCCCGAGCCAGCCCGTTGTCTGTGTGTGTTGTGAGTTGCTGCAATGAAGTAGCTTGCTGATTGGCCAGCAGAGGCCAGAGGTCATCCCTGGGAAGGGGAGGAAGGGGGTTATGGATGGGTGCTAGACCTCATTGGAGGGGGGTGGAATCTGATATGGAAAGGGGGTTCTGGAGGGAAGCCTTCTCCCCCTTCCCTGCCCACACTACTCACCTGAGAATGACCTGCCAGATATATCCCCTATGCCCTCCTACCAGACTCAAAAACAGGCAAGAAGCACCCTTAGAAGAAGCTCCAGTGGTCGAAGAGCGGCCTACACTTTTATGGGAGATAGTGGCACAGTTGTACTTTCACTGGATGAGTAATACAGAGACCCAAGCGACGCAGGTTCAAATCTCACCACGGCAGCTGGTGGAACTTAAACTCATAGAACATAGAACATAGAACAATACAGCACAAACAGGCCCTTTGGCCCACAAGTTGCGCCGATCACATCTACCAATCCACAGACCTATCTATAACCCCCTATCCTATTCTTTTCCATATACTCATCCAGAAGTCTTTTAAAAGACCCCAGCGAGTTCGCCTCAACAACCTCCGACGGCAGTCGGTTCCATTCACTCACCACCCTCTGAGTGAAAAACCTACCCCTGACATCTCCTTTGTATTTGCTTCCCTGCACCTTAAACCTGTGTCCTCTCGTAGTGACCATTTCCGCTCGGGGAAATAGTCTCTGAGAGTCCAGCCTATCTATCCCTCTCAACATTTTATAAACCTCTATCAGGTCGCCTCTCAACCTTCGTCTCTCCAGTGAGAAGAGTCCCAGCTCCCTCAACCTATCTTTGTAAGGCCTGCCTCCCAATCCAGGCAGCATCCTTGTAAATCTAAATCTCAATTGGTAGATATGGATAATGAAGCGAATCTCAGTAATGGTCACCGTGAATCAGTTATTGATTGTTGTAAAAGCCCATCTGCTTCACCAATGTCCCCTTAAAACCTGCCGTCCTTATCTGGTCTGGCCTACATGTGACTCACAGCAACTCCCAACTACCCTTTGGAATGGTCCAGTGAGACACTCAGTTCAGGGGGCAATTAGGGGGCAAATACTACCAGCAAAGCCCATATCCCACGAGATGAAAGGATGAATGAAAAGGAGATTGCAGGCAGGTTGGATGTGAGCAGAAAGGCAGGGGATTGATCACATCCCACACATGCCTGCAAACCTGCTGGCAGGGGTGGGCAAATTCTGCTTCACGGACAATTTCTAGAAATGATAAAATATTTTTTGAGTTGGAGGATGTTTGTAGTGGTGTAGCCCAGGGATCGCTATAGGGATCCTCGCTTGCTTCGGTAAGGCGTTTGACAAGTTCCCGCATGGGAAGGTTGATCAAGAAGGCCAATGACAAATTAGATCCAAAATTGGATTTGCGACAGCAGGTTAGAAGTTGCTTTTGTGACTGGAGGCCTGTTGTAGTAGTATTCCACAGGAGTGGGTGCTGGGTCCCTTGCTGTTTGTAGTGTACCTGAAAGATCTAGATGTGAATTTGGGAGCTAGGATTAGTAACACAAATATTGGTAGTGGGGGGAATAGTGAGGTGGAAAGCCTTAGATTACAGGATGGTATAAATGGGCTGGTCAAACGAGCAGAACAGCGGCAAAGAGAATTTAGAACATAGAACACCACAGCACAAACAGGCCCTTCGGTCTATGAGTTGCGCCAATCATATCCCTACCTACTAGGCCTATCTATAACCCTCAATCCCATTAAATCCCATGTACTCATCCAGAATTTAACCCTGAAATGTGTGAGGTGGTACATTTAGGGAGGACTAAGAAGACCAAGGGAGTATCCAATGATGCCAGGAATTACAGAAGATCTGAGGGACCTTAGAATGCATGTCCATATGCTGGAAAATGGAATTAGAATGGATTGGTGGCCAATGCAGATCTGATGAGCCAAAGGGCCTCTTTCTGTGCTGTGAAGTTGTATAACTGGATGTTTTGTCCCTGGGTGATGCACCACTGCTTCTCTCTCATGGAGATGAAGGCATCTCGCACTCACTTTGTGTTGCTCTTGTGTCTTCCAGCCCTGTTTGAACCCGGTGACCTCCAGTACGAGTTGGAAAGGAACAAACTCACTGACCCCTCGCTGGAAGAAATGGTGATAACAGCAATCAGGATTTTGAGCAAGAATCCAAAAGGTTTCTTCCTACTAGTGGAAGGTAAAAATGTGCCTCTGAGTGGAGCCTTGATTGTTGGGACATTGAATGTGATACTAAATGAGGTTGAAAGAAGACCTATCAGAACAGTCTAAGGATGGGATTCAACCCTCCCTACCCACTGTGGTGTGTTTTGTTGTGGGGGGGGGTAATGGTGGTTGGGAGATCTTGTGACCCCTCCACATTTTCCCGTTATTTCAGGTGGCAGGAAAATTCCGGCCTAGGTTTTATTTCTCTATTTTCTTACACGTTTTAAAAAAACTCTTTCATGTGATTTGAGCATCGTGGGGAAGGCCCTAATTGCGCTTTGAGTGGCTTGTGAGACCAACTTGAGAGTCAACCCCATTGCTGTTGGTCTGAAGTCACATGTAGGCCAGACTAGGTAAGGACGGCAGATTTCATTCCCCAAAGAACATCGGTCAGCCACATTTTTCCGACAATTTTCCAACAATTGAAAAAAAAACATTTTTCCAACAATTGATCATCGATGATGGTGATACATTGATTAGCACTGTTGTCACACAGCTCCAGGGACTTGGGTTCAATTCCAGCTTTGGGATCTGTCACTGTCTGTGTGAATTCGGCACATTCTCCCCATGTCTGTTTGGGTTTCCTCCGGGTGCTCCAATTTCCTCCCACACTCCAAAGATGTTAGGCGGATTAGACATGCTAAATTGCCCCTAAGTGTCCAAAACTATGTGTATTAGTTGGGATTACCTGGGTAAATATGTAGAATTATGGGGATAGTGCCTCGGTGAGATAGAATCAGTGTAGACTCAAAGAACAAAGAACAAAACAGCACAGGAAACAGGCCCTTCGGCCCAACGAGCCTGTGCCGCCACCCCGATGTTCCCACTTCTACCTGTGATCCCTGTCAATGTTTATAGATCTATGGAATAAAAACCAAATTTGAGACAATTTAGGGAGAATTTGTTTTGCCAATTAGCCTAAGAACACATCTTTGGGATGTGGGAGGAAACTGGAGCACCCAGAGAAAACCCACGCAAGCACGGGGAGAATGCGCAAACTCCACAGACACAGGCCCAAATCCATGTATCTGCACAGCACAGCGATAGTCACTGAGCTGTCGTGTTGCCCATCAAATGGTCCAGGTCAAGCGTACACTAACGTCGTGAAGCACTAGGATGCTCTTGAAAAAAATCCAAGAGCAGCCCTCTCACGACCCATCGCATGTATGCCCCTCGTTAGACAACAAGGTGGACCAAAGTCTATGATGGTAATCACCATTACTGACACCAGCTTTCAACTGCAGAGTTTATGACTTTAAATCCCACCACTATACCACCGGTCCTCCTACAGAATGGGAGCTGAACCAGGCTTACCCGCTGTGCCCTCTGTGCTAGGCACAGCGCCCTACAGTGTGTTCAATCAACACCACTAAACTGACAACAACCACTGACCCCTATTAAATATTCATCAAACCATCACAAATTATGACCTTCACTCTGATGGATCACATGACCCCAGTTATCAGCCAGGTCACGTAGAGTTCAAAACAATATGAATGATTAAATGTTCAGCGGAGTCTCAGCTGAGCTCCAAAGTTGCCCTCTGATCAATCCAGGAGTGCTACTTTTCCAATCGGAGCTATCGTGTGTTCTGCTGCAACATCAGAGAACTGGACACCAACCCCTTGAGGTTTGTACCTCCCCTATCAGCTTCGATGTGCACCCTAGGCTGACACTCAGTGCAGTACTGAGAGGGTGCTGCACTGACAGTAGTACCTTCTACTGGATGAGATGTCAAAAGAAGGCCCCATCTGCCCTCTCAGCTGGAGATAAAAAGAGGTTATTCGGGACATTCCTTGCCACCTCAACTTTGCCTCTCACCTGACATCTGGTGAGGTTAAATCACTATTAGACACAGACTATGGCCGTCTTGGACAATGGCGACCCATGCTAAATTGCCCCTTAGTGTCAGGGGGGCAAGCAGATTAAATAAGTTAAGGGATAGGGCCTGTGTGGGATTGTGGTAGATGCAGTCTTAGAACATAGAACGCTACAGCACAAACAGGCCCTTTGACCCACAAGTTGCTCCGATCATATCCATACCTACCAGGCCTATCTATAACTCTCTATCCCATTAAATCCCATGTACTCATCCAGAAGTCTCTTAAAAGACCCCAGCGAGTTCGCCTCCACCACCACCAATGGCAGCCAATTCCACTCACTCACCACCCTCTGAGTGAAAAACTTACCCCTAACATCTCCTTTGTACTTGCTGCCCAGCACCTTAAACCTGTGTTCTCTCGTAGCGACCATTTCAGCCCTGGGAAATAGCCTCCGAGAATCCACCCTATCTATGCCTCTCAACATCTTACACACCTCTATCAGGTCGCCTCTCAATCTTTGTCTCTCCTGGGAGAAGAGACCGAGCTCCCTCAACCTATCTTCATAAGGCTACCAATCCAGGCACCATCCTTGTAAATCTCCTCTGCACCCTCTCAATAACTTCCACATCCTTCTTGGCGACCAGAGTCTTGATGGACTGAGTGGCCTCTTTCTGCAGTGTTGAAGTTCTCTGATTATGTGAAAATTAGATGATTTCTATAACCGGTGCTGATCTGCCCCATCTGATAGTTGCCAGTGTGGTAGAACAATGGCTTAATCCATGATCTCGTTTATAATAAATCCCATCCAATGCCTTCTGCCAAGCTCTTCCAAAAACAGAAACCGCAGTTATTTGGTGCATGTGTGTATTTAAAATGCGTCTTATCACTCAGAGATGTCTTTCTCACAAGTGACTCTTGGGGAATGCACATCACTAATGTTTATCTCCCGAAAATAATTACAGATGTTAAATAATCCGTTCAATTTTCACACAACTTTAACATTGACTTCACTGACGCATTTGTCTGAGTTCAAAGTTCTGCTGGAAATTCTCGACCATTTTTGTGATAAAGGCAGAGTAATTTCAAATTAGATCAAGATGTCAATATTTATAGCTTTCACATGGGACAAGATTATTTCCAACCAAGTGTCCTACTTTGCACCCAGAAGAAGCGCAAGGCTTTGATTTGATTCAATTTATTATTGTCACATGCACTAACATGCAGTGAAAAATATTGTTTCTTGCACGCTATACAAAGCTTACCTTTTATAGAGAAGGAAAGGAGAGGGTGCAGAATGCAGTGTTACAGTCATAGCTAGGGGTGTAGAGAAAGATCAACTCAATGCGGGGCAGGTCCATTCAAAAGTCTGATGGCAGCAGGGAAGAAGCTATCCTTGAGTTGCTCGGTACGTGACCTCAGACTTAGTATCTTTTTCCCGATGGAAGAAGGTGGAAGAGAGAATGTCCAGGGTGCCTGGATCCTGAATTATACTAGCTGCTTCACTGAGACAGCGGGAAGTGTAGACAGAGTCAGTGGTTGTGAGGCTGGTTAGCGTTATGGATTGGGCTACATTCATAGTTTTTTGTAATTCCTTGCGGTCTTGGGCAGAGCAGGAGCCCACACCAAGCTGATACAACCAGAAAGAGTGCTTTGTATGGTGCATCTGTAAAAGTTGGTGAGAGTCGTAGCTGAGATGCCAAATTTTCTTAGTCTATTGAGAAAGTCGAGGTGTTAGTGGGGCTTTCTTAATTATAGTGTCAGTATGGGGAGGGGGAGGGAACCAGGACAGGTTGTTGGTGATCTGGATACCTAGAAACTTGAAGCTTTTGACCATTTCTACTTCTTCCCCTTCGAACTTTGATCGAGGCCGTGCAGGGATTAAAAAAAATGAGAATTTTTAAATCAAACCCACACTTGGCTGGGAGTCTCTGCAGGTCGGTGAGCACAGGTGGTGAGTGAGTGGGATTTGTCGTGAGTTCAGACACTGGCGGCAGACATACTGATCAGAGGGGACAGGAGGGCACTGGGATAGTCAAGCCTAGCGCCAGCGGAGGCATGCGCGAGGGCTTCCACAGTGGATAAGCTGAGGCAGGGACACTGTTGGGCGAGGCTATACATGTGGAAATAGCGATGGGGTGGACATGAGGTTCGAAGCTCGTAACTCAAGGCTGGAAGATGGCACATGGTGGGGAGCCAAGAACGAAGTTGGTTCAGTTGGAGGATCATGAATTGGGACTGGACCATCATGGGAAGGCATTATCATTATTGCTGGACTTGAGACCTGGGGTAATTCTCTGGTTCGAATCCCACCATGGCAGATGGTGAAAATTGAATTCAATAAAAATCGGGAATTACAAGTCTTCTGATGAAATCATTGTCAATTGTCGTAAAAACCCATCTGGTTCACGAATGTCCTTTAGGGAAGGAAACCTGCCTCCTTACCCAGTCTGGCCCATAGGTCACTCCAGAGCCACAGCAATGTGGTTGGCTGTTAAATGTTCTCGGGATGGACAATAAATGCTGGCCCAGCCTGCGATGCCCACAAGAATGGATTAAGGAAAAGGTTAGTTCTGGGAGGATCACAGGTGGCTGGAGCTGGACTCTAAGATTCTGAGTGTCATTGGCCAGGAATATCAAGGATTCATGTGAAGAATACCATGCATTCAGGTCTGGGACTATTAGCGGTTGGGAATATCACAGGTTCGAGTTGGTAGAAAAGGAACATAGGATTTAGGAGCAGAAGTCGGCAAATTCAGCTTTGAGCTTTTCCGCTATTCAATCAGATCATGGCTGTTCTTCCCCTGGTCTCAAATGCACTTGTTTACCTGCCCCTTTTTTATTAGAAATATATCGACCTCCTTCTTGAAACCATTCAGCGATTCCGAATTGTGTGCTTTATGTGATAGTGTTCCAGTGGGTGAGGGGCCTGTGCTAAGAGTGCAGAGCAAGAAATCCCCCCAAAAGATTTGTTCGACTGGATGCAAAAAGAGTTGGGGGCAAAAAGGGAAAGGTTCAAGCTCCCAGAGCAGATTACTCTCGGAGTTTGGTGTGACTGGAATTCCTCAAGAGGAATCTCAAAGATAAATTGGCAGTAGAATGGCCTTTTAAGCTCTGCTGGTTAGGTGCATCAGCCGTGCTAAATTCTCCCTCAGTGTACCTGAACAGGACTGTGGCAACTTTGGGGATTTTCACAGTAACTTCATTGCAGTGTTAATGTGAGCCGACTTGTGAGCCTAATAAATTCACTTTAAACTTTAAATCTCGGAGGTTTCCCAGTCCTGGAGCTTCCAGCATACCTCTGGAGAGAGAGAAAGACAGAGTCACTGCCTGCCTCCATCAGCTTCATTAGGCTGGAATTTTCTCTGAAGGACAACTGTTCCCAGGCATGTCAACTGACTTGTCAATCAAGCTCCACACAGCAATCCCCAAAGGAGCATAAAACCCAGGACACTTTCTAAACCCTCCATCTTTCTAAACTCCACTGAGAACAGACCTAGAGTCCTCAACTGCTCCTCATATGACAAACCCTTTTGTTCCTGGGATCATTATTGTGAGCCTCCTCTCGACTCTCTCCAAGACCAGCACATCCTTCCGTAGGTATGGGGACCAAAACTGCTCACAATATGGGCTTTGACCAGAGCCTTATAGTCCCTCAGCAGTACATCCCTGCTCTTGTATTCTCGCCCTCTAGAAATGAATGTTAACATTGAATTAACTGCAACCTTCCCACTTCCCTAACACTACCTTCACGTATCTTTGTATCATCTGCAAATTTAGCAACCATGCTGTCAGTTCCCGTCTTCCAGATCATTAATGTATATAGTGAAAAGTTGTGGTCCCAACACTGACCCCTGAGGTGCACCATTAGTCACCAGTTGCCATCCTGAAAAGGACCCCCTTATCCCCACTCTCTGCCTTCTGCCTGTTAGCCAATCTGCTATCTGTGCCAGTACCTTGCCTCTAACACCATTGGCTGTTAGCTTATTTAGCAGCTTCCTGGAAGGCACCGTGTCAAAGGCTTTCTGGAAATCCAAATAAATCACGTCCACTGCCTCTCCTTTATCTAACTTCTTTGTTAGCCCTCAAGAACCCTAACAGAGTTATCAGAAATGACCTTCCTTTGATGAATGCTGATTTAGCTCTATTTCACCATGCATGTCTACGTACTCCGCAATTTAATAATGCACTCCAAGATCTTACCCACCACCGAGGCCAGGCTAACTGGCCTATAATTTCCCATCTTCTGTCTCCCTCGCTTCTTAACAGGGGTGTTACATTAGCCTTTTTCCAATCCTCTGGGATCTCCCCCAACTCCAGTGATTCCTGAAAGATCACCAATGCCTCCACAATTTCCTCAGTTATGTCCTTCAGAACCCTGGGGTTCTCTGAAATTCTGACTCTGCTGAAATTCTGACATGTTATAGAACATAGAACATAGAACATTACAGCACAGAACAGGCCCTTCGGCCTTTGATGTTGTGCCGACCAATATAAAAAGCAATGCCCCTCCAAACTAAACCATTCCCTTCTCTTCCATATACTTATCAACTAACCTCTTAAACGCTACCAAACTTGGCGCATCTACAACAGCTGCAGGCAGGGCATTCCACTCCCTAATCACTCTTTGAGTAAAGAACCTACCTCTGATATCCGTCCTAAAACTCATACCCCTTAATTTAAAGCTGTGTCCCCTCGTGCTAGCTTTCTCAATCCTAGGAAAAAGGCTATCACTGTCCACCCTATCTAAACCTCTAATCATCTTATATGCTTCAATAAGATCCCCTCTTAGCCGCCTCCTTTCTAACGAAAACAACCTCCAATCCTTCAACCTCTCTTCATAGGACCTGCCCTCCATACCAGGCAACATCCTGGTAAACCTCCTCTGTACCCTCTCCAATGCCTCCACATCTTTCTTATAATGTGGGGACCAGAACTGCACACAATACTCCAAGTGCGGCCGCACTAGAGTTTTGTACAGTTGCAACATTATTGGTACCTTCTACTTTGAAAACTGATATAAAGCATCCATTCAGTCCCCCTGCCATTTCTTTGTCTACTTCTCCAGCCTCATTTTCCAGTGACCCAATGTCCATTCTTGCCTTCCTCTTACTTTTTATATATCTAAAAATAACTCTAGCAATTTCTGGATTCTCGGAGGCTATTTCCCAGAATAGTCGCTATGAGGGGACACAGGTTTAAGGTGCTAGGGAGCAATTACAGAGGAGATATCAGGGGTAAGTTTTGCACTCAGAGGGTGGGGAGTGAGTGGAATCGGCTGCCGTCAGTGGTGGTGGAGGCGATGGGTCTTTTAAGAGATTTCTGGATGAGAGCATGAGATTTAACGGGATTGAGGGTTATAGGTAGACCTAGTAGGGAGGGATATGATCAGTGTAACTTGTGGGCCAAAGGGCCTGTTTGTGCTATGGTTTTCTATGTTCTATGTTCAATCTTCTTTTATATTACTTGTTAGCTTTCCCTCATATTTTATTTCCTCCACTATTTTTATCAGTTGTCCTCTGCTTGCATCTAAAGGCTTCCCAATCCCCCAGGCTTCCTACTATTCCTTGTCTCACGATATGCTCTTTCCTTTGCTTTGAGACTATCCCTGAATTCCTTTGCTTCTCTTTCTTGTCCTTTCCTTAACATGCTTCCTCTTCCTTGGAATGTTGTGCCTTTTGAATAATCTCTCAAAACTCCACAGTTTTGTCCGCGAGGTTCCCTTTCCAATCAAATCTTCCCCTCATGGCCTTTCAGTTTCCTTTACTCAATCGCATCCCCGTTATATCTGAATCCCATGCCTCCCTCTCAAACTGCGAGGTGAATCCCATCATCTTGTGGCCACTGCCCCCTCGGGCTCCTTAAGTTCCCTGACCAAGTCTGCCTCATTGAACATCACCAGATCCATGAGTGCCTATTTCCTAGTGGACTCCAGCACAAACTACTCCAAAAACCATCCCGTAGACAAATTCTTTATCTTGGGATTTGCTACTAACTCAACGTTCCCAAATCGAGTTAGTAGCAGATCCCAAAATAAAGAACGTGCATACTGAAACTTGCATTCCGAAATCCTCCCTGCGATTACTCTAAACTTGCCTTTCTTATACATCCACTTACACCTCTTGTCTAAATCATTCAGTAACTTCTGAGTCTTTTCCTCTGGTCTATCCGTATTTGGAAACACCTGCAAACGTGAGCACTTTGGTACAAGTTTCCAAATCCCAGCCAGCTTTACCAAAAAGGTAGCAACAACTGTTGTCCCATCAGCGAACACTGGCACTCTTTGCTTCTCAGTTCCGCTCAGTTTAGCATCAATCCACTTAGTATCAACATCTTTAGTAATTCCCTTTGCTGATAATTCTCTGTTCCTCTCTCTAGTGAGGTTATTGCCCCTCCGAAGATGAATGGGTTAGGTGGATTGGCCGTGCTAAATTGCCCCTTAGTGTCAGGGAGATTATCAGGGTAAATACATAGGGTTATGGGATAAGGGTTTGGGAGTGATTGCTATTGGTACATGCCTGATGAAAGTCTTATGAGGAAAGGCTTATTTTCATTAGAGAGAAGGAGGTTAAAAGGTGACCTAATTGAGGCATATAAGATGATCAGAGGGTTAGATAGGGTCTTTTTCCTCGGATGGTGATGGCTAACACAAAGGGAATAGCTTTAAATTAAGGGGTAATAATTATAGGACGGATGTCAGAGGTGGGTTCTTTACTCAGAGGGTAGTAAGGGCATGGAATGCCCTGCCTGCAGCAGTTGTGGACTTGCCAACTTTGAGGACGTTCAAATGGTCAGTGGATAGGATAACATTGGACTAGTTTAGGTTAGAGGATCATTAGATTGGTTCCACTGGTCAACGCAACATCGAGGGCGAAGGGCCTGTATGGCACTGTAACGTTCTATGTTCTATGATGGGCTGAATGGCCTCCGTTTGCACTGTAGGATACTATGAACTCTGATTCCATAATATCATTATTTATTTCTCCCATGTTCCAAATCAAGGGTTGGAGCTCATTTTCTTTTAGCATAGAAATCTCGAAGTTTTTGTTTCCCGAGATAATGAACATTTCTTCCCTGAAGGTGGCAGAATAGACCAGGGACACCACGGAGGGAAAGCCAAGATGGCTTTGCATGAAGCTGTGGAGATGGACAAAGCCATTGGCAGGGCTGGCACGTTAACCAGGGACACCGATACGCTGACGGTCATCACAGCGGATCACTCCCACGTGTTCACGTTTGGGGGTTACACTTTCCGTGGCAGCAACATATTTGGTAAGTCTTTACGTGGAACCTTTACTGTGACAAAACATCCTCGAAAACCCAGCCAAACTAATTACCCGAGCCACCGCAAGGAGACGCTAGGGCAGATTAACAACAGCTCTGGGAATGAGATAAGTTTTAAGAAGAGGGAAGAGTAGAGAGAAATGTGAGACGGGAGAGGCAGAGAATGGGCACTGACAACTCGCTGGAGTGGTGGAAGGATGTACAAGACGGCAGGTCTGGAGGAGACACAATTGTAGAGGGTTTGGAGGAGATGAGGGGCTGGGGATTGATGACAGAGATGGTGAGGGAGATACAGATATGGAGAGGACACTGTAGAGACAGAGGGAATTGTAGAGATGGAGGGGGATTGTAGAGATGAAGGGGGGATTATAGAGATGGAGGGGGGGAAGAGATGATTGCGAGGAGATATAAGGGAAACATTCCAGATCACAAGAACTTCAAACTGAGTAGAGAGAGAGAGAAATTGTTCCCATTAACAGACTGACAGACAGAGAAACTGAGAGACAGAGAGATTGACAGAGAAACTAAGAGATTGACAGAGAGACTGAGAGACTGAGAGACAAACTCTCTGACTGAGGAATTCAGAGAGTTAGGGTGGAAACTTAGGGCTAAAACTAACAGAGTGGTTATCTCTGGTTTGTTACCTGTGCTGCAGGATAGCATTGAAAAGAATAGGGAGAGAGAACATTTGAACTCGTGGCTAAAGGGATGGTGCAGGAGGGAAGGGTTCAGGTATTTGGACAACTGGGGCTCATTCTGGGGAAGGTGGGATCTCTACAAGAGGGATGGTCTGCACCTGAACCGGAGAGGTACCAATATCTTGGGGGGTAAATTTACCAGTGCTATTTGGGGGGGTTTAAACTGATTCGGGGGGGAATGGGAACCTGAATTGTTGTGCCAGTATATAGGAGGATGTGAATAGGGAGGTCACGGATAAGGTTTCTAGGTTGCAGCAGTATAGTGGCAAACGGGAGGGTGGTTTGAAATGTATATAGTTTAATGCGAGGAGCATACGCAATAAGGTGGATGAACTTGCAGCCTGGATTGGTACTTGGGACTTCGATGTTGTGGCCATTTCAGAGACGTGGATAGAGCAGGGGCAGGAATGGTTGTTGCAGGTTCCGGGGTTCAGATGTTTCAGTCAGAGCAGAGGTGGTGGTAGAAGAGGCATTGTTAGTTAAGGACAGCATTACAGTGGCAGAAAAGATGTTTGATGTGGACTTGTCTGCTGAGGTAGTGTGGGCTGAGATTAGAAACAAGAAAGGAGAGGTCACACTGTTGGGAGTTTTTATAGGCCTCCAAAAAGTTCCAGAGAAGTAGAGGAAGGGATTGCAAAGTTGATCCTGGATAGGTGTGAAAGTAACAGGGTAGTTGTAATGGGGACTTTAACTTTTCTAATATCGATTGAAAAAGCTATAGTTCAAGTACGTTAGAGGGGTCAGTTTTTGTTCAATGTGTGCAGGAAGGTTTCATGACTCAGTATGTAGATAGGCCAACAAGAGGCGAGGCTATATTGGATTTGGTACTGGGCAATGAACCAGACCAGGTGTTAGACTTGGAGGTGGGTGAGCACTTCGGTGATAGAGAACACAATTCGGTTACGTTTACCTTAGTGATGGAAAGGGATGGGCACGTACCGAATAACAGTAGTTATAGCTGGGGGAAAGGTAAGTATGAGGCTTTTAGGAGAGATTTAGGATGCATAGGATGGAGCAGGAAATTGCAGGGGCTGGGGACATCTGAAATGTGGAGCATATTTAAGGAACAGCTTCTGCATGTCCTTAATGAATATGTACCTGCCAGGCAGGGAGGAAGTGGTCGAGTGAGGGAACCATGGTGTACTAGGGAAGTTGGATCTCTGGTGAAGAGGAAGAAGGAGGCTTATATAATGATGAGACGTGAAAGCTCAGTTAGGGCAATGGAGAGCTATAAATCAGCCAGGGAGGAGCTAAAGAGGGAGTTGAGAAGAGCTAGAAGAGGACACGAGAAGACTTTGGCGGATAGGATTAAGGAGAATCCTAAAGCTTTTTACAGGTATAAAATAATAAAAGATTGGTTAGGGCAAGATTAAGGCCAGTCAGAGATAGCAGTGGGAAGTTGTGCGTGGAGCCGAAGGAGATAGGAGAGACACTGAATGAGTATTTTTTGTCAGTATTCACGCAGGAGAAAGACAGTGTTGTCAGGGAGAATACTGCAATACTAGGTTGTAGACTGGGTAGGATTGAGGTTCATAAGGAGGAGGTGTTAGCGAATCTTGAGGGTATGAAAATTGATAAGTCCCCTGGGCCAGATGGGATTTATCCTAGGATTCTCTGGGAGGCTAGAGAGGAGATTGCAGAGCTTTGGCTTTGATCTTCATGTCGTCGTTGGCTACAGGTATAGTGCCGGAAGACTGGAGGATGGCAAATGTTGTCCCTTTGTTCAAAAAGGGGAGTAGGGAACATCCTGGAAATTATAGACCGGTGAGCCTGACTTCTGTTGTGGGCAAGGTCTTGGAAAGAATTATAAGGGATAGGATTTATAAGCATCTAGAGAGGAATAAATTGCTTAGGGATAGTCAGCACGGTTTTGTGAAGGGTAGGTCGTGCCTCACAAACCTTATTGAGTTTTTTGAGGAGGTGACCAAAGAGGTAGATAAGGGTAAGGCAGTTGATGTAGTGCATATGGATTTTAGCAAAGTGTTTAATAAGGTTCCCCATGGTAGGCTACTGCAGAAAGTGCAGATGCATGGGATTGAAGGTGATTTAGCAGTTTGGATTAGGAATTGGCTAGCTGATAGAAGACAGAGGGTGGTGGTTGATGGGAAATATTCAACATGGAGTGCAGTTACAAGTGGTGTACCTCAAGGATCTGTTTTAGGGCCACTGCTGTTTGTCATTTTTATAAATGACCTAGATGAGGGTGTAGAGGGTTGGATTAGTAAATTTGCTGACGATACCAAAGTGGGTGGAGTTGTAGACAGCGAGGATGGATGTTACAGTTTGCAGAGGGACATAGATAGGTGGCAGAGCTGGGCCGTGAGGTGGCAAATGGAATTCAATACGGATAAGTGTGAGGTGATTCACTTTGGTAGGAATAACAGGCATATGAAATATAGGGCTAATGGAAGGACCCTTAATAGGGTTGTCGAGCAGAGGGATCTTGGGGTACAAGTACATAGCTCTTTGAAAGTTGGCACACAGGTTGATAAAGTTGTTAAGAAGGCGTACGGTGTGTTAGCTTTTATTGGTAGAGGGATTGAATTTAGGAGCCATGAGGTTATGTTACAACTGTACAAAACTCTGGTGCGGCCGCACTTGGAGTATTGCGTACATTTCTGGTCGCCGCATTATAAGAAAGATGTGGAAGCGTTGGAAAGGGTGCAGAGGAGGTTTACCAGGATGTTGCCTGGTATGGTGGGAAGGCCTTATGAGGAAAGGCTGAGGGACCTGAGGTTATTTTCATTAGAGAGAAGAAGGTTACGCGGTGACCTAATTGAGGCGTATAAGATGACCAAGGGATTGGATAGGGTGGATAGTGAGAGCCTTTTTCCTCGGATGGTGATGACCAACACGAGGGGACATAACTTTAAATTAAGAGGTGATAGTTATAGGACGGATATCAGAGGCAGGTTCTTTACACAGAGGGTGGTGAGGGCGTGGAATGCCCTGCCTTCAGCAGTTGTGGACTCACCTATTTTGGGGGCATTCAAATGTTCAGTGGATAGGCATATGGATGATATTGGAATAGTTTAGGTTAGAGGGTCCACTGGCCGGCGCAACATCGAGGGCTGAATGTAATGTAATGGCACTGTAATGTTCTATGTTCTAAAGAGATTGAGAGACTGAGAGACTGATAGAAAGATTGAGAGACAGAGAGACTGACAGACTGAGAGACAGAGAGATTGAGAGACTGACAAACTGACAGAAAGGCAGACAGATTGACGGACTGAGAGACTGAGAGACTGACAGAGAGACAGAGAGACAGACAGACTGACAGACTGACAGAGAGACTGAGAGACTGACTGAGAGACTGACAGACTGACAGACTGAGAGAGAAGCTGAGACATTCTCAGAGAGACAGAGAGACTGACAGAGAGAGACTGAGAGACTGACAGAGAGAGAGAGATGGAGAGACTGATAGACTGAGAAACTGAGGAAACAGATTGAAGAGGATTGGCAGAAAGAGCAAAGAAAACATGAAGGGAAATGTTTACATGTAGTGTAAGATTACCATCTGGAATACATTGCTTATGAATGAGAGGCAGGGTGATTCAATCATAGCTTTTCTGCGGGCAATTAAATAATTCCCTGGTAGGGAAATCAGACTGTAGGGCTGAAGTGAAAGGTCAGCCTGTCCTTTCAGCAGGACCCGGACTCCCATCTCAGACCAACCTTGACCTAAAGCAACGTGCTCTGCCTGTTTTGATTCCCGACCTGAACAAAATCGTTTGGGTCACATGCACAGCAGGGAATGATAGGTGTGGGAATAAAAATCCCGCAGGATAATCCACTAACAAATGTGCGTCATTCCTGAAGCTTTGGAGAGTTTTGTCAGATGACTTATGCTTTCTCGCAATCCACAAATTAACTGGTTGTGTCCCAGGCAAGACATTATCCTCCAGTAACTCAAACCTTACAGCCCAAGCACTTGGATATCAGAGGGTTATGAATTCTTGCTGGCAATAGAAACATTTCTACACTCAGTTTCTGCTGTAGGAGCAATGGTGGTACTTTAAGCTCCCCTCAGGAGTACAGGGAACCTTTAATGTTATTGAGTGAGCTCCCAATACTGAAGTACTCTCGGAGATGGCTTACCTTTGCCAGGGATGTGAATTCTGGCCCCATGTGTAAAGACCCTACCACCCCTCTCAGGTCTTTGCCTGAGAAAAGGTTCCGTGTAATCTTGGCTTGCACATTTTTCTGACATCCTTTGGGTTTCATTCTTCCGCAGTCACCCGCTGCGTTTCCTGCGTTACAGCGGTGACTACACTTTGAACAAAAGAAGGCTCATCGGCCACCGAACCCTTTTGAGACTTTGTGAAAGGCGTTTAAGTGAATCCCTAGGCTGCCCTCGCTGGAAATAAAAATCGGAAAAGACACCTCTGTCTCACGATCACACCAAAATTCAGAATCCACCATGCGTTCAGAAGAAAATCTGAATACTTTGGCCAGTAGATGTTTAAATTCATAGGAAAGCAGAGTCCAAAAAGTGAAGCGATTTCGAATAAGTGGGAAAGTGAGAAAGGAGGGATGACCTTTTGACAGAGCAGTAAGAAGTCTTGTACTCCAGGTTAAAGACCAATAGGTTTATCTGGGATCACGAGCTTTTGGAGTGCTGCCCCTTCTGCTCCAAAAGCTGGTGCTACTAAATAAACCTGCTGGGCTTTAACCTGGTGCTGTGAGACTTCTTACTGTGCCCAACCCAATCCAACGCCTGCATCTCCGCTTCACGACTTTCAAGAGTCAAATGAGCCTTATGAAATGAATTATTCTCTCTCAGCAAAGGGTGCAACAGCTTATTAATCCAGGGCTTTGGAAACCTCCAGATTGACTCAGTGGAGAGTATGTTTATATGATTAATTACAGGCAGATAGACAATGCCCTTGGACAACAGTCAGTTCCAGCAAGGATTTGGAGACCATGGGCGGAATTTTCAAGCCACGCTCCCCTCCTAAGATCAGAAAATCCCACCCAAGGTCAAGGGACCTTTCCACGGTCTGCACTTCACCCATTGCGACTGTGGTGGTGGGGCAGAATGGGAATACTCTCGCCCTTCCAACCGCAGAGATGCTATCCCTGAAGCACATTACTTGTGTACATTGAGGGTGAAGGTTTGACCATTGTTGCCAAGGCTAACATCTATTGCTGATTAACAGTGTCTCTTAGATGCTGTTGGCAGTAATTATTTTGAATCATCAAACTCTGTAATAGTTTAACATCACTGATTAGTGAACTAAACCACTTAATCGTGGGCAGTTGAGGGTCAACCGCATCGGTATGGATGGAACATTACGTAAGGAGCAGAATTTCCTTCCCTGAAGAATGTTACTGAGTCAGCTATGTTTTTTTTAAGTATCTGGCAATTTCATGATCAGCTTATTCGAAAGCCATCCTTTACACCCCAATTTTCTTTTAAACTGAACCCAAGTTCTCAACCTGACACTGTGGAGGATATGTTTAGTATCCAGACTTATGAATTGTCAGTCTTTTATCTTAGCCCTTTGGATAACAGCACAGAGTCACAAATCTCTAGCAGAAGGAGTCCATTCAGCCCATCGAGTCTGCACCCAAACGATCCCACCCAGGCCCTATCTCTACAGAAACCTGAAGTAGGACTGGGCCATTTTTCCCTTTGATCCTGCTCGCGGTCATTCATTTTGATCATGCCTGATCACCGAATTCAATATCCTGCTCCTCCCCCTTCCCGCTATATCCCTTGACCCCTTGAGCCCCAATATCTAATTTCATCTTGAAATCAGACAAAGTTTTGACCTCAACCCCATGTATTTACCCTGCGAATCCCTCTGACGCTAAGGGGCAATTTAGTATGGTCAATCGACCAGAGGCAGCCCACGCAGACATGGGGAGAATGTGCAAACTCTACACAGACCTGAGGCTGGAATTGAACCTGGATCACCGCGCTATGGGGCAGCGAGTTCCAAAAATTCACCACCCTCTGTGAAAAGTAGTTCCCCCTCATCTCAGTTTTAAATCTACCACCTCTCAACCTATACCTGTGCCTTCTTGTTCGAGATTGCCCCCTACAAGGAAACACTTGGCCTACGTTTACTTTGTCAATTCCTTTTAATATTTTATATACCCCCTCGATCAAATCCCCACTCATCCTTCTAATCTCCAGCACGTAGAAGCCCAATCTGTTTAATCTGCCTTCGTATATCAACCGTTTCATCCCCGGGGGCGATCTGGTGAATCTCCTCTGACGCCGCCACATCCTTGCTCAAATCGAGTGACCAAAACTGCTCACAGTACCCCTGGTGTTGTCTCACCGACACCCTGGGACTCAAAAACTCACAGCAGCAACCGGATCCAGGAGAGAAGTCACAGGGACAAATAAAACATACTTTTCCTTTCATTTTCGCTGAACATTTTTGTTTATTAGTTATGAAAATATTAGGTTTGGGAGAGGGAGAAAGGACCTTTTGACTGAGTGGAAAGTTGGAGGATTAATTGCTAACATACGTGGATTGAAACCTTCGTCCTGCTGCAGCCTTTAGTAAAATCATGGATGATCTGATTCAATGTCACTTTTCTGCGCACCCCCCCAGAGCCCGGAAGGACGTGGAGACTCTGGAGAGAGTGCAGAGGAGGTTTACCAGGATGCTGCCTGGTATGGAAGGTCTGAGTTACGAGGAGAGATTTAGGCAAATTGGGACTGTTTTCCTTAGAAAGACATAGACTTAGAGGAGATCTAATAGAGGTGTACAAGATTATGAGGGGTATAGATAGAGTAAACAGGGTTAAGCTTTTTCCTAGGATGGACTCAAATAGCACGAGGGGTCACGGGCTTAGGGTGAGGGGTAAGGTATAATTTGGATGCTAGAGGGAGTTTTTTCACACAGAGGGTGGTGGGGGTATGGAATGCGCTGCCAAGTAAAGTGGTGGAGGCAGGTACTCTGGAGTTATTTAAGAAATACTTAGATGGGCACATGAACAGAATGGGAATGGAGGGGTATAGAAAACTGATTTAAAATAGGGATCATGAGCCTTGGGAGTCCCTGGGAAGTGTGTAAATGATGATGATATTGATGTACTTGTTTTTATCCTACAGGTGCTTTGGTCCACCTTGTTGTCTAACGAGGGGCATACACGCGATGGGTCGTGAGAGGCTGCTCTTGTATTTTTTCGAGAGTATCCTAGTGCTTCACTGTCGTTAGTGTATGCTTGACCTGGACCATTTGATGGGCAACACAACAGCTCAGTGACTATCGCTGTGCTGTGCAGATACATGGATTTGGGCCTGTGTCTGTGGGAGTTTGCGCATTCTCCCCGTGCTTGCGTGGGTTTTCTCCGGGTGCTCCGGTTTCCTCCCACATCCCAAAGATGTGCTCTTAGGCTAATTGGCAAAACAAATTCTCCCTAAATTGTCTCAAATTTGGTTTTTAATCCATAGATCTATAAACATGGACAGGGATAGCGGGTAGAGGTGGGAACATCGGGATGGCGGCACGGGCTCGTTGGGCCGAAGGGCCTGTTTCCCGTGCTGTTTTGATCTTTGTTCTTTGATTCCCTTGTTAGGCAAGGATCTATCTGCCTTAAAAATATCCAGTGATCCCTGGTCTTGAAGCTCCAGGTATACACCAACCTAGAATTCTGAGGCATTGCTTTGTAGCTTAAAGTGACCCTGTCAGGTCTGGCGTGTCAAAAGGAAATTGTCAGTGAGACCTGTTTGTCTTTTCAAGAGATCGCATTAAGAGAGAGAAGAGGAAGGCATGGCGACGCAGTGTGCACAACCCGGGTTCGATTCCCGGTTAGGAGATCACTTGTCCGTTTGCACATTCTCCCCGTGTCAGAGTGGGTTTCCTCACGGTGCTCTGGTTTTCTGCCACCGTCCAGGTTCGGTTGATCGACCACGCCATTCTGCAGTGTCAGAGGGGTTGATACTTGGATAGGGCCTGGGGTGGGGGTGCAGACTCGTTGAGCCAACTGGTTTCCTTCTGTCGGGACCCTAAGAGAAAATGGGGGAACGAGAGAGGGTGGAAAAGAGAACGGGAGATACAAAACACGAGACAGAGGAAGAGTTAGAATATCCATGCCTGTGGGATCATCCTGTCCTGTCAATGGTACACACCCTACTGCAGGTCTCTCTGGCATGTGGGGGGGGGACAGTCAGTGGGAAATCCCATTGTCAGCAGCGGGACTGGAAGACCCTGTTGCTGATTAAGGGCATTTCCCCTCCCGCCGCTGCAAAGAATCCCCCCTCCCTTGGCGTTAGATGCCACTTTCCTCAATCCGTACTTCCTCTTTCAGGTCTTGCTCCATACTTAAGTGACGTAGACTTGAAGCCATTCACTTCGATTCTGTACGGAAACGGGCCTGGTTACTCCATGCAGAATGGAGAGCGATCAAATATCTCAAACAACGAGAACTGTGAGTTTTTGGGGGAATGTTCTTAAAATTACTCGGGATGATCTTATTGTGTGAAGTGGGATTGGCCCAGGGAAAGTGGGAGCTCGCGGTGTGGCACTGAAGGTGGGATTTTCCGGCTGCATTCTTTCCGAACCTGGAAAATCCCGCTGGTGGTCAACACATCTTTCCAAGGTCCGCCCCCTCCCTCGTTCCCATTCCTGTGGCGATGGGAAACTCACCCCCAATAGTCTGAGTAAACGCATCGTGACCCAACCCACCACATTCTCTCCCTCCCTGGACAGTGTGTGTGCCATCTACAAGATGCACTGCAGCAACTCACCGAGGCCCCTTAGAGAGCATCTTCCTAACCCAGGGACAACAGGCACACGGGGAACACCACAACCTGCAACTTCCCCTCCAAGACACTCACCCACCCTGATTTGGGAATCGCTGTTCCTTCACTGTCACTGGGTCAAAGCCCTGGAGTTTCCCCTCCCCCCCCCACAGCAGCACTGTGGGTGTACCTACACCACAACAGACTGCAATGGTTCAAGAATGCAGCTCAGCACCACCTTCAGAAGGATTGCTAAGGGTGGGTAATAAACACAGGACCTGGTCCACATCCAGGAATGAATAGAAGAATGCTGTGAGGGATGATGCAGTAATTTAGGGGTATTAATTACATTTGGTGGATTGTTATTTGTGTAGCTATGGGGGAAAAAGTGAATTCTAACCTTGTTCTTTGTTGTTTTATATTTTCCATTCTCTCTCCTCCCTCTTCTCTCCCCCCTCCTTTTCTTTGCCTTCCTCCTCTCTCTCTCCCTCCTTCTCTGTCTCCCTCTTTCTCTCTCCTTCCTTCCCTCTGTCTCCCTTCTCTCTCTCCCTCCTCCTTTTATCTCACTCTTTTCTGCCTCCCTCCTCTCTCTCCCTTCTTCTCTCTCTCTCTCGCTCCTCCTTCTCTCTCTCGTCTTTGTCTCTCCCTCCTCTCTCTTCCTCCTTCCCTCTCTCCCTCCTCTCTCTCCCTTCTTCCTTCTATCTTTTCCTCCCTCTCTCCCGCCTCCCCCCCCCGCCCTCCCCTCTCTTTCCCTCCCCCTCCCCCTCTCTCTCCGCCTTTACTCCCCCCTCCCCTCTTCCTTCCTCCCTCCCTCATGTCTTCCTCTCGCTCTGTCTCTCCCTCCCAGTTGACGACAATTACCTGGCGCAGTCAGCTGTGCCGCTGAAGCACGAGACACACGGGGGAGAAGACGTCGCCATATTTGCCAAGGGGCCGATGGCCCACCTCTTCCACAGTGTGCACGAGCAGAACTACATTGCGCATGTGATGGCGTACGCCGCCTGCATCGGCCAGAACAAGATGCATTGCGCTGTTCGGCAGCCTGGGCCCTGTGACAGTGGTGCTGGCACTCCCAAGGGCGCTTCTGCCGCCATTTTGTTAGCCTTGCTCTCACTCTTGTCCTGTATCTAGAAGACTATTTGTCCAGAAACGGCTTCAGGGTGGTCTGTGCCTGTAATCAGGAATCCCGCCCCCCCTCCACAAACTCCCCCACTCTTCCTCTTACCAATGGTTGTTGGTTCATGGAACAATGTGATGGTTGCAATAACATTCACCTTCCCTGATCACATTGCTCGATGGAGTGACATGACCATTTCCCTCTCTTCTTCCCTACCTCCAGCCCCCACAACACCCTGAAATAAGCAAAAACCACTAGCTAACTGCGTAGGAACACACTAAGGTGAACCCTTAGTGGCGACTGCTTCTTTCTCTCCTGCCCCGTAGCGGCTCTGCGCTCCGCTGAGGTGCCTCCCTCACTTTGTAGAAGATGGATAGCCGAGATGATGTCCAGGCTGGGGATGGATGAACAGACGTACCCTGCGTTACGCGATGGGCCCAAATGTGGCCTCCCTCACGCCGCCCTCCGCGAAAGAAAAGGTCCATCCTTAAATCTGTTGCCCCTTAAATCCCAAAGCCGCTGTGTGAGTCACCGCAAAGCTCATAGCCAGGATCAATTTGCAATGATGGCATCTGGACCCTATCTATCACCAAGTTACAAAATCTCACATTCCTCTGTGTGAAAGTGTCATCGCACTTTCTTTAAAAAAAAATTTTATTCCATCTGGTAAAGAAACAAATTTAATCCAATTCCTGGTCCCCGTGAGAGGGAAAAAATAATAATTAAAATAAAATAAGTCATAAGCTGATAAAAGAAGACATTGCGCCCCAATGCTAAATCCCAATGCCCAATCCCAGTGTTGGCACAGTGGGTTAGCACTGCTGCCTCACAGCCCCAAAGACTTGGGTTCAATTCCCGGCTTGGATCGCTGTCTGTGCCAGAGTCTGCACCTTCTCCCTGTGTCCACATGGGTTTCCTCTAGCTTCCTCCCACCGTCCAAAAGACTGGTTAGGTGCATTGGCCGTGCTAAATTCTCCCAGAACAGACTCTGGAGTGTGACGACTAGGGGATTTTCACAGCAACCCTCAGTGTGATTGCAAGCCTCCTCGTGACTTGTAAATAAACTCTACAGACAGGAAAAGAAACTTGAAACATCTTGGGCCGAATCTTAAGGCAAAAGGCTGAGATGGTTCTGAGAAAGTGCTTCAGGCGATGCCACGGTTTAACCTCATTGGCTAACCCTGATCACGATTGACTGAACCCCCCCCCCCACTCCCCCAGCCGTGAATCACATCAATCCACATCGCATACCCCGTCCTAGTCACTGGACGCTGTAAACAAATGTCCGGTTGGGTCGATGCGCTTGACCTTGAGACATGGAAGTGGAATGGTCTTCAGCGCAAATCACCTACACCGTGTGGTGATCAATAACGATGCGTCTAATGCCAATAAAAAGGTGGGCAAAGCTGCCAGATGAAGAGATTTTCGGATGCTAATTATTCAAAGCGTCTGAGGTGCGGAGGAAGTGAATTTGGTGACGGCAGCTAAACAGTAATGTAATTCGGCAAGCTAGCCAACGGGGTGAAGACTGTGTGTCTCGCAAAGGCCGTTGATCTTAAATACCCCTTTTAGATAAAATGTGACCCTCCAACCCTCCCCATGTCCCCCCCCCCCCCCCCCCCCCCCCCCGCTCCCCCCCCCAACACCCACCGCCGTACAGATTCCCCCGACAGCGATAGGGTCCAACTCGGGGAAGAAGTGCCATATTCGTTCCTCCTGGGTTTTGCAAGCCAAGCACTCTTCTCATATCCCTGGGTCAAAACCCTGAAGGGATCAGAATCTGGGGGTAACCGGAGAATGGAAGTTAGAATTGCAGAGGACAATTTTAAAGATGTGATGTACTTTTCCTCAAAAGCCATATTTGAATCACTCCTGCACACAAAAGAGCAGTTTGAATATCAAAAGGAAGCCAGCAAGCTATTTGTGTCTGCATGTCTCCTCTTTGTTTTTATGAAGTTTTAAGTATTTCGGTGTTGGGCACTGGTTTGCCCAAGTGGTGAGTGGGGCATCTCTCCATTCCAGAAAGAAAAAAAACATTTCAAAGTCATCAAAAATCCTGTATGTAAGTGACCCGAACTAGTTGCTCAGAGATGTATGTGGCCTACCTGAGGCCAGGAGGCTGAGGCCAGGTGGCTGAGGTTTACCTGACACCAGAAGGCTGGGGCCTATCTGAGGCCAGATATATGTGGTCCACTTGAGGCCAGGTGGCTATGGCCGACGTGAGGCCGGGTAGTTGCGGCTTACCTGAGACCCTGTGGCTGGGGCCTACCTGAGACCCTGTGGCTGGGGCCTACCTGAGGTCATGCGGCTGTGGCCTACCTGAGGTCAGGCGGCTGTGGCCTACCTGAGGCCAGGAGGCTGGGGCCTACCTGAGGCCAGGAGGCTGGGGCCTACCTGAGGCCATGTGGCTGGGGCCTACCTGAGGCCAGGAGGCTGGGGCCTACCTGAGGCCAGGAGGCTGGGGCCTACCTGACGCCAGGAGGCTGGGGCCTACCTGAGGTCATGTGGCTGGGGCCTACCTGAGGCCAGGAGGCTGGGGCCTACCTGAGTCCAGGAGGCTGGGGCCTACCTGAGACCAGGAGGCAGGGGCCTACCTGAGGCCAGGAGGCTGGGGCCTACCTGAGGTCATGTGGCTGGGGCCTACCTGAGGCCAGGAGGCTGGGGCCTACCTGAGGCCAGGAGGCTGGGGCCTACCTGAGGTGGGTCCAGGAGGCTGGGGCCTACCTGAGACCAGGAGGCAGGGGCCTACCTGAGGCCAGGAGGCTGGGGCCTACCTGAGGTCATGTGGCTGGGGCCTACCTGAGGCCAGGAGGCTGGGGCCTACCTGAGGCCAGGAGGCTGGGGCCTACCTGAGACCAGGAGGCTGGGGCCTACCTGAGGCCAGGAGGCTGGGGCCTACCTGAGGCCAGGAGGCTGAGGCCTATTTGAGGCTGGGTGACTGTCACTGTGTATTGTTTCTCCTCCCCCTGGGGCTTGTGGGTAGCGATGAAAATTGG
The DNA here is from genome assembly GCA_024679065.1 of Sphyrna mokarran. Lineage (NCBI taxonomy): Eukaryota > Metazoa > Chordata > Chondrichthyes > Carcharhiniformes > Carcharhinidae > Sphyrna > Sphyrna mokarran. The sequence goes on from JAGIQG010000028.1 coordinate 34,964,953, forward strand.
TCGATTCAGATGTGTCAGAGACACCAATTTTGGCAAGTATTGCCAATACCCATGATTCCCCAAGGCACCTCCGATAGCGCATTCGAGAGACCATTCTGCCTGCAGTTTTGAATCTGACTATCTTGGAGCTGCTACCTTGTCTCTTTGGCTTGACAATCCAACGGGGACCCCTTTGCCAATTGATGAGACGTTGGGGGAAGTTACAGATTTGAGCGTTCACACCAAGCTGTGATTGCACCTAGATGCTGCAGAGGAGGAGAAAGAGCACAGTAGTTGTTTGATTCAATGTAAAACAAATTGTATGCACCATTTTTAAATATTGATTTCAATTGTAATCATTCCCTTGTGTTCCAAAAATGTCTTGTACGAACTTTCGGAAATCTTTTTGTAAAATAAAAATTTTTTCACTGTTTTATCCAATGGTTTTTTGGAATTTGTTCATTTAATTCTGAGCTTCTTTCTCAGTCATTGCTAAGACTTTGGCTCACTTAACGTTGCAACTGTACAAAATTCTGGTGCGGCCGCACTGTGTACAGTTCTGGTCACCACGTTATAAGAAAGATGTGGAAGTATTGAAAAGGGAGGAGATTTACCAGGATATTGCCTGGGATGGTGGGAAGGTCTTATGAGGAAAGGCTGAGGGAGTTTTTTCACACAGAGGGTGGTGGGGGTATGGAACGCGCTGCCAAGTAAAGTGGTGGAGGCAGGTACTCTGGAGTTATTTAAGAAATACTTAGATGGGCACATGAACAGAATGGGAATGGAGGGGTATAGAAAACTGATTTAAAATAGGGATCATGAGCCTTGGGAGTCCCTGGGAAGTGTGTAAATAGATGATGATATTGATGTACTTGTTTTTATCCTACAGGTGCTTTGGTCCACTTTGTTGTCTAACGAGGGGCATACACGCGGTGGGTCGTGAGAGGGCTGCTCTTGGATTTTTTTCGAGAGTATCCTAGTGCTTCACGTCGTTAGTGTACGCTTGACCTGGACCATTTGATGGGCAACACGACAGCTCAGTGACTATCGCTGTGCTGTGCAGATACATGGATTTGGGCCTGTGTCTGTGGGAGTTTGCGCATTCTCCCCGTGCTTGCGTGGGTTTTCTCTGGGCACTCCGGTTTCCTCCCACATCCCAAAGATGTGCTCTTAGGCTAATTGGCGAAACAAATTCTCTATTAATTGTCTCAAATTTGGTTTTTAATCCATAGATCTATAAACATGGACAGGGATAGCAGGTAGAGGTGGGAACATCAGGGTGGCGGCGCGGGCTCGTTGGGCCGAAGGGCCTGTACTGCGCTGTAATGTTTTATGTTCTAATAATAAATAATTTTCTGTGAGGAGAAAGAGGCTCTGAGTGGCAGTGATATTTGGGAGAAGACTCTTGCTGACCTGCTCATCTCAGACTATTTCTTGTCAATAGTTTACTTGGAAGTGCAAATGAATAGTTCAAAGTGCAAGGTTTTCAGTCCAACGCTTGGGAAAAGCCCTCTCAGTACCAGGAGCTGACTCAGGCTTCACACTTGTGACTCTGGAGCCACATCCTGAGGAACTGCTCAAGAGAGATGCCCACTAATTGGTCACATATGTCCGGTTCAGTCTGAAGCGTTGCCTCCCCGTTGGAAGCAGCTGTCTCCTCAGGGTCAGTCCAATGACCCTGTGGGTGGTGGGTCCTGTCTTGCCCACCATGGGAATCGCAATGCGGTGGGGCACAGACCAGGCGAGATGTGCTGGTGAGATGGATTGGCCGTGCTAAATTGCTCCTTAGTGTCAGGGAGACTAGCTACAGTGAATGCATGGGGTTATGAGGATAGGGCCTGGGTATGGTTGCGGTCAGTGCAGACTCGATGGGCGGAATGGTTTCCTTAAAGGGATTTTATGGATTTTATGGATTCAAAGATCTGTTGACCTTTGCCTTGGGGTGACTGTAACCGGAAAATCCCACCCTGGATTTCTGTTTGTGTGTTCTTTGCTCAAGCTAAATTTATGGGTGGCACAGTCAACAACCCCAGCACCAGGGGCGTAGGTTCGATTCCCGGCTTGGGTCACTGTCTGTGTGGAGTTTGCACATTCTCCCCATGTCTGTGTGGGTTTTCTCCAGTTTCCTTCCACAGTCCATTGGCCATACTCAATTGCCCCTTAATGTCCCAAGATATGTAGATTAGAGGCATTAGTGGGGTAATAATGTGGAGTTACAGGGCAAGCCTGGGTATGAGGCAGTGCAGTCTTGATGGGCCAAATGGCATCCTCCTTCTACGAATCATGACCGTATCGTAGCCTTGGAGGCCTAGTTATCAACATCAGCAAACAAAATTAAAGAAAAACAGAAAGAACTTACAATCGGATACACATTTTATAACCTCAGCCTCTTACAAAGTCCCATAGAGCCAATTCAGTATTTGTAACATGGAGAAACATTGTAACTAATTAGCACACAGCAAGATCCCACAAAAATCAGTGCAGGACAAGCGAGATCTAGGGACCTGGATTCAAATCCCCTCATGGGAGATGGTGAAATTTGAATTGAAAAAGCCCATCACTAATGTCCTTTAGGGAAGGAAATCTGCCATCCTTACCTGGTCTGGCCTACACATGACTCCAGCGCCTCAGCAATGTAGTTACAGAGTCATCCAGATTTACAACATGGAAACAGATCCTTTGGCCCAACTTGTCTGTGCTGCCTTTTTTTTATAAGCCAAAACTAATCCCAATTGTCTGCATTTGGCCCGTATTCCTTTATAACCATCGTACCCATGTATATGTCTAAATGCTTTTTAAAAGACAACATTGTACCTGCTTCTACTGCTATCTCTGGAGCTTGTTCAGACACTCACCACCTTCTGTGTGAAAAAAATTGCCCCTCTGGACACTTTTGTATCTCTCTCACCTTAAACCTATGCCCTCTAGTTTTAGACTCTCTTTGGGAAAAGATATTGACTATTTAGCTAATCTGTGCCCCTCATTATTTTATAGTCCTCTATAACATTGTCCCAAAGCCTCCTACGCTCCAGAGAAAAATATCCAGCCTCTCCTAATAACGCAAACCATCAAGTCGCGATAGCAACCTAGTAAATCTTCTTTGCACTCTTTCTAGTTGAATAATATCCTTTCTATAATAGGGTGACAGAACTGTACACAGTATTGGCCTTACCAATGTCTTGTACAACTTCAACAAGACTCCCCAACTCCTGTATTCAATGTTCTGACCGATGAAACTAAGCATGCCGAATGTCTTCTTCATAGAATCATAACACCCTGCAGTACAGAAAGAGGCCCTTCGACCCATCGAGCCTGCGCCGACCACAATCCCACCCAGGACCTACCCCTATACCCTTACACATTTACCCACTAATCCCTCTAACCTACACATCTCAGGACGCCAAGGAGCAATTTAAGTATGACCAATTAACCGCACATCTTTGGACTGTGGGAGGAAACTAGAGCACCCAGAGGAAACCCACGCAGGCATGAGGAGAATGTGCAAACTCCACGCAGACAGTGACCCAAGCTGGGAATCGAACCCAGGATCCTGGAGCTATGAAGCAGCAGTGCTAACCACTGTGCCACCGCCTGAATTATATCATTTGAGTGTGACTATATTCTGTTAGGATTTATTTCATTATTCCTGAATGAGTCTTGCAATTGGAACAGCATTCTAATTGGGGAGTTTATTCAGTTTGTTAATTGTTTGAATAATATTGTAACCAGTTCTAAAATAAATTCTGTTAATTGTTTATTTGATAGAGAGTGTCACATCTTGCTTTAATTTACCAAAACCAGTAGCTTCTCACACATGCTTACAGGCAAGGTCTATCCACTTGGCTGGTTCCAAAGTCACGTAGAGAGGACCGTCACCTCAGCGTTGTAACATTACAGACTGCGATCTGTGTGTTAGGAAGTCTAGGATCCAGTTGCAGAGCGGGGAGCTGAGCCCCAGGGAGTTTGGAAAGGAGTTCTGTGGGAATAATGGCATTGAAGGCTGAATAATTCATGGTCAGTTTCGGCATATAGTCCCTGTTTCTGGAGTTCCCCTTTGATATGTCGATAACACCAGAATTTCCTTAAGGTTAAGACAGCCTGTGGGTTAAGATACCACTCTCGATGAAGTTCTACCTAATTATGCAGTCCAGTAATGACACCAGCTCAAGCTAACATTTCTGGAGGAATCTTAATGATAGCTGGCAGGCACTGTGTAATAAGAAACATCAAATTACCTGATTAGGATTTACGATGACTTATTGGAAGTGACTGCAGCTCAGTGCATGAATATATTTATAAATTCAACCATCCATACCACCCAGGAGGGTACAAAGTGAAGAAAGCTGATTTGGTTATATTCCGGTGTGTAATTACAGTGTGTGTTTTATGTCTCACTCAGCATTGACCAGATATGAGTCGTGTAGAGAAAATATCTAGGAAAACGTGAAAGCAACACAGGGCAGACCATTTTCCCCTGCGAATCTCCCTTGGCACTGGCCCTCGACTCAAACTTAACTCTTAGGGTTGGGTGATGGTGCATTAAGTAAAGTTTATTTATCAATCGCAAGTGGGCTTACATTAACACTGCAATGTAGTTACCGTGAAAATTGCCTAGTCGCCACACTCTGTTCGGGTACACTGAGGGAGAATTTAGCACGGCCAATGCACCTAATCAGCATGTCTTTCTAAGCGTGAGGGGAAACCGGAGCACCTAGAGGAAACCCACTCAGGTATGGGGAGAACATACAGACTTCATGCAGATAGTAACCCAAGCTGAGAATTGAACCTTGTTCCCTGGCACTGTGAGGCAGCAATGCTTACCACTGTGCCACAATGTGCCCTCCTGGTCAATCTCCTTTTGCACCCTTTCCAGTGCAATCCTACAATGTGGTGACCAGAGCTGCCCATGGTACTCTAACTGTGGCCTAACCAGTGTTTTATACAGCTCCACCAGCATCTCCACGGTGAGGTAACTCCCTAAACCTCTATGTCTTCCCCTCGAGTGAAGGACTCTCACGCCACTTAACACTCACCTGAGCATGAAATGGCTGCGGCACCTCGGGAGTCGGTGGGGAATGTCTTCCCCACCACTGCGATGCCCCGCCATTGAAAAACATTCCATGTTCTTCAAGCTCTTTCCCTTGGACTCATCAGGAAAGGTGGCAGAGTACCAAATTCCAAAGGGAACATAATTCCTGCCTGGCAGGGGTGAAACCATGATCACGCAGGTGGTTCGCAACAGGACGAGACTAGCCCGTTGCAACTTGAGTGTGCTGACACCCACAAACACTCAACAGCAAAATTTGTGGGAAGCCAGCTCCTCCTCTTCTCACGCAGTCTCATTCACCATTTCCTTTCTAATTTGGCATTCTTGCATATGTCCTGATGAGTGCAGGGTAAAAAGCTTCGACAGCATGTCAAATGTATTATCTCCAAACTCGCAGATGATTGGGTGGGAGGGTGAGCTGTGAGGAGGATACAGAGGTGTTTCAGCGAGATTTGGACAGGCTGAGTGTGTGGGCATTTGCACGGCAGCTATAGTACAATGTGGATTAATGTGAGGTTATCCGCTTTGTTAGCAATAATAAGTTGATAGGTTATTATTTGAATGGACATAAATTGAGAGTGGTGGAAACTCAACGAGATCTTGGAGTCCTTGTGCATCAGTCGCTGAAGGTAAGCGTGCAGATACAGCAAGCAGTAAAGAAGGCAAGTGGTATGTTGGCCTCTATAGCGAGAGAATTTGAATAAAGGATAGGGATGTTTTACTGTAATTGTACATAGCCTCACCTGAAGCTCTGTGTTCTTATCTGAGGAAGTATGTCCTTGCTATAGAGGGAGTACGGTTTACCAGGCTGACTCCTGGGATGGCAGGTCTGTCATATGAGGAGGTCAGTTAGGATTATGTTCACTGGAGTTTCGAAGAGTGAGAGAGATTTGATAGAAACTTATAAAATTCTAGCGGGGTTAGACAGGCTAGATTTAGAAAGAATATTCCCAATGGTGGGACAGTCCAGAACTAGGGGGTCAAAGTTTGACGATAAGGGGTAAATCTTTTAGAACTGAGGTGAGGAGAAATTTCTTCACCCCCCACCTCCCCCACATCCTTCATTCACACAACAAACACACTGTGGGTGGGACTTTCCGGCTGCGTTCACCCCGACACTGAAAAACCCCACTTGAGGTCATAGAGCATAGAACACTACAGCACAAACAGGCCCTTCCACCCATAAGTTGCACTGATTATATCCCCATCTACTAGGCTAACCTATATCCAATTAAGTCCCATGTACTCATCCAGAATTCTCTTGAAAGACCCTATCGAGTTTGCCTCCACTATCACCGATAGCAGCCGATTCCACTCACCTACCACCCTCTGAGTGAAAAACTTATCCCTGATATCTCCTCTGTACCCACTCCCCCACACCTTAAACCTCTGTCCTCTCAAGGCAACCGTTTCAGCCCTGGGGAAAAGCCTCTGAGAATCCACCCAATCTATACCTCTCAGCATTTTATACACCTCTATCAGGTCACCTCTCATCCTTCATCTCTCCAAGGAGAAAAGACTGAGCTGCCTCAGCCTATAATCCCTTGATTGCTTTAGCCCCAAGAGCAATATTTAATTTCTTCTTAAAATCAGGCAACGTTTTGTCCTCAACTACATTCTGTGGTAGGTGAATTGCACACTTTCACCTTGCACTTGCACGGCGTCTGTTGGGGGTAGGGAAGGAGGTGGGAGAGGGTGACTGGTGAGAATATGAGATGGAGAACAAGGCTGCGTTGCTTATATTTCAACATCAAGGAAGTCACGAGGCCTGTGATACTGCTAAGAGGAAGGGGAGGAAAGGATCATTCATCTGGGCCTCGTTCTGCACTGTAGGGTCCTATGATTCTCACATCATTTAAAAAATAAACGTGGGTTTCCTCCGGGTGCTCCCGTTTCCACCCACACTCCAAAGATGTGAGGGTTAGGTTGATTGGCTGTGCTAAGAAATTGCCTCTTAATGTCTAGGGATGCAAAGGTTAGAGGGATTAGTGGGTAAATGTGCAGGGATATGGGGGTAGGGTCTGAGTGGGATTGTGGTCGGTACATACTCGATGGGCCAAAGGGCCTCTTTCTGCACTGTAGAGGTCTATGATTAACTCAATTGAACAGGAGGGGTATAGGTTTAAGATTAAGTTGACAACAAATGGGGCCCAGAGAGGAGGGGATGTCTTCTCACACTGTGGGTTCTCCAGAGATGAGCTGCCTAGATAAATATTCAAATAAAACAAGACAATTTCACTGTGTGCTGTGATACTAAACAGCACAGGCAATGGGGACTAAGTGTCTTGACCATTTAGACAGCTGGCATTGGTAGAACGCCTGAATGGTTCTCTTCGACATTACAGAATGCTCCCATTCTACCAGGAGCGGTTAAATGAAACCACATCTGGCTTTCAGGGGCCCAGTGAGTGCAGATGTTTTAAATGTACAGAGGTCTATGTCGTTGGCTTGGTAACAAACTGAAGGAAAGCAGGTACTGGCTGGCGGTCAAAGTGCATTCCCCACAGCGAAACCTCAGGACTTTGACTCGAGCCTGCACTTGCTGCTGTTCATCAGCCAGGCTCTGCAACACCCCTGCAAACTCAGAAAATCTTCTTGTTTTCAAATAATTCATCCGTTTATCTTTGAAAGTTGCCATCGCTTCTGTTTGCCCCAGTGTTTCTGAGCTACCCTGACCTCTCCTTTTTGGAGGGGATTCTGGATTTTCCGTTGTCTGACCCACTCCTTCTGTGTTAAATGTCCTTATCAGCTCACTCCCCCATCTTCCAACCATTGTTCACATTGCAATCTGTAATTATCTCGCAATTGAACCTGTATCTATATACGCAGTGTTAGTAAAACTTCCATTCACCTGATGAAGGAGCAGCGCACTGATTCCAAATAAACCGGTTGGACTTTAACCTGGAGTTGTGAGACTTCTTACTGTGCCCACTCCAGTCCAACGCTGGCATCTCCACATCACTTTCTCTGGACAGACTCCCAGTCCCGTAGCCACTCCTCATCTCCCTGAAATTTTACACTTGAACTCATCGGAGTGAGACTGTGATCTCCCCATGGTCTTGTCATCTTGTCTAAAGGCAGCTAAAACAAAATGTTTGAACAGCATCATCATTACCATGGGCGCATGACACAGAAAGAGATCAGTCAGTCCAACCAGTCCATATCAGTGCAGTCATTTCTATGCCCTGATCCCCATACTTGGCAGTAGCGAGCCCACAGTTGCGGTGCCATGAAGTGCAACCTCTTGATTGACCACCTCCCTGTGCACCATCAAATTCAGGGTGGTAGGCGAGGCTCCGGGCTCCAGAACACAAGCTAATCTGATAGAAGTGGGCACTGCCACCCAAGATCGGAGACCATGAAGGTGATTCTCTCTTTTGAGATGCAATTTTTTTTTTAATCCCATTGTGGAGTGAACACCAGCTAATGTCAGTGACTCTAGTGGGGATGGGAGAGGGGAGAGGACCTAGAGCAACTTTGTGCTGTAGGAGGAAACTGGAGCATCTGGAGGAAACCCACGCAGGTACGGAGGGTATGTGCAAACTCCACACAGGCAGACACGCAAGCCGGGAATCGAACCTGTGAAGTGAGGAGTGGGCTTCGGTAAGATGTTGTTGGAGAATCGGTGCAGCCTCGATGGGCTGAATGGCCTCCTTCTGTGCTGTAGGCATTCTGTGATTCGATGGGAGCGTGTCCATCCAGCTAGGCTGGTACTCCGACCTTCCATGGTGATCCAGCCACCTCTGTAAGAGGCTGCACTCTGCGAGAATTGTATCAGAACATTAGACCATGTTTGAAAGTCCTCTCCAGGGAGAATCACACCTCTTTTGAAGGGAGGAGAGATCCACTTTGCTCAATCTTTCCCAAACTTGCACTCCTGCTGTCCTCTGGTCACTCAGAGACAAGAAGCTTCCAGCAGAGTGACCAACTCTAAGTTCCAAGCTGCTGGTGGCCATGAGAATGTGAGACTGTGCTCCGAGTTTCCCTGTTGGCCAACAGCCATATTACACATGCTTGCTCAAAGGAAACAACAGGCAGAGGCAATGAGGAGACACTCAGGCCATCAATGAGATTTTCCATAGCCCCGAGGTGTGTCTTACAGCGGCAGAGGTGGTCCCACCATTGGCTGGCAGAGGGATCTTCCATTCCTGCTGCTGTGTCATTGGCAGGACTGGAAAATCCGCCCTGCGGTAACAGCTGGAAAAGCTCCCATGTCTCCCACACGTTATCCTGGATACGAAGAGCAAAAGGTGTCTCTGAGGGGCAAACAGTCAAAATAAGGTGAGATGGTGGCCTGTGGTATTGGCAGTAGTGAGAAGTCTCACGACACCAGGTTAAAGTCCAACAAGTTTATTTGATAGTAAACCCACCAGCTTTTGGGGGCAATTCAGTCTGCCTTGTTGGCCAACAAGGGGCATACACGCGGTGGGTCGTGCGAGGGCTGCTCTTGGATGTTGCTTTGAGAGTTGCCTAGTGCTTCATGTCGTTAGTGTACGCTTAAACTGGACCAAATAACGGGCAACACGTTGTCAGTGACTATCGCGGTTTGCTGTGCAGATACAGGGTCGGATCTCCGGCTTGGGTCAGTGTCTGTGGGAGTTTGCCCTGTGCTTGCCTGGGTTTTCCCTGGGTGCTCCGTTTGCTCCCACACCCAAAAATGTACTTTTAGGCTGATTGGCATCAATAAATTGTCCCTGAATTGGATTTCCCTTAATCTGGCACACACACAATTTCTTAAATTTGCACCCCCTTTATTGTGGAGTCAAGGGATGTAGACAAAAGTCATAGGTAGAAGGAGGATTGGAATGAGGCACTCACTGAGTGTTAAAAGGGGCAGCACAGGCTTGCTGGGCCGAAGGGCCTGTTTCCTGTGCTGTGCTGTTCTTTGTCAGGTGAGTGGCGAAGGGGCAAACCCCGAAAGCTTGTGGCGTTTGCTATCAAATAAACTGGTTGGTCTTTAATGTGGTGTTGTGAGACATCTTACTGTGTTTACCCCAGTCTAATGCTGGCATCTCCACATCATGACTAATGCTCTGGGGATTTGGGCGCAAAGGAGTTTAAATTCAGTTAATAAATCTGGAATGTAAAGTTAATCTTTGCAATGTGACTGTCAAACTATCATCATTTGTTCACTGTATTCCCTCAGTGAAGAAACTGCACCATGGTGATTCCAGACCCCCAGCAACACGGTTGACTTGCCTCTGTGATACAGCCGAGCAAGTCACTCCATTCAATTCGCGATTGGCAATGAATATCGGCCTGACCAAAAATTCCCACATTCCACAAAGTCAGAATCAAGGAAGAAATATGGAATGATTCCTAAAAACACAGGCTGGCTGGTCACCCCAGCATCTAGGCAACTTCAGACCTTTGACCTTGTCTGAGGGATTGTCCACTGCTAAGGCAAGTTGTCATTGATTCTTTCACCCGCCCTCCAGGCAGGTTGGCTGGGGGTTGCGCGTCTGCATGTTCTCCCCATGTCTGAGTGAGTTTCCTCCAGTTCTCTACTCCCATACACCAAGGATGTGCAGGTTAGGTGGATTGGCCTTGCTAAATTGCCCCTTGGTGTCCCAAACTGTATAGGTTAGGGGGAATTAGCGGGTTAAATGTGTTGGGTTCATAGAATCATTGAAACCCTACACTGCAGAAGGAAGCCATTCAGCCCATCGAGTTTGCACTGATCCTACTTTGGATCTATCCCTGTCAAAAGATGAGCGGGTTAGGTTGATTGGCCATGCTAAAATTGCCCCTTAGTGTCCTGGATGTGGAGATTAGAGGGATTAGCGGATAAATGTGTAGGGATATGAGATAAGGGACTGGGTGGGATTGTGGTTGGTGCAAACTTGATGGGCTGTAAGGTTCTATGTTCTATGTAACCCTATGTATTTACCACACTAATCCCTGTAATTTATACATCCCAGGACACTAGGGGACAAATTAGCATGTCCAATGCACGTAACCCGCGTGAGTTTCCTCTGGGTGCTGCGGGAGGAAACCGGAGCACCCAGAGGAAATCTATGTAGATTTGGAGACAACGTGCAAACTCCACACGGACAGAGAAGCAAGCCAGGAATTGAACCTGTTATATGGGGGAGGGTGGGCTTCGGTAAGATGCTGTTGGAGAATCGGTGCAGGCTTGATGGGCTGAATGGTTTCCTATGGGAGCGTGACCGTTCAACTAGGCTGGGATTATCACCTCCGACCTTCCCTGGTGAACCAGTCACCTCTGTAAGAGGCTGCACTCTGTGAGAATTGTATCAGAACATTAGACCGTGTTTGAAAGTCCTCTCCACTGGGGGTGGGTCACACCCCTTTCGAAGGGAAGAGAGACCAATTTTGCTCAGTCGTGCCCAAGCTTGCATTCCTGCTGTCACCCTGGGCTAGAGGTTTAGAGGTTTAGAGTGTAAAATTCGATTTTACACTCGGGGGGCTTCAAGCTTTATTAAAATTCCAACCCGATCCAAAGAAATGTTCGTGGGGATGTCAAATTTCCCCAAAGAGGGAGCGATTCAGAGGTTAGCTCTTGACAGACTGAGCAGCTGCTGAGAATAAAAACAGCGGCCAACCAACAACAACAAGCTGGTCATTCAGACAATTTATAAAACAAACTCAGGGAATGGGCTGTGGCGAGCAGGAGAGCGATATTGAGGGTCAAAACGCAAAATATTAGTGCAGCGAAGAAGAGCAGGTATAATGGAGGTGCCTGTGTGACCCAGACACAGAGCAAACACGCAGGGAAGCTTCAGATTCTTACAAACCATGGCTGGAGTCAAACCTCTGATAGGAATGAATGCTGAGTTTGATCATTGCTGAGGAGTAGGTCCTCTCTTCTGGGGAAGGGCTGGACATTTTAAATAACAATTTGCAAACTCTTACTGAGCTGCCGAGACTTGTTTTTCTCCCTCGGGAATTGCAGTGTCCTGCCCTGTTTCTCGTAGCTGCTTTCATTGTTTCCACCAGGGAAGGTCAAGAGCAATGAATGCTTTCAGAGAAGATGCCCAAAGAATCCTTGATTACAGCTGCTCCTAAAAACCTTCATTTCCAAGAAATTCTTCATTTCCAAGGAATACGCCTCTGAGTTGTCACTGTAAATCATCTCCGGAGACTAATTCAGCCCCGCGAAGGGGATAAGTGAGCCTGGTTTTGGTAGAGGCTTAAGGATGGGCTTGTGAACTGGCCAAGATCCCTGCTCTTCCCCAAGCAGCTGTAACCGTGGCATTACATTTTGCACCTCTCCTTTCCTTCTCCGCTACGCACTGTATGGCACTGCATGTCCGCACGGTGGTTACACTGCTGCCTCACGCAGCCAGGGACCTGGGTTCGATTCCCGGCTTGGGTCGCTGCTGGGGTTCCTCGCTGGCGTCTGGTGCTTGGACCGACTGGGAATTCTCCCTCGCTCCAATCTTACCCAACGGCGTCCCATTGGGAGGGATAGCCTAAAGTCATGGATATGTCATTAAGACGTTAGGACGGCGGCATGGGTTCGGTGGGCCGAAGGGCCTGTTTCCCGTGCTGTGTTGCTCTTTGTTCTTTGTTCTATTTCTGTCTCAGAGTCTGGTCTGGGGGTCCAAGTCTCTGAATAAAATGCACTGCCCAGGTAGCTGGTGGTCAGGATTAAAACACTGGTATTCCAGACCAGGCCTCTCACGAGTGAGGGCCAATAAACAGCCCCCTCGGCCCATCACCCTACTCCAGCTGCACCTACCCCACTCCTACCTCTCGCTGCTCTCAATGATGCCTCTCTGAGAAAGGACACCACCCAGAACAATGTCAATGAGTTGCCTCTGGTTATCAATTGAGATAAAAGAACCCTCGTTAAAGTTTATCTATTCATCACAGAACATTAGACTGTGTTTGAAAGGCATCTCCATTGGGGGGGGGTGGGGAGAGATGTGGGTGGGTGGTGGAGCCAGGAATCGAACCTGGGTCCCTGACGCTGTGAGGCAGCAGTGCCAATCGCTGTACCACCTTTATTCACGAATGTGGAAAGGAAGGGAGATCTGCCATCTTTACCAGCCTGGCCTACACGTGACTCCAGGCCCACAGCAATGCACTGTTGTAACTGGTTGGCTGGGCCAGCATTTATTGCCCATCCCTAACTGCCCTCTCTCGCCTCCCAGAGAATCCTAGGGTAAATCCCGTCCAGCTCAGGCCACTGCCTTCCGCAATTGCTTCTGGCAGCCTCAGAGACAGGTGGCAACAGCGCTATTGTTAAATTGGAGAGGAATTTTGGGAACTTGGTTATCTTATTTAACAATAAAAGAGTGTGGAGAAGGTTCACGGGGATGTTGCCGGGACTGGAGAAGCTGAGTTACAGACAGAGATTGAATAGGTTAGGGCTTTATTCCCTGGAGCGTCGAAGAATGAGGGGAGATTTGATAGAGATGTATAAGATTTTGATGGGTATGGATGGAGTGAATGCAAGCAGGCTTTTTCCACTGAGGCTAGGGGAGAAAAAAACCAGAGGGCAAGGGTTAGAGGGTGAAGGGGGAAAAGTTTAAAGGGAATATTGAGGAGGGAGTTCTTTATGCAGGGAGTGGTGGGAGTGTGGAATGAACTGCCAGATAAAGGGGTAAATGCGGGGTCACTTATTACATTTAAAAAAAACTTTGACGGCTTCATGAATGAGAGGGACGTGGAGGGATATGGTTCAAGTGCAGGTCAGTGGGACGAGGCAAAAAATGATTTGGCACAGACAAGAAGGGTCAAAAGGCCTGTTTCTGAGCTGTAATGTTCTATGGTTCTAATGTCATTTCGTTTATTTTCTCTTCCTTATAAATCATTCAGTTGTATCAAACCGCGAAGAAGTTTAAAAGGAGTGAAACTGCTCCAAAAACCTGCCATCAGTTGATGTACCACGGTTGACAATGACTCTGCTCCTTCAACAGTACCCGGCAAACCTGTGACCTCTACTGTCTAGAAGGGCAAGGTCAGCAGCTGCCCAGGGAACACCACCCTCTGGAGATGGCGTTTGCTACTAAATAAACCTGTTGGATTTTAATTTAGTATTGTGAGACTTTTTACTAGATTCCCCTCCAAGCCACACACCATCCTGACTTGGAAATATATCGGCTGTTCCTTCACCGTCGCTGAGTCCAAATCTCGGAAGTCCCTCCCTCACAGCACTGTGGGTGTACCTGAGTCACATGCACTGCGGCGATTCAAGGAGGCAGCTCACCATCACCTTCTCAAGGGCAACTGGGGATGGACAGTAAATGCTGGCTTAACCAGCTTCGCCCATGTCCCAGAAATAAATAGTGTAAAAAGATAAGGGAAATCTTTGATAGGCACACACATGGAAGAGGGAGAAAGTTGAAATGGCAAGGCCCAAATACTGGAGAAGGGATACGTTAGAGTTGATCATTGGTTTTATGAGGGAGGAATTACTTTACTGGGCAAGTAGCTCATTATATTTACATTAACATAGTGCTACATGCAAATAATGGCATTATGTGACATAACAGTACTTTTATAATGTGAAAAGGATTTACATGAAGGTAATAATAGAAGATCTTTGCATGAGTTCATTCATTTGTGAGAACGTGGAACTCACCCTACGGATGAGTTTTGCGGATGACACTAAAGTCGGTGGAGTGGTAGATAGTGAAGAGGGGTGTTATAGTTTGCAGAGAGACTTGGACAAGTTGCAGAGCTGGGCCGAGAGGTGGCAAATGGAGTTTAATGTGGAAAAGTGTGAGGTAATGCACTTTGGCAGGAATAATAAATGTGTAGAGTATAGGGCTAATGGTAGGATTCTTAATAGTGTTGATGAACAGAGGGATCTTGGTGTATTTGTGCATAGATCCCTGAAAGTAGGCAGTCAAGTCGATAAGGTTGTTAAGAAGGCATACGGAGTCTTAGCTTTTATTGGTAGGGGGATTGAATTTCGGAGCCGCAACGTCATGTTGCAACTGTACAAAACTCTAGTGCGGCCGCACTTGGAGTATTGTGTGCAGTTCTGGTCCCGCATTATAAGAAAGATGTGGAGGCATTGGAGAGGGTACAGAGGAGGTTTACCAGGATGTTGCCTGTATGGAGGGCAGGTCTTATGAAGAGAGGC
Source organism: Sphyrna mokarran (assembly GCA_024679065.1). Taxonomy (NCBI): domain Eukaryota; kingdom Metazoa; phylum Chordata; class Chondrichthyes; order Carcharhiniformes; family Carcharhinidae; genus Sphyrna; species Sphyrna mokarran. The sequence continues at coordinate 34,980,039 of JAGIQG010000028.1, forward strand.
TGAGGGATTTGAGGTTGTTTTCGTTAGAAAGGAGGCGGCTAAGAGGGGACCTTATCGAAACATATAAGATGATTAGAGGTTTAGATAGGGTGGACAGTGATAGCCTTTTTCCTAGGATGGAGAAAGCTAGCACGAGGGGACACAGCTTTAAATTAAGGGGTGATAGTTATAGGACGGATATCAGAGGTAGGTTCTTTACCCAGAGGGTGGTTAGGGAGTGGAATGCCCTGCCTGCGGCAGTTGTAGATGCGCCAAGTTTGGTGGCGTTTAAGAGGTTAGTTGATAAGTTTATGGAAGAGAAGGGAATGGTTTAGTTTGGAGGGGCATTGCTTTTTATTTTGTTAAGCGCAACATCGAAGGCCGAAGGGCCTGTTCTGCGCTGTAATGTTCTATGTTCTATGTTCTACAAGAAGATCCCAAAATGTGTTGTTTAGGGGAATTGATGGGATAAATGTATGGGGTTACAGGGATAGCGCAGTGGGATAAGCCTGGATAAGATGCTCTATTAAAGCCTTGGTTTAGACTTGCTAGGCCTCCTAGCTTCCTTTTTGACTTGATTTGATTTGATTTACTATAATACATACATAATAATATATGTATTAGTATATAGTGAAAAGTATTGTTTTTTTGCACACACTATAGACAAGGAAGGAAAGAGAGAGGGTGGAGAATGTAGTATTACAGTATAATATTACATTATAGCTAGGGTGTAGAGAAAGAGCAACTTAATGCGAGGTAAGTCCATTCAAAAGTCTGATGGCATCAGGGAGGAAGCTGTTCTTGAGTCAGTTGGTGCGTGACCTCAGACTTTTGTATCTTTTTCCCGATGGAAGAAGGTGGAAGAGAGAATGTCCGGGGTGCTTAATTACACTGCTTTGCCAAGGCATGAGAAAGTGTAGACCGAATCAACACCATTGATCAATTCTAACGTATTTGGGCCTTGCCATTTCAACATTCTTCTCCTTCCATGTGTGTGTCTATCAAAGATTTCCCTTATCTTTTTACACTAGTTATTTCTGGGACATGGGCGAAGCTGGTTAAGCCAGCATTTACTGTCCATCCCCAGTTGCCCAGAAGGTGATGGTGAGCTGCATCCTTGAATCGCCGCAGTCCGTGTGATTCAGGTACACTCAAAGTGAGGGAGGGACTTCCAAGATTTGGACTGAGCGACGGTGACAGAACAGCTGATATATTTCCAAGTCAGGATGGTGTGTGGCTTGGAGGGGAATCCAGTAAGAAATCTTAAAATAGCTGGTTAAAGTCCAACAGGTTTATTTAGTAGCAAAGGCCACCTCTAGGTGATGGTGCTCCCTAGGCAACTGCTACCCTTGTCCTTCTAGATAGTAGCGATCACAGGTTTGCCAGGTACTGTTGGTGAGATGGGCTGGGCTATATTCACGATGTTTTGTACTGTAGGGATCTTGTGATGGAGCGGCTAAGATGAACAGTGCAGATATATTTCAGTTTAAACAAGGTGAGCATCTCAGGGAATAAAGAATAGAACATTATGTTTGTTAAGTTGAGGAAATGCATGTGAAGTGTAAAGACTGGTGTAGACCATTGGTCTGAATGGCATGGTCTTGTCTTACATAGAACATAGAACATAGAACATTACAGCACAGAACAGGCCCTTCAGCCTTCGATGTTGTGCCGACCAATATAAAAAGCAATGCCCCTCCAAACTAAACCATTCCCTTCTCTTGCATATACTTATCAACTAACCTCTTAAACGCCACCAAACTTGGCGCATCTACAACTGCTGCAGGCAGGGCATTCCACTCCCGAACCACCCTTTGGGTAAAGAACCTACCTCTGATATCCGTCCTATAACTATCACCCCTTAATTTAAAGCTGTGTCCCCTTCTGCTAGCTTTCTCCATCCTAGGAAAAAGGCTATCACTGTCCACCCTATCTAAACCTCTAATCATCTTATATGTTTCAATAAGGTCCCCTCTTAGCCGCCTCCTTTCTAACGAAAACAACCTCAAATCCTCAGCCTCTCTTCATAAGACCTGCCCTCCATACCAGGCAACATCCTGGTAAACCTCCTCTGTACCCTCTCCAATGCCTCCACATCTTTCTTATAATGTGGGGACCAGAACTGCACACAATACTCCAAGTGCGGCCGCACTAGAGTTTTGCACAGTTGCAACATGACGTTGCGGCTCCGAAATTCAATCCCCCTACCAATAAAAGCTAAGACTCCATATGCCTTCTTAACAACCTTCTCGACGTGACTGCCTACTTTCAGGGATCTATGCACATACACACCAAGATCCCTCTGTTCATCAAGACTACTAAGAATCCTACCATTAGCCCTATACTCTACACATTTATTATTTCTGCCATAGTGCATTACCTCACACTTTTCCACATTAAACTCCATTTGCCACCTCTCGGCCCAGCTCTGCAACTTGTCCAAGTCTCTCTGCAAACTATAACACCCCTCTTCACTATCTACCACTCCACCGACTTTAGTGTCATCTGCAAATTTACTAATCCATCCTTCAATACCCTCATCCAGATCATTTATAAAAATTACAAACAGCAGGGGCCCCAAAACAGACCCCTGAGGTACACCACTTGTCACCGAACTCCACGATGAATATCTCCCATCAACCACCACCCTCTGTCTTCTATCTGCTAGCCAATTCCTAACCCAATTAGCTAAATCACCCTCTATCCCATACATCTGCATTTTCTGCAGAAGTCTTCCATGGGCCACCTTATCAAACGCCTTACTAAAGTCCATATATACCACATCAACCGCCTTACCCCCATCCACCTCCTTAGTCACTTTTTCAAAAAACTCAATGAGGTTAGTAAGGCACGACCTACCCTTCACAAAACCATGCTGACTATCCCCAATCAATTCATTTCTCTCTAAATAACTATAAATCCTATCCCTAATAATTCTCTCCAATACTTTGCCCACAACAGAAGTAAGACTCACTGGCCTATAATTCCCTGGAAGGTCTCTCTTCCCCTTCTTGAACAATGGGACCACATTCGCTATCCTCCAGTCCTCCGGAACCACACCCGTAACCAACGACGACCTGAAGATCAGAGCCAGAGGCTCTGCAATCTCCTCTCTTGCCTCCCAGAGAATCCTAGGGTAAATCCCGTCCGGCCCAGGGGACTTATCCAACTTCAAACCCTCGAGAATATCTAGCACATCCTCCCTATCTACTTCAATACTTTCCAGTTTGCTACCCTGTACCTCAGTGTTCTCCATAACTACATTTACATCACCCTGCGTGAATACCGAAGAGAAATATTTATTCAGTGCCTCTCCAATCTCTTCAGGCTCCACGCACAACTTCCCACTGCTGTCTATGACTGGCCCTAATCTTGCCCTAACCAATCTTCTATTCTTAACATATCTAAAGAAAGCTTTAGGATTCTCCTTAATCCTATCAGCCAAAGTCTTCTCGTGTCCCCTCTTAGCTCTCCTCAATTCACTCTTTAGCTCCCTCCTGGCTAATCTATAGCTATCCATTGCACTAACCGAGCCTTCAAGCCTCATCCTGACATAAGCCTCCTTTTTCCTTTTAACCAGCAAATCAACTTTTTTCGTACACCAAGGTTCTCTTACTCGACCATTTCCTCCTTGCCTGACAGGGACATACTTATCAAGGACTCGCAGCAGCTGCTCCTTGAATAAGCTCCACATTCCAGATGTTCCCAGTCCCTGTAGTTTCCTAGTCCAATCTATGCACCCTAATTCTCTCCTGATGGCCTCATAATTACCCTTCCCCCAGCTATAACTACTGCCCCCAGCTTCATGCCTATCCCTATCCATCACTAAGGTGAACGTAACCGAATTGTGGTCACTATCACCAAAATGTTCACCAACCTCCAAGCCTAACACCTGGTCTGGCTCATTGCCCAGCACCAAATCCAATGTAGCCTCACCTCTAGTTGGCCTATCTACATACTGAGTCAAAAAACCCTCCTGCACACTTTGTACGAAAACTGACCCCTCTAACGAGCTAGAGCTATAGCTATTCCAATCAATATTAGTAAAGTTAAAGTCCCCCATAACAATTACCCTATTACTTTCACTCCTGAATCAGAATTGACTTTGCAATCCTTTCCTCTACCTCTCTAGAACTTTTAGGAGGTCTATAAAAGACTCCCAACAGGGTGACCTCTCCTCTCCTGTTTCTAATCTCAGCCCATACTACCTCAACAGACAAGTCCTCATCAAACTTCTTCTCTGTCACTGTGATACAGTCTTTGACTAATAATGCCACTCCTCCCCCCCTTCTACCTCCTTCTCTACTCCGACTAAAGCATTTGAACCCTGGAACCTGCAACATCCATTTCTGTCCCTGCTCTACCCAAGTCTCTGAAATGGCCACAACATCGAAGTTCCAGGTACTGGTCCAAGCTGCAAGTTCCTCCCCCTTATTGCGAATACTCCTTGCATTAAAGTATACGCATTTCAAACCATGCCCTACCCCATCCATACGCTGCTGTGTTTTACGGCTTTCCTCCAGGACCCCCTTACTCTCATCCCTCTTAGCACCCCAACTATTCAGGATCCCACCCCCCCCCTGATCAGGTAGTTTATGATCAGGACTTTCCCATTACACCCTATGTCAGGATTTTCTATTCCACTCTCTACCAGGGTTTTCTCCTCTTACCAAAAGTCAATGGACTTTAGAAATAGTCGCCACATCTCCCGCAGCACGAATCTCTGCAATCGGCCCAGCCTACATTGTTATTCTGGATTTCCAATATTTGTTGCTTCTCGTTGCGCTTGAAGCTCGTTAAAGCTCCACCGGTTTGCGACTGGCCCCAGCGAGGGCCGGTGACCAAATCTAACCATTTGCAGAGCTGGCCTTCTGCGCGGATTAACGGCGGGAAGTGGGACGCAGTCCCCCACATCCTGATCTGACCGTCTCAAAGCATAAACTCAAACACGATCACTTTTCCTCTTGTTATGTTGAAGGTCTGGCCCAGGGAGTGGAAGAAAGAGAGAGCAAATCAAATGGGAGTGGGGGTGGGGGGAAAGGAAAACAGCAAAAAAGAGCAAAGAAGGCCAAATTAAGACAGCTCTCTGGATGAGGGGAGAGAGTGAAGAACAAACTAATAAAGGAAATGATTGTGGGCAGATGGAAAATGAAACTCAGTAAGATTAATTAGAATTCAGAATGTGCGAAAGTGAGCTTCGGAACAAATTTTCCTTTACCTGTTTGAAGGTAAATAGGGAGAAATTGTTCCTGCTGCCAGGCAGGTTGAAAGTCTGACAACATCTGTTTTAAATCCAACCGATTTATTTGATTTTTATTAAATCAGTTGGATTTAAAACTGATGTTGTCAGACTTCTTATTGTGTTTACTCCAGTCCAACGCTGGCATCTCCACATCAGGTAGGTTGGTAACCAGAGATTTAAGGTAGCTGGCTAAAGACCCAGGGGGGAAAACAAGGAGGATTTCTTTGTGCGGTGAGTTGAGATCTGGAATACGCTGTCCAAAAACACGACAGAAGTATAAAATCAATAATAACTTTCAAAAGAGGGAAATATTGCCCGACTGAGGGAATACAGCAGGGGGACTGAGAATAATTGGCTAGCAAGGATCTAGCAGAGGCTGAATGTTCCCATCAGAGCTGTGTGATCCCACATTGTGTTCCTGTTAGTGTGTGGGGTGCAGAGTGCAATGGATTTCTTCAGACAGGGGAAAGCAATAGCTAAAATTACTGTTTCTCACCTCCCTCTTTCACTGCCATAAAAACGATATGATCTATTGCTCTAACACTGTGGATCTTGTGTGAATCATTCGCCATGCAGAATAAGCCACGCTGCCTCACGCACCAGCTGTATTGGCAGCAGGAGGTCAAGTGGCACTGTCATTGCCCTGCGCTTAGACAGCCATTGGTTCAAGTCTCACTGCGGAGACTTGATCTGATCTTATAAAATTTATTCATTAGCATCTCAGGGAGGCCTACATTAACGTTGCAATGAAGTTGCTGTGAAAATCCCCTCTGGCACCTGTTTGGGGGCACTGGAAGAGAATTTAGCCATGCACCTAACTAGCACATCTTTTGGACTGTGGGAGAAAACCCACATGCAGACCCCGCGAAGATAGTCATCCGAAGGCCAGGAATCGAACCGGACCCCTGGCGTTGTGAGATGGCAGTGCTAACCCACTATGCCACCATGCTGCTCTTGATAAATCCTCCAGTGCTGCTGTATTGGGAATGCGTACTCTCAGTTGGGATGGTAAAGCCGTATCTCCTCTCAGGTCAATATGAGTAAGCCCACGGTGAGGGTCTTCAAATGGCTTGGCGGATATTTAACCCTCGCACAGCTGGTTAGCATTGCACAGCATTCGGGTTTGATTCCACTTCTGGTCATGGTCTGTGTGGAGTTTGCACATTCTCCCCATGTCTGCATGGGTTTCCTTCCCACGGTCCAGAGATATGTGGGTTAGGTGGTTTGCTAAATTGACCCTAGTATCAGAGGGATGCAGGGTAAATACAAGGGGATAGAGCCCCGTGGTGAAGGCTCAATGGGCCAAATGGCTTCCTTCTGCAGTGTAGGGATTCAATGATTCTAATATCATGTTGCTGTTTATGAGGGTTTGCTGTACACAGACGTGTTGCTGTGTTTTCCCACATTATACCATTCATCACACTTCAAAAGTACATGGATGGCCGTGAATTGCTTCCGGATATCAGGACACGTGCTATAAAAATGCAAGTCTCTCTTTTTGTTTAAAAGCAATAAATGGGTAGACATTTGAACCATTTTCATGACATGTAAGGTCAGGTTAACGTTGCATTGTATATCTCGGAATTTTACTGAATACAGTTCATCCTACATATCAACTTTGCCCAGTTGTTTGGGCTGCCTCATCTCTGGGTCACACAAAATGAACATTTTGAAGTTTTTGAGTTTTAACTCAATAATATCAGAGTGCACAATCCTGGCTGACACTCCAGTGCAGTGCTGAGGAACTGCTGCACTGTCTGAGATGCGATCAGTGATCTACACTCCCAGCGAAGGGATCATGAGACCATAAGAAATAGGCACAAAAGGAGGCCCTTCAGCCCCTCAAGCTTGCTCCACCATCCAAAAGGATCATGGCTGATTCCAACATTCCTCACATCCACTTTCTTGGCCTTTCCTCGTAATCCTTGATTTCCTTATAGATCAAAACGCTATCTCAGTCTTACTGCAGAGTTTGCATGTTCTCCCCGTGTCTGCATGGGTTTCCTCCAGTTTCCTCTCACAGTCCAAAGATGCACGGCTTAGGTTGATTGGCCATGCTAAATTGCCACTTAATGTTAGGGGGACTAGTAGGGTAAATAAGTGAGGTAATGGGGTGAAGGCTTGGGTGGGATAGTTATCGGTGCAGGCTTGATGGGCTGAATGGCCTCCTTCAGCACTGTATTCAGAGTCTATTCAGAGACTCTGCCCTCTAATCCTAGAGTCTCCCATGAGGGGAAACAATCTCTCAATGCTTACCCTGTCAAGCCCCTTGAAAATCCGGTACATAACAATGAGATCACCTCTTATTCTTCTAAATTCCAATGAGTCCCAGCCTGTTTAACCTTTCTTCATAAGATAAACCCTCCAAACCCGGATCATCATTCTGCGAACTGCCTCCCATAAAATATGGGACTTAATAGGATTGAGGGCTAGAGGTAAATCTAATAGGTATAGACGTGATTGGCGCAACTTGTGGGCCGAAGGGCCTGTTTGTGCTGTAGTTTTTCTATGTTCTAAATATTTCTTTGAATAAGGGGCCCAAAACCGCTCACAGTATTCCAGATGTAGCCTCACTGATACCCTGTAGAGTTGCAGAAAAACTCCCTGACTCTTATACCCCAGCTCTCTTGAAATAACATGCCATTACCCTTCCTGATTACCTGCTATACCTCTAATAGCTTTGTGTGTTTCGTGCACAAGTTTCCCCCCCAATTCCTTTTGTGCTGCAGCTTTCTGCAGTTTTTCTCCATTTGAATAATATTCTGTTCTTTTGTTCTCCTTTACAAAATGAACAGCTTCACATTTTCCCACATTATGTACCGTTTTGCCAACTTTTTCAGCCCCCTTACTTAACCAACGTCAGGATGAAGCATTTGGGTCAGGATTGGTTTAGATGTAGGCCTAATTCAGGTCGTATTTGGATTTATTTGAGTCGGGAATATTAAGTGACCTTAATGTAGAAACTTGCTTTATGAAGATAGGTTGAGGGAGCTCGGTCTCTTCTCCCTGGAGAGATGAAGGTCGAGACGCGATCTGATAGAGGTTTATAAGATGTTGAGAGAAATACATGGAGTGGAATCTCGGAGGCTATTTCCCAGGGCTGAAATGGTTGCTACGAGAGGACACAGGTTTAAGGCGCTGGGGGGCAAGTACAGAGGAGATGTTAGAGGTAAGTTTTTCACTCAGAAGGTGGTGAGTGAATGGAATCGGCTGCCATCAGTGGTGGTAGAGGCGAACTCGCTGGGGTATTTTAAGAGACTTCTGGATGAGTACATGGGATGTAATGGGATTGGGAGTTACAGATAGGTCTATGGCCTGGTAAGTATAGATATGATCAGCGCAACTCGTGGGCCGAAGGGCCTGTTTGTGCTGTATTGTTCTAGTGTTCTATGTTCTATGTTCTAAACTTGTTTTCAAATCCCTCCACGGTTTTGTTCCTTTCTATCACTTTACTCTTCTCTTAGCCTGCAAACCTCAAGATATCTGCTCTCCTTGAAATTCTGGCTTTGTGAACAGTCACAAGTTTGGCTACTCCAACTGGTTTGACTATGCCTTCTGCCTCCCAGACCCCAAACACCTCTCTGCACCCCACTCTGCTTCTTTTAAAGATCTGCCTCTTTGACAAAGCATTTGATCATCCGAACCAACATCTCCTCATGCGGTTTGTTGTCATTTTTACACGGTGTTAATTCCTCTGTGAAGTCCCGCAGAGTGTTTCCTTACACTTGAATGAAAGCAAAATATTCCTAATGCTGGAATCTGAAATGAAAACTGAAGGTGTTGGATAATCTTGGAGAGGGAATGGAGCCAATGTTTCGAGTCAGGATGATCCTTCGTCAGAGCTAAAAATAACAAAGAACAAAGAGAATTACGGCACAGAAATTACAGACCCTTCAAGTGTGCATTGACCATGCTGCCCATTTGAACTAAACGCCCCCCCCCCCCACCCAAAGAAAATCAAAGTGGGCACACTTCATCTGAACTAAAGACAATGAAAATAGGATGAGATTTATATTGTTAGCGTGGGGAGGGAGGTATATTTGACAGGGATGGCATTGAGAAAAAGACAAAGGCAATGTAAATGGTGATGATAAAGGTTAGGAATGGTGCTAATAGCATCCATTGAGAGATTGGAATGAGCTCATAATAGATGCTGTTAACACCATTCCCAGCCTTTATCACCACCATTTATACCTCTTTTCTAGAACAAAGAACAAAACATCATGAGAAACAGGCCCTTCGGCCCAACGAGCCCGCGCCGCCACCCCAATGTTCCCACCTCTACCCGCGATCCCTGTCCATGTTTATAGATCTATGGATTAAAAACCAAATTTGACACAATTAATAGAGAATTTGTTCTGCCAATTAGCCTAAGAGCACATCTTTGGGATGTGGGAGGAAATTGGAGCTCCCGGAGAAAACCCACGCAAGCACGGGGAGAATGCACAAACTCCCACAGACGCAGGCCCAAATCCATGTATCCGCATAGCACAGTGATAGTCACTGAGCTGTCGTGTTGCCCATCAAATGGTTCAGGTCAAGCATACACTAACGATGTGAAGCACTAGGATACTCTCGAAAAAAAATCCAAGAGCAGCCCTCTCACGACCCATCGTGTGTATGCCCCTTGTTAGACAACAAGGTGGACCAAAGCACCTGTAGGATAAAAACAATTACATCAATATCATCATCTATTTACACACTTCCCAGGGACTCCCAAGGCTCATGATCCCTATTTTAAATCATTTTTCTATACCCCTCCATTCCCATTCTGTTCATGTGCCCATCTAAGTATTTCTTAAATAACTCCAGAGTACCTGCCTCCACCACTTTACTTGGCAGCGCATTCCGTACCCCCACCACCCTCTGTGTGAAAAAACTCCCTCCTCACCCTAAGTCCGTGATCCTTTCTCTTTTTACCTATACCATCCCTATTAATTACAGCCACATCCCCCCCCAATCCCTATAGTATAAACCTCATCCTATTTTCCTTTTCTTTAGTTCTGAGAAAGGGTTATCCAGACTCAAAACATTGGCTCTATTCTCTCTCCACAGATACTGTCAGACATGCTGAGATTTTCCAGTTTTATTACATTACTGGCGCTATTTAAATGTGAGTTACTTTGTTGGGATCCTCAGAAAAGAACATCACAGCAGAGTAATTAGACATAAAATGCCAAAGATGGAGATACTGTGAGTTGAATTTTAAAGACGGTGATTAACAAGAAAGAGATTGAGAAGAGGAAATGTGGGAACAAGACGTTTCTGAGCATATGGTGAAATAACTTTCTGATAAGCAAGATGTAGACATCTTGGTGCAGCTGTTGACTATTCCTAATTTAATGGAATTTCCTTCTTTATTATTTCATAACATCACCATGCTCTGTATTTCTTGTCTTTCCAACAAGAGCACATCATAACTCTCAAAATGAAATGTTAGCAGTTTGTACCACCATTGCGAACAGTGAATATTGCTTTTGTCTCCATAGCTCACTAGCAGGGAGGTGATAGCCTAGTGGTAATGTCCCTGGACTAGCAGCCCAGGGCTCTGGAAGATTGCTGGTTCAAATCCCACCCAGACTTTTTATGGTGGCACAGCGGGTTAGCACTGCTGTCTCACTACACCAGCGATCTGCGTCCGATTCCCGGCTTGGGTCATTGATTCTGATTTGATTTATTATTGTCAGTTGTATTAGTAAACAGCGAAAGGTTGTGTGTTATGCAGACAAAGCATACTGTTCGCAGAGAAGGAAAGGAGAGGGTGCAGAATGTACTGTTACAATCATACCTAGGGTGTAGAGACAGTTCAATTTAATGCGAAGTAAGCCCATTCAAAAATCCGATAGCTGCAGGGAAAAGGATGTGTGCAGAGTTTGTATATTTGCCCCATGGCTATATGAATTTCCTCTGGGTGCTCAGGTCTTCTTCCACAATCCAGAGACATGCTCGGTGCTTTGGCCTTGCTACGTTTTCCCTCAATGTACCTGAACAGATGCCAGGGTGTGGTGACTAGGGAATTTTCACAGTAACTTCATTGCAGTGTTAATATAAGCCCATTCGTGACACTAATAAATAAACTTCAAAACTTTTTCTCTCGTAAACATAGCACTCCTGAAGAAATAGAAATGTCTTTGATATGATTTTGTGAGTTGAAATAAAAGAATGAATCTAGCCTGGCGCTGGAGGTGGTATGCTAATGGCATTGTATTTTTTCAATGTTAATTGGAATGGAACTAGGCTGGAGTGTCTCCTTATGCACTGATTCCCTACAACACTGACACCACATTTATTTCACTTCAAACCAATGTGTAGAACAGATGTTTCAGTAGCCTTGGGACTCAGAGCTTGTGGCTCAGGGAAATAGACAGACGGTATTACTATAATGTTCAGGTAATTCTAAAAAAAATGAGATGTGAGAGAGTGGATTTGTAATTGGATTTATTGAATGTGACAAAGTTACTGTGCACTGGAAGCTAAATGTAACTACTGTATAGCTTCTGACATTAGGGAACCATTGAACCCCTACAGTGCAGAGGGAAGACATTTGTTCATTGAGTCTGCCCCACACACACACACACACACACACACACACACACACACACACACACACACACATATAGAAACATACGCACGAATGCAATCACACACACACAGACTTGGAAACACTCACACACACACGTAGGCATAGAAACATCCACACACACATTGACACTGACACACACATAGAAACATCCACACACACATTGACACTGACACACACATAGAAACATCCACACACACATTGACACTGACACACACATAGAAACATCCACACACACATTGACACTGACACACACATAGAAACATACACACACATACACAGACTTGGAAACACACACACATATGCACACACACTGAGACACACACAGATATGGAAACATATACACGCACGCATACACATGCACACATATAGACATTGACACACATACACAGACATAGAAACGCACATGCAGAAACAGTCATGGAAACATGCACACACACACACATCTACGCATAGACACTGACATACATGCACACAGACACATACACATATTCAAGTGAAATTCTATTCCGATCTAGCCCAAAGATATGCAGGTTAGGTTGATTGACCATGCTTGCTCCTTAGTGTCCAGGGATGTGTAGGTTAGCGGGATTAGTGGGTATAATATGTAGGGATATGGGGGTAGGGCCTGGGTGAGATTGTGGTCAGAGCAGACTCGATGGGCTGAAGGGCCATTTTCTCACTGTGGGATTCTATGATTTTCTGTGATTCTAAGTCAAAGTCAGACATAAATACAGGACAATACTGGAAAAAAAGCTCAGAAGCATCTCAAACCCTCATATTTCCCTGGTAAGTTAGGCAAAACTTTTGAGAATTTTCAATACGGTTTGCATTTTGATGTGTTTGTTGTGTTGTTAGCTTTATTGATGAATCTCATTGAGAGAGAAAAACGATCTTTAGGAACAGTGTGAAGGAATATTTGATTGGTGACTTTTTGTGCTCCTCGCTGCTTCGTAATTGGTCAAATCTTTGATTGCTGCCAGTTGCTCTTATTGATGTGGTTTGGGGATTGCCATTTGCCCAGCATGTGCTTGGGGATGTAACAAATAAGAAGTTAGCTGAGGCATTCAGAATGTTTGGATCTTCAGAGTCTGAGAGGCTTTGAAATGTTCCTTCCCAATAAGAAGGGGCTAGGATTCAAGGCCTTGGAATATGGATTCTCCAATGCTGGCCACCGTTGCCCACAAGAACGAGGCTCTTAGGCTGATTGGCGAAACCAATTGTCCCTAAGTTGTCTCCCCAAATTGGCTCCAATGCAGACTTCCGTAAACATAGACAAGAGTCATGGGTGGAAGTGGGAACGTTAAAATGGCGGCGCGGGCTCGTTGGGTTGAAGTGTCTGTTTCCCGTGCTGTGTTGTTCTTTGTTTGATTTGGCATTCGGCAAAATTTCCCTTCACTGCAACAGGACTGGGGAATCTCAGCCGCAGTCGAGATCGGACAATCCCAGTCACGGGAGAGGTCGGGGAATCCTGGGATTCTCAATTCACTGTCCCCTTCATCAAGCTTGCTTAGATATCATTCAAACACTCATTGTCTTTAGGGACCTACACAGGTCCATTTTTCACTTGTGAATCGAGGTGGCATGTTATTAAGTCACACGCAAGGTAATATTGGCCTGTAACTTCTAAGTTCCAGGGCAGTGTAACTAAGGGATGTCGGGAACCCCCCCACCCACCCAGCCTTGGAAGCCCCCAGATAAGGTTTGCATGGCAACTGCTCAGTGAATTCCGACAGGCCCTTCATCCAGAATCCATCCAAAAATGTGATTTAAACCCTTCACTTTGGATCGCTCCACCTGTGTGTTATAGACAGAGTTGGTTAAAAGATGTTAAATGAGTTAAGACTGCTTCTAACTGCAGGTTGATTACAATACAGACCCACACTGTCCATCCCCCCGCCTGCTGTACTCAGTAAGAAGTCTCACAACACCAGGTTAAAGTCCAACCAGTTTATAAATAAACCTGTTGGACTTTAACATGGTGCTGTGAGATTTCTTACTGTGTTTACCCCAGTCCAACGCCGGCATCTCCAACTCAGCCAACACCTTCAGCGTCCTGTCCTCATTCCCTGGCTATCTGCCCCCCCTTGCTTACCCTGCCGTGGGCTAAGGCGACTCTTACCCAGCCCACCTCACTCCTAACCAGTTCCAACCCCCCACTCTCAGCCCCAGCTCCTCGAGACCCCACCTGACCTCCGACCCCTCTTTCCTCCCTCCCCTGGAGTCCTGATAAGTCCAACATCTGACCCAACCGGACAATCTCCTTGACCAAACTCCCATCGCCCTCCCCCAAACTCACACACATGCACGCACGCACGCACACACACACACACACACACACACACCTAGTGAATTCTACTCTCTTACAGTAGACAAGTCTTCCTGGTCTGTCTTTAAGCTTAGTTGGACCTTTCCCTATCTGATTGACGGTATCCAGTTCTGTAAAGACTGGGGGCCATGGGTTTGGAGAGTTCAGCTCACAAGCTGAGATTCTACCGCATGTGGAGTAAGTGAGATCTTTGAAGGTTTGTCTGTTCTCCCCAGTGCCCTGATTCCACCCCTGCATTTTCTCAATGAAGCCTCTCAATGTGTCCAGAGCAAATTCCAATTGGCCAGTTCGAATCCAACCGCACCAGAATCCTTTGGGAGGCGTTCGGCATCCTTGATTTCATTGGTCAGAACATTGAATATAGGAGTTGGGATGTCTTGTTGAAGCTGTACAAGACATTGGTAAGGCCACACTTGGAATATTGTGTGCAATTTTAGAACAAAGAACAAAGAGCAACACAGCACGGGAAACAGGCCCTTCGGCCCAACGAGCCCACGCCGCCGTCCTAACGTCCTAATGACATATCCTTGTCTTTAGGCTATGCCTATTGTTGAAGATTCCCATATAGGGACCAATATAGGGACAATTTGTTACCCAATCAGCCTAAGAGCACATTTTTGGGATGTGGGAGGAAACCGGAGCACCCGGAGGAAACCCACGCAACCACGGGGAGAACGCGCAAACTCCCGCAGACACAGGCCCAAATCCATGTGTCAGCACAGCAACAGCGATAGTCTCTGAGCTGTCATGTTGCCCATCAGATGGTCCAGTTTAAGCATACACTGACGACGTGAAGCACTAGACAACTCCTGAAGCAACCTCCAAGAGCAGCTCTCGCACGACATGCCGCATGCATGCCCCTTGTTGGTCACCCTATTATAGAAAGGATGTTATTAAACTAGAAAGAGTGCAGAAAAGATTTACTAGGATGCTAGTGGGACTTGATGGATTGTGTTATAAGGAGAAGCTGGATAGACTAGGACTTTTTTCTCTGGAAGCGTAGGAGGCTGAGGGGTGGCCTTATAGAGATCTATAAATTAATGAGGGGTTTAGATAAGGTAGATAGTCAATATCTTTTCCCAAAGATTGGAGAGTCTAAAACTAGAGGGCATAGGTTTAAGGTGAGCCGGGAGAGATACAAAAGTGTCCAGAGGGGAATTCTTTCCCGCAGAGGGTGATGAGTGTCTGGAACGAGCTGCCAGAGATAGTAGTAGAGGCGGGTGCAATTTTATCTTTTAAAAAGATAGTTACATTGGTGCAATGGGTATAAGAGGGACATTAGCCCAATGTGAGCAACTGGGATTAGTTTAGGGGTTTAAAACAAGAGGGCGGCATGGACAAGTTGGGCCGAAGGGCCTGTTTCCATGCTATAAATCTCTGTGACTCTATGACTCTAGGTTCCAGAGTAACTTTACTGTAACTTTAAGATTGCGTCTCCTTCTGGGTTTACATATTTTCAACCTCAAGAGAATGCAAGCCCCATCCTTATTATTTAACCCTTATAGTTCAGATATTAGTCTGCCCTGCAATGTCTCAAAGGTCAATGTATATTTCCTTTGGTGTCATGCCTAATGCTAAGAGTGGTTCTCCACGTGGGATCACACCAGAATTCCATACAGCTTGACCAGGACTTCCATCCGCAATTCCACAGATACAGCTCTCGGGGCTAGAGGGATCAAGGGATATGGGGGGAAGGGAAGAAGGATCAGGACACTGATGATCCACCCTGATCGTACTGAGCGGTGGAACAGCTGCGAAAGGGCTGAACAGCCTACATCTGCTTCTATTTTCTTTGTTTCAACATTTCTATCCCTTTTTTAATTCAGCCCCTTGAGACAAAGGTCAAAATTCTATTGCCCTTGCCGGTCAGCTGGCATATATATTAGGCACAATCTAATCGAAATTCAGAGTAATTGAAGCCTCTGTTCTTATCGAGTTCCACAAACGGAGGAGATTGCCAGAATCAATTTAACGAACACATGGATGTACTTGCCGGAATTCCACCGTCACGGGAATCGGAACGGGAGAGGGGGCGGAGCACAGGAAGGTCCGATGACCTCGGGGCGGGATTTTACAGTTTGGGGATGAGCGGGACTGTAAAACCCCCGCTGGCAGTTTGGACACGTATTTACCTTTAAAAACGGAGGGCCCCTGGAAGCCATTTCGTTGCTGCCTGTGGGATCTTGCTGTGCACAAAAGCTGGCTGCCGCTTTTCCGAAAGGCCACTTTTCCGAGCGCCGGCCGCCCTCCCTCGGGCTGCGAAATATAAACACGCTGGAAACGCTCAGCAAATTGGCAGCTTGTGCCGGGGAAAGCAGAATATGAATATTTCAGGCTTGGAATTTAGATTATATTCACGAGCTGTGTCGGAAAACACCGATATTTTTGTTTTCCTTCCACATGCCGCTGACTCGCTAAATGTTCTCCTTTGGTTAGTCATTATTTTTTTCTATTTGGCACAACTGACCGGTTTGTCAGGCCGTTTTAGAGAGCAGCTGGGGCTCAGTTGCCGTGGCTCTGGAGTCACATGTAGGCCAGGCCAAATAAGGGTGGCAGATCCCCCTCCCTAAAGGGCACTAGTTTATTTATTAGTCACAGATATGCTTATAACACTGCAATGAAGTTATTGTCAAAATCCCCTAGTCGCCACACTCTGTTCGGGTACACACAGAGAGAGAATTTAGCCGAACCAGCACATCTTTTGGATTGTGCGAGGGAACCGGAGCACCCGGAGGGAAACCCATGCAGACACGGGGGGAATGTGCAAACTCTGCACGATTACCCAAGCCGAGAATTTCCGGGTTGCTCTGTTACAGGTTAACCGCGCTTGGCCAGGGTTGATTCATAACGCTGTGTTGTCACCATTTATTTCCTCTGTGGAATTTATTTATTTATTTATTAATGTCACAAGTCGGCTTGCATTCACATTGCAATGAAGTTACTGTGAAAATCCTCTAATTCCCACACTCCAGTGCCTCTTTGGAGGGAGAATTTAGCGCGGCCAATCTGCCTAACGTTTTTGGAATGTGGGAGGAAACCCACGCAGACATGGGGAGAACGCGCAGACTCCACGCAGACAGTGACCCGAGGCCGGAATTGAACCCGGGTACCTGGCGCTGTGAAGCAGCAACGCTAACCGCCCGTGCCACGCAATGGGACACTATCACTTTTCATTGGATGGGGATTAGCTGAACGGGCGGTGCAGACTTTGAAGCTCAGCATGAAGAAGCAACCAGCTTCGCCACCATCTGCCTCTTGCCCGCTGCGATTCCCGCGGTGGGCAGAGGGGGGGGTAAAATTCCAGAGACTACATTAGCAGAAACCCGGAATGGCCTCCCCTCAAAAAAATAAAATCCCTTTTTCCGATTCTGGAGGAAGACAGCCGGCTTCAAGATCACGGTTGCCCTTTGTGGGATCTTGCTCTGCACAAATTGGTTGCCTTGTGCCTTATGTTCCAACAATGACCACACTGCAAAAAAATACTCAGTTGTCAAATTGACCAGGAGGTCGTGAGGAAAGACATTATATCAATGCAAGTCTTTCCTTTAACTGGGTGGGGTTGTGTGTTGTGCAGACGGGGTGAGTCCACTGTCTGCAGTACTGGAGAGTATCGCATCTGGGAGTGGAGCAAGAGACCGTTTTGTTATTACAGGCAAGGTGGGTTCAGACTACCTCAGTGGAGAGGCCATCATCTTCAGGGAGGGAAGGTCCAAAGAGAGGGAAGTCCGGGAGCTGCGTCGACTTCGGAGCTGACCTCAAGTATCTTGGCGAGCTTGGTGCTAGACATCACAAAAGTCGGTTTGCCAGCTTTTTGAATGCTGCTTTTAATTTGGCCAAGGCCAGACTGAGCAACATTCCTCGCTCCTGCCAAGCCTTCCCCTGCTGAAGACCACAACTTCCCTCCGTAAGCAGATTACCTTCCAGAGTGGACCCAGTGTCTGATATAATCGCTGCAAAGAAATGCACCTCCTGCTCAGACCGAGACTACTGCCTCTGCGACTGACACAGGAATTCCCCGGTCAAACCCTGCAGGCCCCTCCGCGGGCAACAAACCACTCAACGACAACATCTCAAAATTCATACCGACTGGTTAATAGGTTGAATTAGATAAGAGAATTTTGACATTGAGAGAAATAAGGAGACATTAGCACTGCTCATCAAAAGCTTCTTCAAGGTGGTGGAGAATCTTACAAGAGAGCGAGGGAGAGAGCGAGGCAGAAAGGTTTGGGGAGGGAATTCTGAAGTTTGTGATCTCGATAGTTGAAGATTCGGTGTTGGGAGGAATGAAAATCACTTGAGACAGAGCATAAAGCAAATACGGATTCACAGCAACAAGTTCTATTCTCATGGTTTTTGATAGATCTCTTCAGGATTCAGGCAAATTCTAGGAATTTAAAACGTAGGAAATTCTTGAATTGTTAGTTTCAGCAAAGGATGCTAGGGGAAAATCCCCATGGTCTTTTTTGATGAATATCATTGTGGATGATTGCCTTCTATTATTCATTGTGTAATAAAGGAAAATTTATAAGGATGGCATAATGTCACTGTGGCTAGCACTGCTGCCTCACAGTGCCATGGACCTGGGTTCGATTCCCAACTTAGATCACTGTCTGTGTGGGGTTCTCACCATGTCTGCGTGGGTTTTCTCTAGGTGCTCCGGTTTCCTCGCACTGTCCCAAGATGTGCTGGTTTGATGGATTGACCATGTTGAATGTACGAGGTTACAGGGATAGAGATGAGGGGCTGGGTGGGATACTATAGGGTATAAATAGAGTAAACAGGGTTAAGCTTTTTCCTAGGATGGACTCGAATAGCACGAGGGGTCACGGGGTTAGGGTGAGGGGGGTAAGATATAATTTGGATGCTAGAGGGAGTTTTTTTCACACAGAGGGTGGTGGGGGTATGGAATGCGCTGCCAAGTAAAGAGGTGGGGCAGGTACTCTGGAGTTATTTAAGAGATATTTAGATGGGCACATGAACAGAATGGGAATGGAGGGGTATAGAAAACTAATTTAAAATAGGGATCATGAGCCTTGGGAGTTCCCTGGGAAGTGTGTAAATAGATGATGATATTGATGTACTTGTTTTTATCCTACAGATACTTTGGTCCACCTTGTTGTCTAAGAAGGGGCATACACGTGATGGGTCGTGAGAGGGCTGCTCTTGGATTTTTTTCGAGAGTATCCTAGTGCTTCATGTCGTTAGTGTACGCTTGACCTGGACCATTTGATGGGCAACACGACAGCTCAGTGACTATCGCTGTGCTGTGCAGATACATGGATTTGGGTCTGTGTCTGTGGGAGTTTGCGCATTCTCCCCGTGCTTGCGTGGGTTTTCTCTGGGTGCTCCGGTTTCCTCCCACATCCCAAAGATGTGCTCTTAGGCTAATTGGCAAAACAAATTCTCCCTAAATTGTCTCAAATCTAGTTTTTAATCCATAGATCTATAAACATAGACAGGAATCACGGGTAGAGGTGGGAACATCGAGGTGGTGGCGCGGGCTCGTTGGGCCGAAGGGACTGTTTCCTGTGCTGTTTTGTTCTTTGTTCTCTTTCAGAGAGTTGAGTGCAGACTCGATGGGCCGAATGGCTCCCTTCTGCTCCTTTGTTCTGCATTTTGGTACACTAAGGGACAATTTATGGCTAATCCAACTAACCCGCACATCTTCCGGACTGTTGGTGGGGGGGGGGGGGGGGGTAGAAACGAGCATCTGGAGGAAACCCACATCGACATGGGGAGAATGTGCAGACTCCACACAGATAGGAGGGATTTTATGATTCTAGATATTTTAGTATCACACATCTTTGAGGAACATCTTAATGTTCTCCACGTGAATGCATTAGTTGGAATAAGGGGCAGTAAAAATCCATCAATGGGTAAATTCTCGGCTTATCCATTTTGAGTGATATCGGGTAGTAAATGTTAGAAATTGCGATTGTTTAAGGTTAATCTCTGGATTATTACAAATCCCCTGATATAGTTGACTTCTTGCGCAGAATGAGGACATCTGGTGCAGAGAAAGCGATCGCAGTAAGAAGTCTGACAGCATCAGGTTTAAATCCAACCGATTTATTTGATAGTAAACTTGCAAGCTTTCGAGGTTTTCCTCTTTGTCAGGTTAATCAGTAATCTGTAAACAGTCTGTGCTGTTATATGTGCTGTTTGAGACCAGAACACCTCATTCACCTAATGAAGAGGTAAACCTGTGGGTTTACTATCAAATAAATGGGTTGGATTTAAACCTGGTGTTGTCAGACTTCTTATTGTGTTTACCCCAGTCCAACGCCGGCATATTTACATCGAGAAAATGATCAGATCAAGCAGCTCAGGTCAAAACCATGTGAAGTAGCTGTTAACTCTGCAGGCACTTATACAGCGGAGAGTAACTGTGGGGGTGGGCGCGGGGTGGTTGCAGCTGTATTAAGCAGGCAGCCGAGGACTCCCCAGAATGCTTCTGATGGATCTCACAGAACCATACAGTGCAGAAGGAGACCATTCTGCCCATCGAGCCTGCACCAATAAAAGTCCCACCCAGATCCTATGCCCGTAACCCCAAGTATTTCCCCTGCTAATCTCCCTGAGGGGCAAATTTAGCACGGCCAATTCATCTAACCTGCACTTCTTAGGACTATGGGAGGAAACTTGAGCACCCAGAGAAAACCCACGCAGAGACGGGGAGACTCCACACAGGGGACCCACCTTAGGCTGGAATCGAACTCGGCTCCCTGGCGCTGTGAGGCAGTGGCACTAACCCCTCTGCCACCATGCTGCTCACAGTTAGAACATAGAACATAGAACACTACAGCACAGAACAGGCCCTTCGGCCTTCGATGTTGCGCCGACCAATATAAAAAGCAATGCCCCTCCAAACTAAACCATTCCCTTCTCTTCCATATACTTATCAACTAACCTCTTAAACGCCACCAAACTTGGCGCATCCACAACTGCTGCAGGCAGGGCATTCCACTCCCGAACCACCCTTTGGGTAAAGACCCTACCTC
Source organism: Sphyrna mokarran (assembly GCA_024679065.1). NCBI lineage: Eukaryota > Metazoa > Chordata > Chondrichthyes > Carcharhiniformes > Carcharhinidae > Sphyrna > Sphyrna mokarran. The sequence goes on from JAGIQG010000028.1 coordinate 35,001,170, forward strand.
TGACATCCGTCCTATAACTATCATCCCTTAATTTAAAGCTGTGTCCCCTCGTGCTAGCTTTCTCCATCCTAGGAAAAAGGCTATCACAGGAAAGTTCACAGGAAAGCAGTGTGTGGCACAAGAATGTAGGGTAACATCCTCAATGGGCACCAATCGCAGAGCCACTGGGTTACGTACACTGCATATTGGAAATCCACTTGCCATCAGAATGAACGCCAGGCTGTGATACTCACTGGGCTGGACTCTTCACTCCATCCAGGAAGTCTCATCTTACTTAATGATTGAGCCAGGGGGCACATAGGAATAAGGAGCAGGAGTAGGCCATTCGGCCTTTCTATCCTGTACTGTCATTGGATAAGGTCATGGTTACCCTGATTGTGAACTTAGTCCACATTCCCACCTACTACCAATAACCTTTCACCCTGTGTTAATCAAGAATCCATCCTGATAAAGGCAAAATGTTGAAACGATAATGGAAAATGCTGGAAAATCTCAGCATCTGTCGAGCCTTGCTATCCCCCATGACTTGCCTGAGCTTGTAGAATCTCACTTACTGTTCTGTCTGGTGACAATACACATCTCTTTAACCGATGCATAACGCTCTCTCCACTCACATTGTCTGCATCTTTAAGACTTGAGTAGCAGGTTAGCTGCAAAGACTTGCATTCTAATCAGTATTCTGTAAACTGTGTGTGACTTTATATGCCCTTCGCAGATCAGAACCTTCCACACACCTGAGGAAGGAGCACCATTTCTGAAAGCTTGTGCAATTACTATCAAATAAACTGGTTGGACTCTAACCCAGTGTTGTGAGACTTCTTACTGTAAAAGAGCGACCCATTTCTCAAACAGGCAAAAACCAAAGGATGGCAAAGACCAGGAATGGGTTTGCAATGGGGCAAATAATTGGGCCTATAAGTTGGCACAAACAAAGATAAGTGATACCTGTAGTGGCTCACCCACAATGTGACAATTGCCACCTTAAATACACAGAACCCCCAGTGAAGGGGCAGTGATGTTGGCAGGGGTGAAAATTGGGCATTACGGGAAGGCAGTGGCATAGTAGTATTCTCACTAGATTAGTAATTCAGAACACAAGATCTGAGGTTCAAATCTCACCATGGCTGGTGGCGATATTTGAATTCAATAAAAATCTGGAAATTTCTTCACCCAAAGGGTTGTGAATTCCCTGTCCAGAGAAGCAGTTGAGGCTACCTTTTTTGAATATCTTTGAAGCAAGGGTAGATAGATTTTTGAACAGTAAAGTAATTAAGGGTGATGGTGAGCAGGCGGGTAAGTGGAGCTGAGTCCACAAAAAGATCAGCCATGATCTTATTGAATGGCGGAGCAGGCTCGAGGGGCTGGATGGCCTGATTCCTGCTCCTAGTTCTTATGTTACGTAAAAAATTTAACCATGACCATGAAACCATTGTCGATTGTCACAAAAATCCATCTGGTTCACAAATGTCTTTTAGAGAAGGGAATCTGCCATTCTTACCCAGTTTGGCCTACATGTGACTCCAGAGCCACAGCAACGTGGTTGACCCTCAACTGCCCTCCTAGGGCAACTAGGGATGGGCAATAAATCTGACCCAGCCAGCGATGCCTGGACCTTGTAAATGAATTTTAAAAAAATAAGCGATGTTTTTCCACATCGGCAGGGTGTGAAATTTCACACGAGCCACAAAGCCTTAATTGATAAGACAGAGATGTTCCTTGGAATGATGTTTTTGAAGTATTTGCTTTTGATTAGGCTGTTAGTTCCTTTGGTCAGTAAGTTAATTATTCATGGGCATTTTAAATTAATGATGACTTCTGTGTCAGATATTGCGGGAGTTTGGTGCAATTATAAAGTAAACATTCAGTTTGTAATACGTGGCTTGGGTATAAGGAATGAAAATCAGAGAGGGTTTTCATTTCACTATTGAAGATACCAGTTACCTTCTGATTGTAAAGCTTTTTCTGTAGTGATCCATCCTATTTTCCTGTGCTTATTTTCAATAATCCTCAGCTCTTGTGTGAGCTATCTTGTAAATGTGCAGAATTCATTGCTTTATTACTTATACGTGATGGTTTTTAACTGCAATTTTCAACCCTGTTATAAGATAATGGACAGGTTAGAGGGCAGAGGAATTACACCCCTGTCAAGTTGGCACCACTGTCCTAGAACATAGAACATTACAGCGCAGTACAGGCCCTTCGGCCCTCAATATTGTGCCGACCAGTGGAACCAATCTAATGACCCTCGAACCTAAACTATTCCAATGCTATCCATGTGCCTATCCACTGACCATTTGAACATCCTTAAAGTCCACAACTGCTGCAGGCAGGGCATTCCATGCCCTTCCTACCCTCTGAGTAAAGAACCCACCTCTGACATCCGTCCTATATTTATCGCCCCCCAATTTAAAGCTGTGTCCCCTCGTGTTAGCCATCACCATCCAAGGAAAAAGGCTCTCACTGTCCACCTTATCTAACCCTCTGATCATCTTGTGCCCCTCAATTAGGTCACCTCTTAACCTTCTTCTCTCAAACGAAAATAACCTCAAGTCCCTCAGCCTTTCCTCATAAGACCTTCCCACCATCCCAGGCAACATCCTGGTAAACCTCCTCCCTTTCCAATGCCTCCGCATCTTTCTTATAATGTGGCGACCAGAGCTGTACGCAGTGCGGCCGCACCAGAGTTTTGTACGGTTACATGATGTCCGAAATTCAATCCCTTTATCAATAAAAGCTAACACATATTGACAGAAGGCCACTTCACGTTTAGAAAAGCAGCATGGAATATGGATGCTAAATGTTCATTAAACGGACTCCAGAGAATCAGGTGACCATTTTTCTGGTTTCTGTATAGACAGAGACTGGCGTGTCTGAACATATCTCTAGGATGTTACTTCAAATGCAAATGATAGATTGAATCCTTTTCACCATTTCAATGGCAGAGGCTAATAACCATTGCCAGACAGCCATGTGAAGATGGATTGACATTTCAGAATAGCTAGCCTGTGCATGGGATAAACTTCATCCCCCATTGTCTGAAAATTACCTCTGCTGCCAATCCGTTGTGTGGACAAGGGAATGCATTGATACTGTCATCACGTGACTGAAACTGGCTTGAGAGCGATACCTCCATTAACCCACAAGGGCAGCGTGGAGGTTAGTGGAAGATGCAAACAATTGAAGGAAGTAATCTCTCATCCAGTTGCTTCACCTTAAAGCATTGCGTATTCTAAATATCTGAAGGTTATGGGCCTGAAGGGGGACAGGGGGCGGGAGGGCCTGAGCAGGGAGGTGGGCTGAGTGGGGTGTCTGAGAGGGGTTGGATCATCCTCTTGCCTGCATGGGGTGGTGGTGGGGGAGGTTGACCCATTATTTGGGTGGTGGAGGAGGGCACCCTTCTTTATGGGGTGTTGGTGGTTCTCCTCCAGACCCCCAGGGTCCACCTGTGTTACTATCTACCAGATATATTCAAAAGACATTAGAGACATGGATTCCATGTGGATTCCCTGACTGGTTTAATTTATGGAATTTCCAGAGGTTATTGGGGATATTGAGAATCGTAGCATCCTACAATGTAGAAGGAGGCCATTCAGCCCATTGATTCTGCACCAACAACAATCTCCCTGACACTAAGGGGCAGCTCAGCATGGCCAGTCCACCTAACCCGCACATCTTTAGCGTGTAGGAGGAAACTGAAGGAAACCTATGCAGAATGTGCAAACTCTGCACAGAGAGTGACCCCAGGCTGGGAATCGAACCGGATCCCTGGTGCTGTGAGGCAGCAATGCTAACCACTGTGCCCCCATGCCATCCATACAATGATTTTCAAATGTCCGCGTTGAAGCATTTTCTAAACCGTCTGAGAAGTGCTTGTCTACGCACTATCGTGGTCCAGATGGTGTCAAAGAACAAAGGGCAAAGAACAACACAGCACGGGAAACAGACCCTTCGGCCCAACAAGCCCGAGTTGCCATTTTAACAGTGTGAGTTCCCTCTTCCATCCATGATCCTCGCCTATGTTTATGGAAATCCACATTGGAAACCAGATTGAGGGGAGACAATTTAGGGGCAATTTGTTACACCAATCATCCTCAGGGCATATCTTTGGGAGGAAACCAGAGCACCCGGAGAAAACCCACGCAAGCACGGGGAGAATGTGCAAACTCCCACAGACACAGGTCACTGAGCTGTCGTGTTGCCCACAGTGATCGTCACTGAGCTGTCGTGTTGCCCATCAGATGGTCCAGTTTAAGTGTACAACTAATGATGTGAAGCACTAGGATACTCTCGAAAAATCCAAGAGCAGCCCTCGTACGACCCATCGCATGTACACCCCTTGTTGGACAACAAGGCAGACCGAAGCATCTGTGGATTAAAAGAGAAAAACACCAACAACATGCACATCTTATGCAAAGAGATCAGCTAATGAGGTAGTCGAGATCAGAAATCAGTTTCTGTTGAGATGAACATCAGCAGAGAGTTGGATAACAGGAGGACAGCGAGTATTCCCCAGCTCTCACTTCGAATCAAAATGATCCTCCCCTGCAGCAGATTTTGGCCGGCAATATCATCCTTCTCTTTGATAACCGTTTGCCTCACAAGTTGTGCTGAAGGAATAAAGGCTGTATGTGTTTTCTTGGCTGGGGTTTTGCCATTGCGCAACTGACGCACTGAGGACTTGTCCTGGTTATGAAGACGCTGCCAAGTTCAACATGAGGAACCACTAACGCCTGCTGTACTTTATAACCACAATCTTTACTCTCCTCTTGTCATTAACTAAGGTATACACTGTCAAAATCACTGCCTGCCAAAACTGCAGGGGGAACTCCCATCAGAATGGGGCTGATGTGAAGAAACTCTGAAAGATCTCTCTGTTAGTATTCATTAGGAATGGTTTATTGCTGTTTAACTAATTTTGAAAGCATTCGCCCAGATTTGGGGATTTTAAATGAAGAGGTTGATTGATGGCTAAGTAGCTCTGGTTTCTTTCCAAAAAAACTTCACGTCTTTCCTAATTACTGATCGCAAACTTCAAAGGCCAACACCATCTTAAATGAAGCAGATTTATTAACAAAACGAATATCTTCTAGAAATACTTCAAACCTGGGATGAATGCGGTAACTGAATTGTGCAAGTAATTTATCGGACTTGCTGACCTCTGGGGAGACGGTAGCATTGTGGTATTGTCACTGGACCAGTGATCCAGGGTAATGCTCAGGTTTGAATCCCACCGTGGCAGATGGTGAAATTTGAATTCAATGTACAAAACTCTAGTGCGGCCGCACTTGGAGTATTGTGTGCAGTTCTGGTCCCCACATTATAAGAAAGATGTGGAGGCATTGGAGAGGGTACAGAGGAGGTTTACCAGGATGTTGCCTGGTATGGAGGGCAGGTCCTATGAAGAGAGGTTGAAGGATTTGAGGTTGTTTTCGTTAGAAAGGAGGCGGCTAAGAGGGGATCTTATTGAAGCATATAAGATGATTAGAGGTTTGGATAGGGTGGACAGTGATAGCCTTTTTCCTAGGATGGAGAAAGCTAGCACGAGGGGACACAGCTTTAAATTAAGGGGTATGAGTTATAGGACGGATATCAGAGGTAGGTTCTTTACTCAGAGAGTGATTAGGGAGTGGAATGCCCTGCCTGCAGCTGTTGTAGATGCGCCAAGTTTGGTGGCGTTTAAGAGGTTAATTGATAAGTATATGGAAGAGAAGGGAATGGTTTAGTTTGGAGGGGCATTGCTTTTTATTTTGGTCGGCACAACATCGAAGGCCGAAGGGCCTGTTCTGTGCTGTAATGTTCTATGTTCTATGTTCTATGTTATTAAGATAAATAAATTAAAAGTCTAATGGTGACAATCGTGAAACGATTGTTGATTGTCAGAAGAAAAACATCTTCCTTGCTAATGTCTTTTAGAGAAGGAAATCTGCCCTCCTCACTTGGCCTGGCCTACATGTGTTTAATGAGGACAATTAAATGTCAATCACGTTGCTGTGGGTCTGGACACGCGTATAGACCAGACCAGGTAAGGATTTCCTTCCCTAAAGGACATTAGTGAAGCAGATGGGCTTTTACGATACTTAATTCCAGATTTTTATTAAATTCAAATTTCATTATTTGCTACAATGAGATTCGAACCCAGATTCCCAGAGCACTATCCTAGGTCTCTGAATACAGTGACAATACCACTAAACCACTGCCTCCACCTTGCCTGCATTATTGCTACCTCCAGACTTGAATGTGCCAATGTTTTTCCCACTGATCCCACATTTTCCATTCTCCATCGTCCAAAACATCACAGTTTGTACCTTAATTTGTTTGATTCGATTTATTAGTGTCTCATGTGTCAGTATACAATGATAAAACATACCTTATACAGAGAAAGAAAAGGAGAGAATGCAGAATGTAGTGTTACACTCATAGCTAGGGTGTAGAGAAAGATCAACTTAATGCGAAGCATGTCCCTTCAAAAGTCTGATAGCCCGCAGGGAAGAAGCTGTCCTTGAATTGGTTGGTATGTGACCTCATGCTTTTGTATCTTTCTCTCGATGGAAGAAGGTGGAAGAGAGAATGTTCGGGGTGCGTGGGATCCTTGATTATGCTGGCTGCTTTTCTAAGGGTGCGGACAGGCTCAATGAATGGGAGAAATAATTTGAATACAATGTATGAAAAAATCTGGAATTAAGAATCTACTGATGACCATGAAACCATTGTCGATTGTCGGAAAAACCCATCTTGTTCACTAATGTCCTTTAAGGAAGGAAATCTGCTGTCCTTATCTGGTCTGGCCTACACGTGACTCCAGAACCACAGCAAAGTGGTTGACTCTCAACTTCCTTCTGAAATGGGTTGGTGAGACCCTCAGTTCAAGGACACCCAGAAAGGGACAATAAATGCTGGCTCCCCCACATCCCCAGCTACACCCACATCCCACAAAAAAGATACCGATGAAGAGTTTTGAAATGAAATAAAGGAAATGGCAATATTTGTGTCTGCAGAAAGGCAGATTGCATCCTTGTAAACCTTCTCTGCACCCTTTCAACATTATTAATATCCTTTCTGTAATTAGGTCACCAAAATTGGGCATAATACTCGGCCTCGCCAATGTCTTATACAACCTCACCATAATATCCCAACTTTTATACTCAATACTTAGATTTATAAAGGCCAATGTACCAAAAACACTCTTTACGACCCCATCTATCTGTGAATCCACTTTGAGGGAATTATGTATCTATTGTCTCTCTTTCTCTGGCTCCCTCAGCCGGTCTCTCTCTGTCTCTCTATCTGTCTCTCTATCTTCCTCTCTCTCTTTCTCTCTCTGGGAATTTCTCTATCTTTCTGAATCTTTTTCTCTCTGTCTCTCTTTCTCTCCCTCCAGGTTGCTGCCTGTCTCTCTTTGTCTCTCTCTATCTCAAACTCTCTATCTCTTTCTCACTCTGAGGTAGACAGTTCCTTTGTCTCTCTGATTCCCACTCTGTCACTCCCTATCTATCACTGTCTGTATCTCTCTCCTTGATAAACATGAACATGGGCTGAAGATATGAATTAATGGACTTGGGGAAATCCAAAAAAAAAATTGTTGATCCGTGGTGTTAAAATAATTAGTGTTTTCGGCTGAGCCCAGTCCAACTTGTAAATAATTCAAATATAATTAATTTTAAAATGTGCTCTTAATTCTTCTTCTGAATGGATTGGAATCTCAGGTTCAAGAATTTCTATATTTCTCCTGTTGATATAGGGTTTGACTCCTTTCAGGGTCTAGGATACATTTGTAAATGATTCTGTTCTCAATATTGAGCGCTCAGAAGAAATCTATATTCTAGCCATGAAGCACATGAGTCATATTTTCAAAATATTGCCTCCCCATTTCCATGAATTAGAGGGTCCACTGGCCGGCGCAACATCGAGGGCCGAAGGGCCTGTACTGCGCTGTAATGCTCTATGTTCTATGTTCTATGAATTAGAACATAGAACACTACAGCACAAACAGGCCCTTCGGCCCACAAGTTGTGCCGATCATATCTATACCTATCAGGCCATAGAACTATCTGTAACTCCCAATCCCATTAAATCCCATTAAATTCCCATCCTTATCTCAATAACATGTGGACTTCACACTTCCACCAATCAGAGATGGTTCTGGTATTATTGTTCAACTATTTCTGGACCCAAGTGTAACAATCTCGGCAATCGCTGGAACTGGTTCAGCTGCAAGTAGCTACAATGACTATCATTTTCCACAAAATCTGTCCCCATGTTCATGTTTATCAAGAAGAGAGATAAGGAGCGACAGAGTGAGAATCAGACAGACAAAGGAACTGTCTATCTCAGAGTGAGAAAGACACAGACAGATTGGGATAGAGAGAGACAAAGGGAGACAGGGGCAGCAACTTGGAAGGAGAGAAAGAGATAGAGAGGCAGGCAGAAAAAGATTCAGAGAGATAGAGAGAACCCCAGAAAGAAAGAGAGAGAAAGAGAAAGAGGAAGATAGAGACACAGAGAGACATAAGAACATAAGAAATAGGAGCAGGAGTCGGCCATCCAGCTCCTCGAGCTTGTCCCGCCATTCAATAAGATCATGGCTGATCTGCAGTGGTTCAGTACCACTTTCCCGCTTTCTCCCCATAACCCTTATTTCCCTTGTCAATTAAAAACCAATCCACTCTTGACTTGAACATATTCAGCGAGGAAGCCTCCATCACCTCATCAGGCAGAGAATTCCAAAGATTCACCACCCTTTGAGTGAAGAAACCCCTCCGCAACTCCGATCTGAACCACCCCCCTGCCTAATCTTGAAGCTGTTCCCTCTAGTCCTGCTATCTTTGCTAAGCAGGAAGAGTCTCTCAACCTCTACCCTATCCATCCCCTTCATTATCTTATACACAGACAGAGAGAGAGAGGCTGAGAAAGCCAGAGAAAGAGAGACAATAGATACATAATTCCCTAAAAGTGGCATCACAGGTAGGTAGGATCATAAAGAGAGCTTTTGGTACATTGGTCTTTATAAATCAAAGTATTGAGAATAAGAGTTGGAATGTTATGGTGAGGTTGTATAAGACATTGGTGAGGCCGAATTTAGAGTATTGTGTGCAGTTTTGGTAATCTAATTACAGAAAAGATGTTAATAAGGTTGAAAGAGTGCAGAAAAGGTTTACAAGGATGTTGCTGGGGCTTGAGAACTGAGTTACTTTATTCCCTGGAGTGTAGAAGAATGAGGGGAGATTTGATAGAGGTGTATAAGATTTTGATGGGGATAGATAGAGTGAATGCAAGCAGGCTTTTTCCACTGAGGCTAGGGGAGAAAAAAATTAGTGGACATGTGTTAAGGGGGAAAAGTTTAAAGGTAATATTTAGGGAGGGCTTCTTCACACGGAGAGTGGTGGGAGTGTGGAATGAGCTGCCGGATAAAAGGGTAAATGGAGGCTCACTTTTAACATTTAACAAAAACTTGGAAAGGTACATGGGTAGGAGGGGTGTGAAGGGATATGGTCCAAGTGCAGGTCAGTGGGACTAGGCAGAAGAATTGTTCAGCCCAGCCAAGAAGGCCAAAAGGCCTGTTTCTGAGCTGTAATGTTCTATGGTTCTATGGAAAGAGGATTGCACGTTTCGACACAGACATCAAGTTTGAAAAGCAGGTTAGTTATAAAGACTTGCATTCTAATCAGTAATCTGTAAACTGTGTGTGCTGTCATATGCTCTATCTGAGACCAGAACTTTCCATTCACCTGGGACAAACCCCGAAAGTTGTGAGTTTGCCATCAAATGAATTGGTTGGACTTTAACCTGGTGTTGTGAGACTTCTTTCTACGGAAAGATGGACAGAGAGAGATACAGAGAGATAGAGAGAAAAAGATTCAAAGAGAGAGAGAGAGACGGGAGGGAAGATAGAGAGGTGGAGAGACAGAGAGACAAACAGACTGAGAGAGCATGAGAAAGAGAGATAAAGAAAGCGAGATAGAGAGAGATACAGAGAAAGAGGGAAAGAGAGGGATGATCAAAGAGAGACAGAGGTAAGGGGGGAGAGATTCAGAGAAAGAGGGAGAGTGGGAAGCAGAGAGAGCAAGAAAGAAGTTGCATTTATACAGCACCTTTCTCAACCTTAGGATATTGTCTGGTGCTTTACAGCCAAGGATGTATTTTTGAAGCATTTGTGATGTTGGGAATCTGACAGCCTGTTTGTGCACAGCAAGCTCCCACATAAGATATTGTGATTAATCAGTACTATTGGAGTTTGTTGTGGGATGGAGATTGGCTCAGACACTTTGAGGAAACTCACTGCTTTGAGTCATGTCCGGGAATTTTCCACATCCCTGCGGGGTGCAGGTGGAGCCTCAGTTTAAGCTCACCATGAAAACAGCACCTCCAACAGTGCAGCACCTCCTCACCCAAGACTTTTCCCAGATGGAAATTTGAGCTGCAGATGAGTAACTGAGAGACAACAATATACCCAACTGAGAGCCAGCTGCAGATTACTCGTATGAAAATAGATGCCGCATATTGTTTTAAATATCTGAAAACAAAATTATCTCACTCTGGATACTTTCCAAGATAACCCCAGAGAAACTTTACTGAGGAAATTTGGACTTTCAACCAGATGTAATCATTGATCTCAAAGGTTCTTAAGTAACTTTTCATTATTAAACTCAAGCTTTCTGTTTCAAATAAAGTAAAGAGGAAGTCAGAGGCCCATTTCATCCGGAATTATCCATATTTTAAACACAAGACCCACTCCTAGCTCCAGAAGCATGAGGCTGTTTCACACACACAGATAGTTGGAGCAGTGGGACATTTCTATCTTTAAACACAATCAAAGCAGCAGACAGAAGTCACGATATCCACAAACATCTTGTGAAGACAATCTTTGTGAAGGAGTATAAGGCCAGGTACATCGACAATCTCGTCAGCAGCCCCAGCTACTTCCAAGGGTCTTGGAGAAGTTTGAATCCCAGCAAATAGAGAACAAAACACAGGTCAGGCTGGTCAAAAATACAGACCGGAGACACTACCCAGCTCACCAGGTCTGACTGTCTGCTTTACCAGGTCTGTCTCTATCTGCTTTACCAGGTCTCTCTCTATCTGCTTTACCAGGTCTCTCTCTATCTGCTTTACCAGGTCACTCTGTACCTGGTTTTCAGGCCTCTATCCGGTTTACAGGTTTTTCTCTATCCAGTTTACCAAGTCTCTGTCTATTTGGTTTCTTTTGTTATGAATGTCGCTTGACAATCACCAGACAGGACTGTTCGCTTCCTGTTGGCAAACACTTCAGCGGTCATTGGCACTTGGCCTCTGATCTTCAGATAAGCATTCTCCAAGGAGGCCTTCATGACACACGACAGCGCAGAGTCGCTGAGAGAGACTGATAGCCATGTTCCGCACACTTGAAGAAGGCCTCAACTGGGATCTTGGGTTCACATCACACTATCTGTAACCCCCACGACGTGCCTGGGTTTGCAACATCTCACTAACTGTCCTGGCTGGAGATAACACACATCTCTTTAACCTGTGTTTAGCCCTCTCTGCACCCAAATTGCCTGTACCTTTAAGACTTGATTACCTGTAAAGACTCGCATTCCAATTATTATTTTGTAAATTGAGTTTGTGTCTTTATATGCCTTTACCTGACGAAGGAGCAGAATTCCGAAAGCTAGTGGCTTTTGCTACCAAATAAAACCTGTTGGACTAGGTGTTGTGAGACTTCTTAATCTATCTGGTTTAACAAGTCTCTCTCTATCTGGTTTAATAGGTCCCTCTATCCAGTTTACCAGGTCTCTCTCTATCCAGTTTACCAGGTCTCTCTCTATCCGGTTTACCAGGTCTCTCCCTACCTAGTTCACTAAGTATCTCTCTCTATCCGCTTTGCCAGGTCTCTCCCTACCTAGTTCACTAAGTATCTCTCTCTATCCGCTTTGCCAGGTCTCTCCCTATCTGGTTTACCAAGTGTCTCTCTCTCTAACCAGTTTACCAGGTATTTCTGTATCTGCTTTACCTGGTCTGTCAATCCAGTATACCAGGTCTCTATGTGGTTTACCAACACTCTCTATCCAGTTTATCAAGTCTCTCTATGTGGTTTACCAGATTTTTGTATCTAGGTTTGTAGTCCATTTTTTTGACACATGTCCAGAAGTTTATTTATGAATTCTCCAGTCAAAACCATTTTTTTGCCACATTTGATATTGCTGTAGTTATTGGTTAACTACTTTTCCTCAGCAATTGTTTCCTTCCTTCAGACTCCCCTTCGTTTGAAATTCAGTTCATCATTGTGTCAAACCTTGACGGGATCTCTCCATGCTCGCCAGCTGCTGGGATTATCCAGTCCCGCTGCAGTGATGGAGATTTGGCTGAGCGCCGGATTCTCCGTTCACGCTGGCAGTTGGGGCAGGGCGAACAAGGCCAGAGAATTGTGGCCTTTATCTATCTGAAGCAGGGGTGGCACGGTAGCACAGTAGTTAGCACTGCTGCCTCACAGTGCCAGGGTCCTGGGTTCGATACCCTGCTCGGGTCACTGTCTGTGTGGAGTTTGCACATTCTCCTTGTGTCTGCGTGGATTTCCTCTGGGTGCTCCAATTTCCTCCCACAGTCCAAAGGTGTGCGGGTTAGGTTGGTTGGCTGTGCTAAAATTGCCCCTTTGTATTCTGAGATGCATAAATTAGAGGGATTATGGGGTAAAGTATGTAGGGATTATGAGGATAGTGTGGAATGGTAGTCAGTGGGCCGAATGGCCTCCTTCTGTATTGTAGGGTTTCTACGATTTCTATGAAATTTGCAAAACTATCCCTTAAGTTGATAAGTATATGGAAGAGAAGGGAATGGTTTAGTTTGGAGGGGCATTGCTTTTTATATTGGTCGGCGCAACATCGAAGGCCGAAGGTCCTGTTCTGTGCTGTAATGTTCTATGTTCTATGTTCTATTAAGTGAAAGAAATATGCAAATCCCACTTAGTTTAAGGGCAATAAGGGATGGGCAATAAATGCTGGTCACCCATGCTCCGCAAATGCTTGAGATAAAATAGGAATTTTGAACTCTGTAACTCGAGGAATGGCAGGTCTTGTGGATTATTGTCCCCACCTCTGAATCAGAAGGTTCGAGTCCAGCCTCAGGTCTTGGTGGCCAAGGAAGATGCATTCACAACGCGGTGAAACTGGTTGAAGTGAATCCTTCCAAACACGCCGATGGTTGGCGGAAGGAGATTTCTGGTCAGCCATGCTTGACGTGGAACTCGCTTAGACTATAAACCCCCCTGTGACAGACTAGTGACCTATTCCAGGAATCACTAGTCATGGGAAATGGTCTGCCTCAGTGTGCCACTAGGTGCAGGAAGGGAATTGGAATGGAAATAGAAGCATTGGATCCCAAAGGCTGGGCATTGGGTTAAACATTTCTACAACACGCGTTCAGCCTGAGCTGGAGCATTGTGTTCAACTCCCGGCACCTCACGTTTCCTCGGAAAGGGTGCCAAACCTCATGCGATTCCAGACATTAATGAATGCGATTATCATGATCAACTGGAAAAATTAGTGTGGTTTTCCATTGAGCAGAAGGAAGGAGGACACATGAGCTGCGACCATTTCAGGATGGTGAGGGAATCCACCAAGTCGCATAACCGAATCGGTAACTCAGTCTTTCTCTGATGCTGCCAAAACCGGCTGAGGTCCCGCTATTTTTATCTCGGAGTCGCTGCATCTGCGGCATTTTGCTTTTGCAAAGGCCGTGAGGAGACCCGATGGATGTGTTTAAAAATCGCACAGGGTTCAAATAGGGGTAATTATGAGGAAGTGTTTCCAACAGCTGAAGATACAATAGGCTGAAGGCAGGTGGTTGGGAAAATGTTCATGAGGAAAATTCTTAACCTGACCAAGACCTAGGATCTGGAATGGGCAGCCTGATAGGGCAATGGGAACAGATTCAAGAGGGCCATCCTGTTGGGAGAATACTTACAAGGAAAAAACTGCAAGATTATAGGGAAGGAGTGGCATGTCCAACTAATGGGACTGCACAGTGCAAGAACCAGCACAGACTGGATGGGCCAAAGGGTCTCCTCTTCTGCTTTACTATTCTACAATTTGATGTACTGAATTGAACTCGGCATTCTGACAGGTGGCACAGTGGATTAGCACTGCTGCCTCACAGCGCCAGGGAGTCAGGTTGGATTCCTGGCTTGTGTCACTGTCTGTCTGGAGCCTGCACATTCTCCCTGTGTCTGCATGGGTTTCCTCTGGTTGCTCTGGTTTCCTCCCACAGTCCAAAGGTGTGCAGGTTAGGTAGATTGGCCATGTTAAAATATCCTTTATTATTAGGGAAACAAGCTGGGGCAAATGAATATGGTTATGGGGATGGTGGGATTGTGGTTGGTGCAGGCTCGATGGGCTGAATGGCCTCCTTCTGCAGTGTAGGGTGATTCTATGACTGTCTATATTGTCTGATGCTGTCCATTTAAATCTCTAGAATGCAAACTCAGTTGACACAACAGTCTAGCTGCTACATTTCTTTGCTTAGACAGCAATCATCTGTATATCATTACCCAGTCCCAATGCTGATTAACACCCTCTGCACATTTAATAGTGTCTAATCTCAGAGGCTGGGCAAACAGCTAAAGTCTGGTTTGTGGATTCTGCTTAACTCAAACCCTCATTTGACAGGATCCCAGAATTAGAGAAAAGTACAGGGATTGATGGCTCGGATCACTCAACTTTCCATAATGGCAGCGGTATCAGGTAGCACAGTGGTTAACACTGCTGCCGCCCAGTGCCAGGGGCCTGGGTTCAATTCCCAGCCTCGGTCACTGTCTGTACAAAGTCTGCACATTCTCCCTGTGTCTGCGAGACTGCTAGTTAAATTGTTGCTTTGACGATATTATAACGGACCAGGTCACTGAGCCCATGCTGGTTCTCCGTATTAGTCCCTTCCCCCGAGACCTTATTTCCCTCAAATTCCCATCCAATGCTCTTTCAATGCCCATGATCACCCCCACTTCCACCAGCCTGATACTCCGTATGTGGTGTCAATCAAGCTCTGATGACTTTGGGGTTAGCACAGTGGCACAGTGGTTAGCGCTGCTGCCTCACAGACGCTGGGTTCAATTCCCGGCTCGGGTCACCATCTGTGCGGAGTCTGCATGTTCTCCCCGTGTCTGCATGGGTTTTCCCCAGGTGCTCCAGTTTCCTTCCACAGTCTGAAAGATGTGCATTGGCTATGCTAAATTCTCCCTCAGTGTACCCGAACAGGGGCTGCTGTATGGCAACTAGGGGATCATAGAATCCTACAGCGCAGAAAGAGGCCCTTCAGCCCATCGAGTTTGCACCGAACACAATCCCACCCAGGCCCTACCCCCACATCCCTACATGTTGTACCCACTTTTCACAGTAACTTCATTGCACAGTAACTTCAATGTAAGCCTATTTTGACACGAATATATAAACTTTAAAGCTTTTGATAGTTTTGCTGATGAAGGAAGTCTAATTCCACACAATCTAATCCTCGGGGCCAAAGGCAAAACTTTACTCTCATCAGCAACACATCTCGCAGTCAGAACAGAGGCAGGATCTCGATCGGAAATTTCCAGCTGTTCATAGCAACTGGTTCTTTCAATCCCACAGACAGTGACCCCCCCCGCTCCCCGCCTCCCCCCACAGACAGTGACCCCCATCTCCCCCCCACAGACAGTGATTCCCCCCGCCTCCCCCGCACAGACAGTGATCCCCCCGTCTCCCCCCACAGACAGTGATCCCCCGCTTCCCCTCACAGACAGTGACCCTCCCACCTCCCCCCACAGACAGTGACCCCCCTCCTCCCCTCACAGACGTGACCCCCCACCTCCCCCCACAGCCAGTGACTCCCCCCACCCACAAACAGTAACCCCCCCTGCCTCTCACACAGACAGTGACCCCCCCCCACAGACAGCGACCCCCCCCCCCCACAGACAGTGACTCTCATTTCCCCCACAGACAGTGACCCCCCTGCCTCCCCCACACAGACTGTGAAGCCGCGCCTCCCCCCACAGACAGTGAACCCCTTCCACCCTCCCCCACAGCCAGTGACCCTCATCTCCCCCGCAGACAGTGTCCCCCACATCCCCCGCAGATTGTGACCCTCCTGCCCCTCCTCCGCATTCAGTGACCCCTCACCCCCGCCCACCCCACTGCATTCCTGGTGATGGAAACAGCTCATTGACACCAGCGGGAAAGGAAAATCCCGCCACTGTCCAGTAGGGGCAGCATCTGCTGCCAGAAACACGCCACGGTGGGGTGGGGGTGGGGAGATTTTCACAAAGGTACAACAATTAACGAGTCAACATCTTTTCCCAGGGGAATCTAAAACTACAGGGCATAGATTTAAGGTGAGAGGGGAGAGGTAGAAAAGTGTCCAGAGGAACAATTTTTCCACACAGAAGGTGGTGAGTGTCTGGATCAAGCTGCTGGAGGTAGTAGGAGAGGGGGGTCCAATTTTGTCTTTTGAAAAAGCATTTAGACAGTTACATGGGTAAGGTGTGTATAGAAGGAGATGGACCAAATGTAAGCAATTAGGATTAGTTTAGGAGTTAAAAGAAGGAACAGCATGGACCACTTGGGCCAAAAAGCCTGTTTGCATGCTGTAAACCCCTATGTCTCTATGACTTTATGACAAGTTGCACCAATGATATCCCTACCTACTTACCTATTGAAGGCATATGGTGTACTGGCCTTCATTAATAGAGGAATTGAGTTTAGGAGTCGGGAGGTAATGCTGCAACTTTACAAGACCCTTGTCAGACCCCACTTGGAGTACTGTGCGCAGTTCTGGTCGCCTCACTACAGGAAGGATGTGGAAGCTATTGAGAGGGTGCAGAGGAGATTTACAAGGATGTTGCCTGGATTGGGAGGCATGCCTTATGAAGACAGGTTGAGGGAGCTAGGCCTCTTCCCCCTGGAGAGACGAAGGTTGAGAGGCGACCTGATAGAGGATTATAAGGTGTTGAGAGGAATAGATAGGGTGGATTCTCGGAGGCTATTTCCCAAGGCTGAAATGATCGCTACGAGAGGACACAGATTTAAGGTGCAGGGAAGCAAGTACAGAAGGGATGCTAGGGGAAAGTTTTTCACTCAGAGGGTGGTGAGTGAATGGAATCGGCTGCCGTTGGTGGTGGTGGAGGCGAACTTGCTGGGGTCTTTTAAGAGACTTCTGGATGAGTACATGGGATTTAATGGGATTGGGAGTTACAGATACTTTTATGGCCTGGTAGGTACTGATATGATCGGCACAACTTGTGGGCCGAAGGACCGGTTTGTGCTGTAGTGTTCTATGTTCTATAACCCTCGATTCTATTGCCTCATGTGCTTATCCAAAAGTTTCTTAAAAGACCCTATAGAATTTGACTCCATCACCACTGATGGCAGCCGATTCCACTCACCCACCCACCCTCTGAGTGAAAAACTTACCCCTAACATCTCCTCTGTACTTGCTCCCCATCACTTTAAACCTGTGTCCTCTCATAGCGACCATTTCAGCCCTGGGAAATAGCCTCCGAGAACCCACCTGATCAATACCTCTCAACATCTTATACACCTCTATCAGGTCACCTCTCATCCTTCATCTCTCTAAGGAGAAAAGACTGAGCTCCCTCAACCTATCCTCATAAAGCATGCCTCCCAATCCAGGCAACGTCCTTGCAAATCTCCTCTGTACCCTCTCAATAGCTTCCACATCCTTCTTGTAACGAGGCGACCAGAACTGAGCCCGGTGCTCCAAGGGGGGTGTGAATTAAGATTTAATCATCAGCCGTGGTGTGATTCGAACCGCAGGGATTACCCGGGTCTCTGGGTTGATAACAGCACTGCACCACTGCCTCCCCTAACACTTCCGAGAGGGAAGGAGTACAGATTGTTAACGGAGTGAGAGTGAGCTAGATTATCACACACTCTCAGTTCACTGCGCCACCCTGTGGCTCGGGGAAGCATTGGGCGCTGAGCGTGTTCGGCCTACTCCGAATTCTGAACGTCTTTTAAATAAAGCCATGATTTCAGATGTCCCCCTGCCCTCATTAAGGCTTCCAACCCTTGGCCCGGAGTGTCCAAATACTCCAGGACAATCTCCTGTGTGCCGCCCAGGAGCAACGTCGCTGGGACATCAAAACAAGATTGTCTTTCTCTTGAACAGTTATAAACATGGAGGGGGGCAGGGAGGCCGTTTGTCTTACTGTCAAGCCTCATCCCATTGGGTCATGAAACTTTTTGCTTTCCGATTGGTGTCGGAAGGCCGTGTATGATGGATGAACAGACCAGCACACAGCTGGAATGTGGGACAAGTCATAATGAAATTTCCCGGAATATATTAAATTAGCATTGGTATCCCTATGACCTACTGAAGCAGGTACTGCCAACATATGACCTGGCTGCTACCCCCACTGTTAGTTACGGAGCAGAGATCTACCCCCAGTGTATAAGAATGGGTAAACTGGGATCTGTCCTGGGACCACGCCCAGTAAAGGCATCTCCTATCTATAAGCTTCAAGACATGAACTGTATCTGGTATGCAATTATCTATTCTAGGCATTTCTTCTAAACATCAACATTCACACCACGGGTGGCGCAGTGGTTGGCACTGCTGTCTCGCAGCACCAAGGACCCGGGTTCAGTTCCTGGTTTGGGTCACTGTTTGCGTGGCGTTTGCACATTCTCCCTGTGTCTGCGTGGGTTTCCTCTGGTTTTTCATACAGTCATAGAAGCCCTACAGTGCAGAAGGAGGCCATTCGGCCCATCAAGTTTGCACTGGCCATAAAACCACACAGGCCCTGCCCCCATATCCCGACATATTTACCTGCTAATCTTTCTAACCTACGCATCTCACAACTCTAATTTTTAGCATCAACCTAACCGACGTATCTTTGGACTGTGGGAGGAAACCGGAATACCCAGAAGAAACCCACGCAGACACGGGAAGAATATCCACAAAGACAGTGACCCAAGCTGGGAATCGAACCCAGGTCGCTGGAGCTGTGAAGCAGCCGTGCTAACCACTGTGCTACTCTGCCACCTGCAGAGTCCAAACATGTGTGGACTAGGTGGATTGAGCATGCAAAATTGCCTCTTAGTGTCCAGGGTAACTAGCTAGGGTAAATGCATGGGGATGGGGCCAGAGTGAGATTGTGGTTGGTGTGGATGGGCTGAATGGCCTCCCTCTGCACTGGAAGATTCTATGATTAAAATGTTGCAAAAGAGGGCTTTTCAGAGTTCCCTGATCTGAACTGTCTATTCAAACTCCTACATGGCTCAAAAAGATACAGTGCAGCTCCTGAAACCATCCAAAAAGGTAGTTCCTGACTTGAATTGCTCACTCTGAAACTGAGACAGTGAGTGTCCCAAAGTCCCAGAGTGAACGTCTGATAACAATAACCAGGCTCTGGTTAATCAATGTAAACCTGACACCGTGTTTAGAAGGGAGCTGGGAGAATCCTCACGGTAAGACAGTGACATTGGTCTCCCTGATTAATCTTTAAACATCGTCTGCAAAACACAAGGGCAGAAACAGCCACAGGGGGAAGGGCAGCAACATCTGTGCCTTCGGACCCGGAGTGGCAACATCGTAATGTCCCCCTGCATGTCCAACAGCTGGTGACACATCGATGGGTGAGATTTTATGGCCTCTCTGGATCTGACACTGGAAAATCCCGTCCAAGATCAACAGGTATTTCCATTGTCCGCCCCTCACCCGCTTCGTGGCGGGAAGGGGTGGCAGAATTCCGGCGTATAAGTAACTAACCCCCTAACCCTCAGAAAATCCATCCCTTCCATCACTTTATTGATGACCAAGAGTAGACTTAAGGGGTAGCAATTGGATTTGTCCTGCTTTTTGGATGTAACTGGGCAATTTTCTGTGTTGCCGGTTGGGTGTCAGTGTTGTAATTGCACTGGGGTAGCTTTGGTACGGGAGCAGCAAGCTCTGGAACCCAAGTTTCCAGCACTATTGCCGGAATATAGTCAGGGCCCAGGGCCTTTGTATTCTGTGTACCAAAGCCTGAGAACTAATGAGAACATAAATATTTCTCTTTTCTTAACAGTTAATAAGTTGCATTGGTATAGCACATTTTACATCCTAGGAATACCCGATACAAGAGGATCAATGAGCTAGGTTTTATAAAGCAGCCTAAACAGCAGTGAGGTCAAAGGCCGGAGAGGTTTAGGAAGGAAATTCCAGTGTTTAGGGTCTAAGTGGTCCCATCCAATCCGTGCAGCGCTGTGACTCCCACTGGGGGGGTGGAATTATCATCCTGCAGAGTGTGTTCACAGCTACTTGTAAAATCACTAAAAAGGCTCAAAATCATTACCTTGTGAGCCAAGACCTTTAACGAGAAGCTAGCGCAGAAGGAAAGTCCTGCATTTATTACCCTGCTGTGACACCAAAGTGTTTCCAGCCAGCGCAGTGCTTTTGAAGTGTCTTTCCTGTTGTAACATTGTAATGCAGGCTAAACTAAAAGTACAGATGTAAGTTGCACAGCTGATGAAAGAAAGCTTCGGTAGTAAGTGTGAAAGCAGCAATCTACAAAACAATTACTCGAAAGCTGGCCAGTCCTGCTTTCACTCTTGTCCATCCCCGTTTCTATGACTGATGTATGACTAAGTCATAGAATGTGATGATGCCTCCTTTAGTAACCATTCCATTTAAATACAGCCACACTTCCCTGAGGATGTGAGACACAGCAGCGCATCACAGCCCCAACTTTCTAACCTATCATCACAGAAGTTCCAAGTCACCGTGAGACCCTCAGCAAGGGGAGACCGTGGTACTATTGAAGCCTCAACTTAGCCATTTAACTCGTAGCAGAACTATGCAATAACACAAGATACTTCACCATCAGATTATGTATGTATTTACTTGCCCCCAAGGGGAAAGTGCCTAATCAAAGGTCAGGGCATTGGACAGGCAATGGCCTAGTGGTATTATTGCTGGGCTATTAATCCAGAAACTCAGCTGGAGACGCAGGTTCGAATCCCGCCATGATGGAATTTGAATTCCACTGCTGCCTCACAGCATCGGGGACCTGGGCTCAATTCCCAGCTTTGGTCACCGTCTGTGAGGAGTTTGTACATTCTCCCCATGTCTGTGTGGGTTTCCTCCCACAGTCCAATGCAGGTTAGGTTGACTGGCCATGCTAAATTGTCCCTCAATGTCCTGGGATGTGTAGGTTGGAAGGATTAGCGGGGTAAATATTTGGGGATTGGGATTGTGGTCAGTGCAGACTCGATGGGCCAAATGGCCTCCTTCTACACTGTAGGGGTTTCTATGATTTCAATGTGAGGAGAGGTAAGGTACAATTTGGATGCTAGAGGGAGTTTTTTCACACAGAGGGTGGTGGGGGTATGAAATGCACTGCCAAGTAAAGTGGTGGAGGCAGGTACTCTGGAGTTATTTAAGAAATACTTAGATGGGCACATGAACAGAATGGGAATGGAGGGGTATAGAAAACTGATTTAAAATAGGGATCATGAGCCTTGGGAGTCCCTGGGAAGTGTGTAAATAGATGATGATATTGATGTACTTGTTTTTATCCTACAGGTGCTTTGGTCCACCTTGTTGTCTAACGAGGGGCATACACGCGATGGGTCGTGAGAGGGCTGCTCTTGGATTTTTTTCGAGAGTATCCTAGTGCTTCACGTCGTTAGTGTACGCTTGACCTGGACCATTTGATGGGCAACACGACAGCTCAGTGACTATCGCTGTGCTGTGCAGATACATGGATTTGGGCCTGTGTCTGTGGGAGTTTGCGCATTCTCCCCGTGCTTGCGTGGGTTTTCTCCGGGTGCTCCGGTTTCCTCCCACATCCCAAAGATGTGCTCTTAGGCTCATTGGCGAAACAAATTCTCTATTAATTGTCTCAAATTTGGTTTTTAATCCATAGATCTATAAACATAGACAGGGATCACGGGTAAAGGTGGGAGCATCGGGGTGGCGGCGCGGGCTCGTTGGGCCGAGGGGCCTGGTCCCGTCCTGTTTTGTTCTTTGTTCTTTAAATCTCCACAGGACAAAGAAAATCATCCTGTTTATACAAATCTATAGTTCACAATCAGCTGGACACAACCCAATCAAAAGGGTCACAAATGACATACATTATGTATTGATCTCATAGAATGGAATACTGACCATTCTAGGATAGCGTGATGACGGGAGCTTGTAGGACACCAATATATTACCCCAAGCCTTGTTAAATGTCCCTGAGTCCTTACCTCAATCATTCCCATCATCAGAAATCCTTACATAATGTCTCTTATTTTGTTTCACAACACCAGGTGAAAGTCCAGCAGGTTTATTTTGGTAGCACAAACCACAAGCTTTCAGAGCGCTGCCCCTTCATCAGGTAAGTGAAGGAGAGACACTCCGAAAGCTACCAAATTTAACCTGGTGTTGTGAAGCTTCTTACTGTGCCCATCCTAGCTCAACGCCGAGATTCCTACATCTCATTTTGTTAGCACCCCAACAAAGCAGCTTCATTAAAACAGCGGCTGCTTCAATTGATAAAGGGTGTCCACTAAAGCCGTTAGCGTTTTATGGTTTTGTTAGTGAAGTTTGAAGGGAATGCAGTCAAATCAACTTGCCTTTGGAATATTCCCTGATTATACTGCATTTTGAGAAGCTTGTTCATTGTCAAGATACTTGAAACACATGTCTACATATATGTGAGCTAACTCGTATTGCAATAATAATAATTGTTACAAGGTATTAAATCACTTTATTACAACTACTAATAGCTTCCTCACTACTGAATTAATGTAGAGCTTTTACTTCTAAGCTGATCGTACTTATTTCTTTTCTTATACTTCTCCAGGTAATAGTGCTGAACCGGATATCCAGCAGCTCAGGCTAATGTTCTCCATACGTGGGTTCAAATCCCATCAAAGAACAAAGAACAAAACAGCACAGGAAACAGGCCCCTCGGCCCAACGAGCCCGCGCCGCCACCCCGATGTTCCCACCTCTACCCGCCATCCCTGTCTATGTTTATAGATCTACGGATTAGAAACCAAATTTGAGACAATTTAGGGAGAATTTGTTTTGCCAATTAGCCTAAGAGCACATCTTTGGGATGTGGGAGGAAACCGGAGCACCCGGAGAAAACCCATGCAAGCACGGGGAGAATGCGCAAACTCCCACAGACACAGGCCCAAATCCATGTATCTGCACAGCACAGCGATAGTCACTGAGCTGTTGTGTTGCCCATCGAATGGTCCAGGTCAAGCGTACACTAACGACGTGAAGCACTAGGGTACTCTCGAAAAAAATCCAAGAGCAGCCCTCTCACGACCCATCGCGTGTATGCCCCTTGTTAGACAACAAGGTGGACCAAAGCACCTGTAGGATAAAAACAATTTTTTTTTAAAAAGCCCTTCTTTTCTTGAAGGTCTCTGTAATCTCTTGATAAACTCAATCCTCAATTCCCTGCTGACTATAGTACAATCTTTTCAAAGATACTTCCCCCTTCTTATTTATATTGGTGGTATTTAAATTCTGGAATATAAAGCTTGTCAATGGTCAGCATGACAATTATTGCCCATTGTCATGGAATCCTATAGTGTAAAAGGAGGCCATTCAGCCCATCGAGGCTGCACTGACCACAATCCCACCCAGGCCCTATTCCTGTTAACCCCACGCATTTACCCCAGCTAGTCCTTCTGATACTAAGATGCAATTTAGGATGGCCAATCCACCTAACCCATGCATTTTTGGAGTTTGTTATGCATATTGGGTGACCCTGGGTGTGGGGTGATCTGGGTCAAATTGGGTCAACCCTGGGTCAACCCAGCTGACCTTGGATGTGGGGGTGACCTGCCCTGGAACATGCCTGAGAGGGCAATTGTCATTGGGAGTGTGGGCGAGTGAGGCTGCAATAAGTACCCATGTTCCCTGACACATAGAACATTACAGCACAGTACAGGCCCTTCGGCCCTCGATGTTGTGCCTAGCTACGTCCAATCCCAAGATCAAGCTATCCCGCTGTCTGTAATTGTTGTGTGCTCCTATGCAACAACCGCTTGAAAGTTCCTAAAGTATCCAACTCCAGCAGACAGTGCATTCCACACCCAAACTACTCTTTGAGCGAAGAATCTACCTTGCTCATCCCTCCTATATCTCCCACTTTATGCCCCCTAAAGACACCAGTCTATAGCACAAATTCTTGAGAATACACCTCAGTAGTAAAGAACTTAACATAGTCAATTGTCATAAAAACCCATCTGGTTCACTAATGTCCCTTAGAGAAGGAACTCTGCCACCCTTACCCAGCCTGACCTACATGACTCACAGTACTGTGGTTGATCCTTAACTACGCCCCCTGAAAATGGCTGGGTTAGCCATTTGGATTTGATAACCAATTCCAGTCCAATCAGTGGGACCCGTATCCCAGGGAGGAATGAGAGGAGTTGTGCGTGGAGCCTGAAGAGATTGGAGAGGCACTGAATAAATATTTCTCTTCGGTATTCACGCAGGGAGATGTAAATGTAGTTGTGGAGAACACTGAGGTACAGGTTGCAAACTGGAAAGTATTGAAGTAGATAGGGAGGATGTGCTAGATATTCTTGAGGGTTTGAAGTTGGATAAGTCCCCTGGGCAGGACGGGATTACCCTAGGATTCTCTGGGAGGCAAGACAGGCGATTGCAGAGCCTCTGGCTCTGATCTTCAGGTCGTCGTTGGTTACGGGTATGGTTCCGGAAGACTGGAGGATAGCGAATATGGTCCCATTGTTCAAGAAGGGGAAGAGAGACCTTCCAGGGAATTATAGGCCAGTTAGTCTTACTTCTGTTGTGGGCAAAGTATTGGAGAGAATTATTAAGGATAGGATTTATAGTTATTTAGAGAGAAATGAATTGATTGGGGGTAGTCAGCATGGTTTTGTGAAGGGTAGGTCGTGCCTTACTAACCTGATTGAGTTTTTTGAAAAAGTGACCAAAGAGGTGGATGGGGGTAAGGCGGTTGATGTGGTATATATGGACTTTAGTAAGGCGTTTGATAAGGTGGCCCATGGAAGACTTCTGCAGAAATGCAGATGTATGGGATAGAGGGTGATTTAGCTAATTGGATTAGGAATTGGCTAGCAGATAGAAGACAGAGGGTGGTTGTTGATGGGAGATATTCATCGTGGAGTTTGGTTACAAGTGGTGTACCGCAGGGGTCTGTTTTGGGGCCCCTGCTGTTTGTAATTTTTATAAATGATCTGGATGAGGGTATTGAGGGATGAATTAGTAAATTTGCAGATGACACTAAAGTCGGTGGAGTGGTAGATAGTGAAGAGGGGTGTTATAGTTTGCAGAGTGACTTGGACAAGTTGCAGAGCTGGGCCGAGAGGTGGCAAATGGAGTTGAATGTGGAAAAGTGTGAGGTAATGCACTTTGGCAGGAATAATAAATGTGTAGAGTATAGGGCTAATGGTAGGATTCTTAATAGTGTTGATGAACAGAGGGATCTTGGTGTATTTGTGCATAGATCACTGAAAGTAGGCAGTCAAGTCGATAAGGTTGTTAAGAAGGCATACGGAGTCTTAGCTTTTATTGGTAGGGGGATTGAATTTCGGAGCCGCAACGTCATGTTGCAACTGTACAAAACTCTAGTGCGGCCGCACTTGGAGTATTGTGTGCAGTTCTGGTCCCCCACATTATAAGAAAGATGTGGAGGCATTGGAGAGGGTACAGAGGAGGTTTACCAGGATGTTGCCTGGTATGGAGGGCAGGTCTTATGAAGAGATGCTGAGGGATTTGAGGTTGTTTTCGTTAGAGAGGAGGCGGCTAAGAGGAGACCTTATCGAAGCATGTAAGATGATTAGAGGTTTAGATAGGGTGGACAGTGATAGCCTTTTTCCTAGGATGGAGAAAGCTAGCATGAGGGGACACAGCTTTAAATTAGGGGTGATAGTTATAGGACGGATATCAGAGGTAGGTTCTTTACCCAAAGGGTGGTTCGGGAGTGGAATGCCCTGCCTGCAGCAGTTGTAGATGCGCCAAGTTTGGTGGCGTTTAAGAGGTCAGTTGATAAGTATATGGAAGAGAAGGGAATGGTTTAGTTTGGAGGGTCATTGCTTTTTATAATGGTCGGCGCAACATCAAAGTCCGAAGGGCCTGTTCTGCGCTGTAATGTTCTATGTTCTATGAAGATAAATTTTCTCATGCCCCAGCTGGAGATTACTTCCAGCCAGGCTCAATAAGAGCAGATCAGCTACTGGACTCCGCTTTGAAAAGGTTAGTGTAGAGTTAGCACAGCAACATTCCATCATCAAGAAACTGAATGTGGCGATAAGCACATTGTGAGTCAGCTTGTTCTTTAGTACTAGCTGTACCGAGCTGTGAATGCTAACAGTCTGTATCACTGCACTGTGATTAAAAACTCCCCTTGATAATTTTGATAAGTACGGAGTATTTTGTTGGAAAATGTCGCAATTTGCACACAACAACCGCTTCTTTAAGATGGATAAACATTCTGGCGCCCTTCCTTGAGGTACACAAGGAACCCAAGAGGTGCCAAACCAGACATCAGGCGGGATTGGTCAATGAGCTCAGCTTTTCCGAGGATTTTCCAGAAGGAGAAAGGGTTTTTTTTTTCAGTTTGTGTGGCCATTATAGTGAAGGTACATCTGTCAATGGTGTGATCGTAGAATCCCTATAGTGCAGAAGCAGACATTCAGCCCACAGAGTCTACACTGACCCTCCAATGCATCATCGCATCTAGAACCCATCCCTGTAACTCCGCTGATCTCCCTAACCTTCACATAGTGGTGATACGGTGGCACAATGATTAGCACTGCTGCCTCACAATGCCAGAGACCCGAGTTCAATTCCAGCCTTGGGTCACTGCAGAGTGCTAAATTCTCCTATGGCAGACCTGAGCAGGCACTGGAGTATGGCAACCAGAGGATTTTTGCGGTCACTTGCAGTGTGAATGTAAGCCTACTTGCGACTATTAAATAAACTTTATCTTGGGCCATTAAGGAGCAAATTCATCATTGCTAACCTGCGCATCTTTGGAAGTGCGGAAGGAAACGGGAGCGCCTGGAGGAAACCCGCGCAGACACGAGGAGAATGTGCAGACTCCACCCAAGGCTGGAATTGAGCCCGGGTCCCTGGCACTGTGAGGCAGCAGTACCAACCACTGTGCCAACGTGCTGCCCATGATGGGGAGAAAGGGTGGGGGAGGCAGATCAGTGTTGATGAGGAATGCCATTGATGTGGTGTAGCGAGGGATGTGTTGCCCAGTGTGTGGTGAGTTTTAGCTTCAGTTGGGTGCGGCTGACATTCTTCTGCACAGATTGGTAAATGGACTGCAGCACTGTGTGAATCTAACCTGGTCGATGCTACACTCTGCTGTACAATTTAATCAATCGCAAACGTTCCTTTTCGAAGGTTCAGCTCCACAGAGACTCTGTGTTCCTGACGGTCCTGTATCTCTTGCCAGAGCCCCTGACTCATTGTTCACCCACGTGCCACAGCCAACAGAATGGGACGTTGTTTTGGGTGCTTTGCCCAGTGCTTGTGGAACGCTGCTTTATTTTGGTCTCTGGCATTCCCAAACGCATCTGGATTGGAAATTTAGCTCCACTTTTGATTCTTCACTCAGCATCTGTGTTGCGGACTGGCTTTTTAATTACGTGGCTGCAACACATTACGAGGACAAACAGAATTCGAAAGTTTTGGAAAGTCATTTTTCCTCCATGATGTTGTTAATTTCTAGCAAATCACGTGTTGATTTCAGTCAGGTGACCCTAGGGGTTAGCCCATCCCATTGAGAAACTGCAAACACCTACAGGATACAGAGATTAGTGCATCACAGAGATTCAAATATAGTTTAAAGTTTATTTATTAGAGTCACATATAGGCTTAACATTAACATTGCAATGAAGTTACTGCAAATTTCCCCTTGTAACTTTGGTTACAAGTGGTGTACCTCAGGGATCTGTTTTGGGGCCCCTGCTGTTTGTAATTTTTATAAATGATCTGGATGAGGGGATTGAAGGATGGATTAGTAAATTTGCAGATGACACTAAAGTCGGTGGAGTGGTAGATAGTGAAGAGGGGTGTTATAGTTGCAGAGAGACTTGGACAAGTTGCAGAGCTGGGCCAAGAGATGGCAAATGGAGTTTAATGTGGAAAAGTGTGAGGTAATGCACTTTGGCAGGAATAATAAATGTGTAGAATATAGGGCTAATGGTAGGATTCTTAATAGTGTTGATGAACAGAGGGATCTTGGTGTATTTGTGCATAGATCCCTGAAAGTAAGCAGTCAAGTTGAGAAGGTTGTTAAGAAGGCATACGGAGTCTTAGCTTTTATTGGTAGGGGGATTGAATTTCGGAGCCGCAACGTCATGTTGCAACTGTACAAAACTCTAGTGCGGCCGCACTTGGAGTATTGTGTGCAGTTCTGGTCCCCACATTATAAGAAAGATGTGGAGGCATTGGAGAGGGTACAGAGGAGGTTTACCAGGATGTTGCCTGGTATGGAGGGCAGGTCTTATGAAGAGAGGCTGAGGGATTTGAGGTTGTTTTCATTAGAGAGGAGGCGGCTAAGAGGAGACCTTATCGAAGCATATAAGATGATTAGAGGTTTAGATAGGGTGGACAGTGATAGCCTTTTTCCTAGGATGGAGAAAGCTAGCACGAGGGGACACAGCTTTAAATTAAGGGGTGATAGTTATAGGACGGATATCAGAGGTAGGTTCTTTACCCAGAGGGTGGTTAGGGAGTGGAATGCCCTGCCTGCGGCAGTTGTAGATGCACCAAGTTTGGTGGCGTTTAAGAGGTGAGTTGATAAGTTTATGGAAGAGAAGGGAATGGTTTAGTTTGGAGGGTCATTGCTTTTTATATTGGTCGGCGCAACATCGAAGGCCGAAGGACCTGTTCTGCGCTGTAATGTTCTATGTTCTAGTTGCCACACTCCGGCACCTGTACGGGTCAACGCATCTAACCAGCACGTCTTTCAGACTGTGGAAGGAAACCGAAGCACCCGGAGGAAACCCACGTGGACACTGTGGGTGGGTGTGCAAACTCCACACAGACAGTGACCCCAAGCGGAGAATCGAACCCAGCTCCCAGGCACAGTGAGGCAGTGGTGTTAACCACAGTGCCAGGAGGATGGGTTGTTGCTGGGATTTGAGAGCAGTTCGCTTTATAGGGGAGTGGGGGGAGAGTCTGGGTTATCGGGGGAGTGGGGGGGGGGAGGGGCTGGATTGTCAGTGGGGCTGAGGGAGGTGGGGGAGGGGCTGGTTGTTGGATGGGGGGGGGGAGGGGCGGTTATCAGAGGGTTGGGGGAGGAGTTGAGTCACTGGGAAGGCTGGGGGAGGGGCTGGGTTGCTGGGGGAGGGGCTGAGTTGCTGGGGGAGGAGCTGGATTGTCAAGGAGTTGGGGGGGAAGGGATCGAGTTGCTGGGAAGGCTGGGGGAGGGGCTGTGTTATCAGCGGGTTGGGGAGGAGTTGGAGTTGCTGGGGGAGCTGGGAGAAGGAGCTGGATTGCTGGGGCAACTGGGGGTGGGGCTGTGTTGTCAGGAGGTTGGGGAGGGGTTGGGCTGCTGGGAAGACTGGGGGGAGGGGCTGGGTTGCTGGGTGAGAGGCTGGGTCATTAAGTGATTGGGGGAGGAGTTGAGTTACTGGGAAGGCGAGGGGAGGTGCTGGGTTGTCAAAGGGTTGGGGGAGGGTTGGCTTGCTGTGGGCCCTGAAGGAGGGGTTGTGTTGTCAGAAGGTTGGGGGAGGGTTGGGTTGCTGGGAGGGCTGGGAGTGGGGCTGTGTTGACACTTTGTAGTTGGTGCCAGACTTACTGGGTTTTCAGGGTGGGTGGGACACAATGTTTGGGGGGGGGAGGTGGGTGACTTCGGTAATTTGAACTAATTAACAACCCGAAGACTAGGGGAAAATAGGAAGTTCAATAGCCAATTGGCACTTTAATTTTGATTCTTTAAGAGAGTTGTGATAGAAGTCTGCCCATGAACACAAGCAGAGAAACATGAAGAAACACTCTGGAAAATATTGAAACAGCCCAAAGCAACTTCTTCACGAGCCTGACCCTACGGTGTGTGAATTTTATTGAATACTCTCACAAGATGTGATAGCTAATTGTTTACACTGAGACATCGACAGATACAAGTACATCCTCCATTCATACAGCAGACTCTGCTACGTAAACTGATGGGTTGCTGTGTGGACTTGCCCAGGATGTCCATTTGGGGAATCCTCTGTTACTGATCTGCCAGAGAGAGCAGGAACAAATTGTTAGGGAATTAATTCCATGGCTTTGGACACTAAATCACACTTGGAATACTATGTGCAGTTCTTGTCATCCAATTATAGAAAGGATATTATTAAACTAGAAAGAGTGCAGAAAAGATTTACTAGGATGCTACTGGGACATGATGGTTTGATTTATAAGGAGAGGCTGGATAGACTGGGACTTTTTTCTCTAGAGTGTAGGAGGCTGAGGGGTGATCTTATAGAGGTCTATAAAATAATGAGGGGCACAGATCAGCGAGATAGTCAATATCCCTTCCCAAAGGTAGGGGAGTCTAAAACTAGAGGGCATTGGTTTAAGGTGAGAGGGAAGAGGTACAAAAGTGTCCAGAGGGACAATTTTTTTTTCCCCATATAGAGAGTGAAGTGTCTGGAACAAGTTGCCAGAGGCAGTAGTAGAGGCAGTTTTCTCTTTTAAGAAGCATTTACATAGTTACATGGGTACAGAGGGATATGTGCCAAATACGGGCAATTGGGATTAGTCTAGGATTAGTCTAAAGATAAAGGTGCATGTATAAGTTGGGCCGAAGGGCTTGATTCCATGCTGTAAACCTGTTTGACTCTATGACTAAGCCGAGAACTCTACTGGCCCACCTGCCATGGGAGTCCGAGTGAATGAGTGGAGAAGCCTGTTGACCTTGGGTGGGATTTTAGTTTTGGAATGAGAAAGGCTGTAAAGTCACACCCTAAATGTCCTCTGAGCCAAATATGAATGGGGCATTTTTATCTTGAAGTATGTAACGTCGGAGAATGGATGAAGCATCATTGTGAAGACTTTGCTCTAAATGGATGGGCACAGTAGCACAGTGATTAACACTGCTGCCTCACAGCTCCAGGGACCTGGGTTCGATTCCCAGCTTGGCTCACTGTCTGTGTGGAGTTTGCATGTTCTCTCCGTGTCTATGTGGGTTTCCTCTGGGTACACCGGTTTCCTCCCACAGTACAAAGATATGCGGGTTAGGTTGACTGACCATTAAAATTGCTCCTTAAACTGCTGAGAGGCATAGGTTAGAAGGATTAATGGGTAAATATGTAGGGATATGGAGGTAGGGCCTGCGTGGGGTTGTGATTGGTGCAGACTCGATGGGCCAAATAGCTTCTTTTTGTACTGTAGGATTTCTATGATTCTTTGATTCTGCTGGTTAGCACTGCTGCCTCACTGTGCCAGGGACGCAGGTTAATTACCAGCTTGCATCCATGTCTGTGTAGAGTCTGCATATCCTCCCAGTGTCTGCGTGGGTTTCCTCCGGGTGCTCTGGTTTCCTCCCACAGTCTGAAAGATGTGCCACTTAGGAGCATTGGCCATGCTAAATTCTCCCTTAGTGTACCCGAACAGGCACTGGAGTGTGGAGACTAGGGGATTTTCACAGTGGATTCATTGCAGTGTTAATATACTTGTGACACTAATAGATAAACTTTAAACCATATTTGGAGCTCCATGGTACACTAATCTCTGTATCCTCCGGGTGCCCTCAGTCTATTCACGACCAAGAAATAAACTGTAATTTAGAAATAAAATGTGTTCATTCAAGAGCAACGTTCTTTGTTTTGTTGGGTCTATCCATGGTCTGAAATCAGCCTGATATTTGTGAGATTGTGAGGTGTGTTGAATACTAACACTCTCCCACCTAACTAAAATCAGGATTGAATAATTCATCGTTCTTGGGAGAATTTTTCCCAGTGTCCTGGCAGATGATACCCTCAACTAACATCATCCATTCCTGAATTATACTCTTGATTACACTTGAAAGGTACATCACTTGACTGGGAAAAAGCCTTGGGACAACTGGAATTATAAAAGGAGCTGGATGTAGAACTCACTGTGCAGAATGTGATCTTGACCCTTTTATTAACAAGGCATGTGAGCATTAGGAGCTAGTGTAGACCACCCAGATTCTCCAGCCTAGTCCGCACCATTCCCGCTGATCTGACTGAAACCTGAATCCCACATTCCCGTCTCTTATTCAGTAATCAATCCCGGCACCAAACACTAACGCCAAGTGTTTGGTGAGCAACTTTTTTTTTATCGTAGAATTCCGTTAAAATTTACGTCACTGTAGCAACATTCTGCACGGAAGAGAAATACTCCAGAGTGACGGAGGTGTGGGATTTTCTGACAGTTTGCAGCCTCATGGTATGTGCTCGTTAAAGGAGCTCAAATGCTAATTGTCACCCGGAGACTTGGAAGCGAGCTCCGGACTTTCAAACTACGGACGAACTTTGGAATGAAGCAGTGTCAGTATTGTAGCTGTCGTGAGGTTTTTGAGATGGGAACACAAAACATTGAAATGCAGGGAATTTTTAATGCGTGAAGCATGAAACTGAGAGAGATCTTTGTGGGCCTGACTGAATGCTATTGGGATTCACCAATTATTCTGTGCAAAGATTTGTATCAGAGCACATTGTTGATTTTATTTGTTAATGAATTTGCATGTTTAATTGTACGCATGAGTGCTTGTTAGTGATACATGTTGTGTGCATGCATGTTACTTTGGATATGTAGTCCCACTTATATTTCACACCCCTCAAATTCCTCCTTTGGTGAGATTTCAACGTGCTATTATACTCATAGAACGCTATTACGGAATGATGGTTTGGAATCGGGAGGTTGACACAAAAAGTAATTATATAATCTCGATAGTGAAACAAGTTGCCAAGGATCCAGCCAATGCCCTTGCTGAAATCAATAAGGAAATGATTGCTATGGGCACCATGACACTTCAGCATCGAATGGCACTGGATTTTATCTTGGCATGATGTGGAGCTGCTGGCATTGGACTGGGGTGGGCACAGTGAGAAATCTCACAACTCCAGGTTAAAGTCCAACAGGATTATTCGGAATCACAAGTTTTTGGAGCGCTTCCTCTTTGCTTCATTCATCTGATGATGGAGCAATGTTCCAAAAATCCATGATTCCAAGTAAACCTGTTGGACCTTAACCTGCTTTATCTTGGCAGCCAGGGGTGGAACATGTGCCATAATTGGACCGTTGTGCTGCATATAATCCAGAGTCCATTATCAACCGAGCAATTCACGTTGAAAAAGAGGTGGAAAAACTCAAGTCAACACCAACACTTTAATCTCGGGGATGGACTTCAGGCTGGCTAGGTTCCCTTGGAGCATCAGTCATGCAAGGGATTGTGTTCTTTTCAATTATGATCTTATATTTGTAGCAATTGTGTGCCTGCTCAAACAGTGCGATACACTGGTAGTCAGGTCCATACACAGTGCAGTGATGACAGTTAGTGTGGGGAAAAGGAGATCCCAAGTGCCAAACAACCCTTTGGAATCCAAGGATATTTAGTGGCCTAATCTTGCCCTAGCTAAGAGCCAAAAGGAAGGGGATGGGGGGTATATTAGAGGATTTCAAAATACTTTGGGTTTAAAACACTAATAAAGACTATTAGAACAGAATGGTTTAGCTTAGGATAAGAATCATGGACTGCCTTATATATATTTTACAGAGATACTGTCTGCATAGAAACACATATAACCACAGTTAGAAAATTTAAACATGTATTTCTGAGAAGTGTGTTATTGGAGGGGCACACAGCTTGGTTAATGGTACAAAGTTCTCAGGCATCATGGGAAAATAGCCAGGCAAAGTGAACCACATTACTTATAACACTACACTCATAGAAGCATAGCTCTTATCAATATTGGTACCAAATAGTTCAGTGAAGGAGACATTCACTGGGCAAAGAAAACCTATTGGTTCCAGACAGCTTAATGAATAAGAAGAATATTAAACCAGATAAGTGTTCGAGAACAGCTGGCCATGGGAAAGTCAGGCAGAAACAACTAGCACTTCTTGTCTCCAATGCTATCAAAGGCTAACTGCAATTGGCCAAGATATATGTCATTTGTTAATAATGATTGACATGTGCTAATGAAGATTGGTTCTTTTCCAACTGGGATCAGCCAATATGCATGTAAAAGACTTTTGGAAATTGTATAATTATATTGCCGATGTGATGTAACTGCAGAGAAGTGTTGGATCG
This sequence comes from Sphyrna mokarran, assembly GCA_024679065.1. NCBI lineage: Eukaryota > Metazoa > Chordata > Chondrichthyes > Carcharhiniformes > Carcharhinidae > Sphyrna > Sphyrna mokarran. The sequence continues at coordinate 35,035,391 of JAGIQG010000028.1, forward strand.
CCCAGTTCTGCTCTCCTAGCATACATTGGTCAATAAACATCTTTCACCAGGATATCAGCAAGTCTTTGTATTAGCTGAAATTAAGCTCAATACTTCACCTCTGTAAAAATCCCTACAGTGTGCCATAAATGTGTGTGTGTGTGAATGTGTATGGTATATGAGCATGTTGCATCTGTGCGCCACACATGTTGTGTGCATGCATGTGTGTGGTGTGTTTCCATATGTTGTATGTGCTTTATGCATGTCTGTGATTTGTGTGGGTGTCATCCATGTGGGGTGCATGTGCAGACTGTGTTTGTGGGTGGGTATGTGTGCACGTTGTGTGCATCATGCATGTTGTGGTATATGTGCATTGTACATGTGCATCATGCATGTGTGCGGTGCGTGTGCATGTGAATGTCATGCATGTGTACGGTGTACGTGTTTGTTGTGTGTCATGTTTCTGTGGTACATGTGTGTGTCCATGCATGTGTGTAGTATGTGTGCATGTTATGCGTGTGCCATGCATATATGTGGTATGTTTGTCATGCCTGTGTATGGTGTATGTATATATTGTGTGTGTGTGTGTGTGTGTGTGTGTGTATTTATGTAGGGGCAAGGCTCCATGATGGGAAAATGCTCCAGTAACTTTTCCAATACAATTGAGCCTTGGCTGGGTTTCAAATATCCCTGAGCTCTATGTATTTTACACAGATTACTTACTTACTGATAACTGCACAGGCTGATTCACGTTGGAAAGTGGGTTCAATCCTATATTCACGGCCTCTCTGAATACCACAGGAACAGTGAAATAATAAGCTGTACAAACTTTCAAACTGTGCTGGCCTGAGACAACAATAGAATTGTTTGCATTGGCTTCAACTTGTCTTGGGCTAGTGAGACAGAAATTAGGTAAAGTTCCCCTTCTCCTGTCACTGCAGCCGGGAGGTGTAGATATTGGAACACAACAGGGACCAGGCTGGACATTGAAGGCTTTCAGAATTGACCACTCACCTTGCTTTGAGGAATGAGTGTTTGGGGAAGGTGCTGAGAGGAGCCCCTGTGGAATTCTACCCCACAGGTAGAAGGCTCGTCTGCGGGGACAGAGTGGGGAATGTAGGAAAAGAGAAGAAGGACGGCGTGCATTCGAAGAAATCAGAAGAAATGTGAAGGAGTTCTGAAAATAATAAATTGCCCCAAAGCCTGTGCCGCAGATGTTACAGGGACTGAACATAACAAAGAACAGATGAACCTTGGCACAACGCTGCAGACATGAAGATAGCGATTCTCTCTGTGGCATGTTAGCGCATTCGGATACAGATGGAAGCAATCTGAGTTCGTGCCAGAGTGGAATCCTGTATGCTTGCTGTCAATTTTTAGAATTGTACAGGATTCTCTGTGCAGAGTGGAGCCTTAACCCCTTATTATCAAGGCATATAATCATGAGCCCAAAAAAAGGCACCATCGTCAATAAAATGTGTTTAGTGAGCAGCCTGAAGTTTGTTTACTAACAGGGCAAAGTCTGCGACGGGGAGACTCTCTGCTGGGACATGGGAGATAGGCCAAAGCATCTCCAGAAAGAGGGCACACAGTTGGCAAATTTCACTCAAGATCATGAGCACTGAAAGGGGCCCAAAGCTGCAACAAAGATCCTTAGACAGCAAACCCATGAGCCACTTCCATCTAGAAAGACAAGGGCAGCAGATACATGGGAACATTACTATCTGTAAGTCTACCCCCAGCAGCCCTGATTTGGAAATATATCGCCGTTCCTTCACAGTCACTGAGTTAAAATCCTGGAATTCACTCCCTAACAGCATTGAGGGTCAGTCCACAGCACACGGATTGCAGTGATTCAAGAAGGCAGCTCACCATCACCTTCTCAAGGACAACTAGGGATGGGCAATAAATGCTGGCCCAGCCAGCGATGCCCATGTCCCACAACTGAATAAACAAAAAAAGTGAGATTAGCCCGCGTTTAGTGCCTAAGAGCACCTTGGTAACAGAGTTGAAGTCAACGCTAGGGGTGTTAGCCTGGGGGAGCTCGAGAAGAAGTTGACTACCGCTGAAAATCCCAGCCAGAACCTTCCGGAAGCAGCGCAGCATTTTGGTGCATTGTGTTAGTCCCAATACCGCGAGCAGATTCAGAAAAATGCAAGGTGATGTAGCGGCAATACCCATTTCATAAATGTTGGAATGGTGGAGAGATTATTTTCAGGTGCAGGGAACAGATGACTGTGTAGAATTTGTACATTTTCCCCATGGGTTTCCTCAGGATGTTCTGCTTTAGAATGTAGAACAGTGCAGCTCAGGAACAAGACTTTGGCCCACATCCTTCCTGTAATATGGCGACCAAAATTGAACACACCTAATCAAACTTCTAAAAAGTTGCAATATGACATCCTGATTCTTGTACTCAATAGCCTGGCCTATTGAGGCAAGCATACCACTTGCCTTCTTTACCACTCTATCTACTTGTGTGCCCACTTTCAAAGAGCTATGGATTTGAACCCCAAAATCCCTCTGTACCTCAACGCTGTTCAGAATTCTGCCATTAACTGTATGCTTACCCTCACCATTTCTTCTTCCAAAGTTCTGCACCTCACACTTGCCCAGATTAAACTCTATCTGCCACTTCCCTGCCCATATCTGCAGCTGATCTATATCTAGCTGTATCCTTTGACAACCTTCTACAACTAAACCTTCTACAACTAAACACAACTAAACACTATCTACAACTCCATGTGTCGTCTGCAAACTTACTAACCCACATTTTCATCCAAGTCATTTCTACATATCAAGAAATACAGTTTCCTCCCTGAGTCCAGAGAATGTGGATGTTAAGTGAATTAGTCATGGTAGATTGTCTTTTAGTGTCGCACGATGCATTGGTTAGATGGATTAGCTATATAACTGTGTGGGGTTACGGGTATACGGTGGGGAAAGGGTCTGGGTAAGAAATTCTGTCAAAACTCAGTGAGCTAAATGGCCTCCTTCTACACTGCAGATATTCTAAAAAAAACACCTTGTTGGATGGCTGTCAATTTCACTGGGATTAAGAGAGTGCTTTGCCCATAGAAATCTTTGCTGGGGGTCCGGAGATCACAGAGTCATAAAGTCATAGAGGTTTACAGCATGGAACAGGCCCTTCGGCCCAACTTGTCCATGCCACGGTCTGGAGGAAGAAGAGAGGATGAGGTGACACCACCCAGAAAGTGACATGTGGGCGAGGTGACATGCTTCCTCAGAACAGAATAACCCTCCTCCACTAGAACCATCGTGCTTTGTCCAAGAACCAAGAGCTCTCTCTCAGCCCAAGAACACTCTGAACCTTCAGTGCAAATGGGTGCATGGAGCACCCACCTTCTGCTTCTATCCATGGACTCTAGCTGAGATAATTAGTTATTAGACAGACTGGCATCATAATCTGGTATCTGCTGACCACTTGTTGAATAATATTATATCTTACCAGGTTACTGAGTAGATACATAGCTTCCCGACAACCTTTCTCTATCTCTCTCCAGAGAGCTAATCACTTAGTCCCAATAAACAGTCCTTTATGTGCAGGTTTAAATTTACCTCTCTGATTTTATATACTACAGCCTAGTTATTAAGACTTTGACCCACGGCCAAGGCATTTACTTGACAATTTACCTAATGATTCTCCCACTTTTAAAGATTGATGCAAGTCTAAAATGGAATCTTCAGCTATATTCCACCCTTAATCTCTCTCCCAAAATATACCAATTTAATTTCTTTACCTAGGGCAGACAGATGGCAGATGGAATTCAATCCTGATAAATGTGAGGTGATGCATTTCAGGAAAAAGAATGTAGGGGGGAGGTTTATGATAAAGGGTAGACCTATTAAGAGTATAGAAACGCAGAGGGACCTGGGGGTGCAGGTGAACAAGTCTCTGAAGGTGGCAGAGCAAGTGGAGAAGGTTGTGAAGAAAACATATAGTATGTTAGCCTTTATAGGAAGGGGTATAGAGTACAAGAGCTGGCCTTTAATGTTGCAGTTGTATAAAACGTTGGTTAGACCTCATTTGGAATACTGCGTCCAGTTCTGGTCGCCTTACTACCGGAAGGACGTGGAGACTCTGGAGAGAGTGCAGAGGAGGTTTACCAGGATGCTGCCTGGTATGGAAGGTCTGAGTTACGAGGAGAGGTTAGGCAAATTGGGACTGTTTTCCTTAGAAAGACGTAGACTTAGAGGAGATCTAATAGAGGTGTACAAGATTATGAGGGGTATAGATAGAGTAAACAGGGTTAAGCTTTTTCCTAGGATGGACTCGAATAGCACGAGGGGTCACGGGCTTAGGGTGAGGGGGGTAAGATATAATTTGGATGCTAGAGGGAGTTTTTTCACACAGAGGGTGGTGGGGGTATGGAATGCGCTGCCAAGTAAAGTGGTGGAGGCAGGCACTCTGGAGTTATTTAAGAAATACTTAGATGGGCACATGAACAGAATGGGAATGGAGGGGTATAGAAAACTGATTTAAAATAGGGATCATGAGCCTTGGGAGTCCCTGGGAAGTGTGTAAATAGATGATGATATTGATGTACTTGTTTTTATCCTACAGGTGCTTTGGTCCACCTTGTTGTCTAACGAGGGGCATACACGCGATGGGTCGTGAGAGGACTGCTCTTGGATTTTTTTCTTCGAGAGTATCCTAGTGCTTCACGTCGTTAGTGTACGCTTGACCTGGACCATTTGATGGGCAACACGACAGCTCAGTGACTATCGCTGTGCTGTGCAGATACATGGATTTGGGCCTGTGTCTGTGGGAGTTTGCGCATTCTCCCCGTGCTTGCGTGGGTTTTCTCCGGGTGCTCCGGTTTCCTCCCACATCCCAAAGATGTGCTCTTAGGCTAATTGGCAAAACAAATTCTCCCTAAATTGTCTCAAATTTGGTTTTTAATCCATAGATTTATAAACATGGACAGGGATGGCGGGTAGAGGTGGGAACATCAGGGTGGCGGCACAGACTTGTTGGGCCGAAGGGCCTGTTTCCCGTGCTGTTTTGTTCTTTGATCTTTGTTCTTTGAATCTCCGCAGTGCAAAAGGAGGCTATTTGGCACTGAATCTCCGACTCTCTCTAAGAGTATCTTACCCAGGCTCTCCCCTCTACCCTATCCCCATAATCCCAAGCATTTGCCCCGCTAATTCCCCTAATCTGTACATTATCTTGGGACACTAAGGCACAATTTAGCATGACTAATCCATCTAGACTGCACCTTGCAATGTTCTGATTTAGTGGTATTTGCTATCCATCTGCCCAATCCATCATCCTGTCTCTGTTCTCCTCATCTTAACCATATTTGTATGGTTGTGGAATTGAGTTGAGTTTGTGAAGTGTGGTCCCTTTAAGAGTTAGTTTTGTGTAGTGCGGCAATGTTTAAAATACAGGCACAGTAAGAAGTCTCACAACACCAGGTTAAAGTCCAACAAGTTTTTTGAAGTAAACCTGTTGGACTTTAACCTGGTGTTGTGAGACTTCTGACTATGTTTACCCCAGTCCAACGCTGTCATCGCCACAAAATGCAGGCACACGGGGTACACAGATTGCAACTTTTGTAACATGGACCAAGCATCGGGGTTGCTGTGGTAACTGGCTTTGCAGACTTTTGAATTTTGAGTGCCTGTCAGTTTAAAGAAGACACTCAGCCATCAAGAACTTTTCAAATTTGAATTTGTTGTTGTTGAGCACATCAGACCAATCCTGGGATAGGAAAGTTGATTAGATCGTCAGGATTATAAAGAGGAATTTGACGGCCTGCAGCAGTGCAGTTAGTTCAATTGATAAGCTAACACCTCGAGAGGGTAAGGGCTAAAAAAAAAATCTCTTCAGAAAACTCTCCATCTATCTAATGAAGGGTACCAAATCAGAAAGAGTTTACAGTCAGCGGAATCAACAGAAGAATTCCAAAGGCTTTCCCAAGACAAAACATCTGCTTGTATATTTTCTTTCAAGCAGCTGTTTATTTTGTCTACTCCATCAATATTTTTACTTTTGTCTAGATTTAGATTTAGATGTGAAGGCCCTTAGTGAAGAAAGGATTTTACCATTTGCTCCTGACATTTCTCCTTAGCTTCCTTCATTCTCTTGGCCAAACGCTTAGCTTCCTTGTTCTTTTGAATACGTTCTTCCTTCAGGAAAATGTATCTTCTTTTGTGCTGTAGAACCCAAAGAGTTACCAAACGTTGAATCTTAGGAGCTTTGATTCCACGCTTCTTACCTTCCTTGAACAGAGATCTCCTCACAACATATTGGCGTACATCAACCTCCTTGGAGAAGTTAAACAGCTTATCGATTTTGCTAACCTTCTTCGCTCCAAGACAGCAGAGCACAGTATTGTCCGTCAGACCAGAGATGTCCCTTCTCACTTTTCTTAATAATAACTAAATTCAGGACATTAAGGTCGGCACCAACAATACATCCATGAACAGATTTTCGTTTGCGTTCACCACTCCTCCCAGGACGATAACAGGAATGCCCCTTGCTGAGCAGCAGACGGACACAGCCGTTAGTCAAGATACCTTATCAGAACATAAGAAGTAGGAGCAGGAGTGGGCCATCTAGCCCCTTGAGCCTGCCCCACCATTCATGGCTGATCTGATAGTGGCTCAGTTCTACTGCTCCCCATAACCCTTAATCCCCTTATTAGTCAGAAATCTGTGGCTTAAACACATTTAACAAGGTAGTTTCCACTGCTTCAATGGGCAGAGAATTCCAAAGATTCACTACCCTCTGGGAGAAGAAGTTCTTCCTCAATGCTGTTCTATATTGACTCCCCCTTATTTTGAGGCTGTGCCCTCTCGTTCTTGTTTTCACCTCGCTTTGTGGGGAAGTTCTGCTTGTCATTGTCACCACTGGTGCACACAATGTAAGAACTCAGTAAGAATTTAGCAACACCAATTTATAATCCAACCGATTTATTTGATAGCAAAAAAGCGAGCTTTCGACTCCTGTGTCTTCTTCAGGCAAATGCAGTGTTCTGGTCTGCAATAGCACACATCAGCACAGACAGTCAGAGATTGCTGATTAGAATGCGAATCCTTACATCTAACCTGCTATTCAAGTGTTAAAGTGGCGAACAATGTGTGTGAAGGGAATCCTGAGCATTGGTTAGAGAATTGTGTATTTTCTCCAGACAGCACAGTAAGTGAGGTTTTTTGCTAACCCAGGCAAGTTACGGGGGTTACAGATAGTGTGTCATGAAGCCAAGATCCCTGTTAAGACCGTCCTCATGTGTGCGGAGCTTGGCTATCAGTCTCTGCTCAGCGACTCTGCGCTGTCGTGTATCACGAAAGCCCCCTTGAAGAACATTTACCCGCAGGTCGGAGGCCGAATGCCCATGACTGCTGAAGTGTTCGCCCACAGGAAGGGAACTGTTTTGCCTGGTGATTGCTGAGCGATGCTCATTCATCCGCTGTCGTAGTGTCTGCATGGTCTCCCCAATATACCATGCTTCGGGACATCCTTTCTTGCAACGTATTAGGTAGACAACGTTGGCCGAGTTGCAAGAGTATGTACCGTGTACCTGGTGAATGGTATCCTCACGTTTGATGATGTCGTCCATGTCTATGATCCGGCATGTCTTGCAGAGGTTGCTGTGGCAGGGTTGTGTGGTATTGTGGTCACTGTTCTCCTGAAGGTTGGGTAGTTTGCTGCGAACAATGATCTGTTTGAGGTTGTGCGGTTGTCTGAAAGCAAGAAGTGGGGGGGTGGGGATGGCCCTAGCGAGATGTTCATCGTCATCAATGATATGTTGAAGATTCCGGAGAAGATGTCGTAGCTTCTCCGCTCCGGGGAAGTACTGGACAACAAAGGGTACTCTGTCCACCGTGTCCCGTGTTCGTCTTCTGAGGAGGTCAGTGCGGTTTATCGTTGTGGCACGTCGGAACTGTCGATCGATGAGTCGAGCGCCATATCCTGTTCTCACGAGGGCATCCTTCAGCGTCTGGAGGTGTCTGTCACGATCCTCCTCATCTGAGCAAATTCTGTGTATACGGAGGGCTTGTCCATAGGGAATGGCTTCTTTAACGTGTCTAGGGTGGAAGCTGGAGAAGTGGAGCATTGTGAGGTTGTCTGTCGGTTTGCGGTACAGTGAGGTGCTGAGGTGACCGTCCTTGATGGAGATGCGTGTGTCCAAGAATGCAACTGATTCTGGAGAATAGTCCATGGTGAGTCTGATGGTGGGATGGAACTTGTTGATATCATCATACAGTTGTTTCAATGATTGTTCACCATGAGTCCAAAGGAAAAAGATGTCATCAATGTATCTAGTATATAACCTTGGTTGGAGATCTCGTGTGGTGAAGAAGTCTTGTTCGAACCTGTGCATGAAGATGTTGGCATACTGAGGTGCGAATTTGGTCCCCATGGCTGTTCCGTGTGTCTGGATGAAAAGCTGATTGTTGAAGGTGAAGACATTGTGGTCCAAGATGAAGCGGATGAGTTGTAAAATTGCATCCGGAAACTGGCAGTTGTTGGCATTGAGTACTGAGGCAGTTGCAGCAATACCATTGTTGTGGGGGATGTTGGTGTAGAGCGCCGAGACATCCATTGTGACAAGGAGTGTCCCTGGTTCAACTGCTCCATGTGTGCTGAGTTTCTGTAGGAAGTCCGTAGTGTCAAGACAAAAGCTGGGGTTCTTTGTACAATGGGTTTCAGGATGCCCTCGATATAGCCGGAGAGGTTCTCAGTACGCATACTCCCCATCATGCCACACTCCCGTCACCCACACTCCCCTCACCCACACCTCTCCCTCTCACCCCACTCCCCGTCCCCACACTCCCCTCCACACATCATCCCATCACCCACACTCCCCTCACCCACACTCCCCTCCATCACCCACACTCCCATCACCCCCACATTCCCTCTCACCGCCAACTCCCCTCACTCCACAGAACTCCCCTCACCCACACTCCCCGTCACCCACACTCCCCATCACCCACACTCCCATCACCCCCCTCATCACCACTCTCTCGGCCCATCACCCCACTCCCTCACCCAACGCCCCTCACCCACACTCCCATCACCCACACTCATCCCATCGCCCACACTCCCCTCGCCCACACTTCCCTCACCCAGACTCCCATCACCCACACTCCCATCACCCACACTCCCCTGACCCACACTCCCATCGCCCACACTCCCCTCACCCACACTCCCCTCACCCACACTCCCCTCACCCACACTCCCCTCACCCCACTCCCCCTCACCCACACTCCCCTCCCCACCTCCCCTCACCCAAACTCCCCTCACCCCACACTCCCCTCACCCACTCCCCTCACCCACACTCCCATCACCCCCACTCCCCTCACCCACACTCCCCTCACTAACCCACACTCCCCTCACCCACACTCCCCTCACCCACACTCCCCATCACCCACACTCCCATCACCCACACTCCCCTCACCACACTCCCCATCACCCACACTCCCCTCAACCCACACTCCCCTCACCCACACTCCCCATCACCCACACCCATCCTCACCCACACTCCCCTCACCCACACCTCCCTCACGCACACTCCCCTCACCCACACTCCCATCACCCACACTCCCTCACCCACACTCCCCTCACCCACACTCCCCATCACCCACACTCCCCTAACACACTCCCCTCACCCACACTCCCCTCACCCACTCCCCTCACCCACACTCCCCTTCACCCACACTCCCCTCACCCCACTCCCCATCACCCACACTCCCACCTCACCCACACTCCCCTCACCCACACTCCCCTCACCCACACTCCCCTCACCCACACTTCCCTCACCCACACTCCCCTCACCCACACTCCCCTCGCCCACACTCCCCGTCACCCACACTCCCCTCACCCACACTCCCCTCACCCACACTCCCCTCACCCACACTCTCCGTCAACCCCACTCCCATCACCCACACTCCCATTACCCACACTCCCCTCACGCACACTCCCCTCACCCACACCCCTCTCACCCACACTCCCTGGAGCGGGGGTCCAAGATGTTTCCGAGAGGGTAGAGGGAATTTTGAAGGGTGGAGGATCTAAGGCTGATGTAATAGTTCATGTAGGAGAGAAGGATGTAGGAACAAAGTGCAGGGGGGCATACGTAGGCAGTTCAGGGAGTTGGGGGCTCGGCTGAAGTGTAGGGCCTCCAGGGTGGCATTCTCTGGGCTGCTGCCGATGCCCAGGACTGATAGGGTTAGGAATAATGAGGTACTCCAACTAAATGTGTGGTTGAGGGATTGGTGTAGGGCAGAGGGTTTCAGATTCATAGACCATTGGGAAGTCTTCATAAGGGAGGGGCATCTATACAAGAGGGACGGGGGACAGTTGTCTTGGAAGGGCACCCATATTTTAGCTGGGAAGTTAGCTGGAGTGTTTCGGCAGGGTTTAAACTAATATGGAGGGGGGGTGGGGAGACAGAGGGAACTGGGAGTGGGAGAGAGATGGGTGACAGGGTAAGTCCAGATGGCAAGAAGGAGGATCAGAGAGGGCCTGAGGGTCTTCAGTGCATGTGTTTTAATGCGAGGAGTGTGACTGGCAAAACAGATGAACTGAAGGTAATAATGTTCACGAGGAAGTTAGAAGTGGTGGCAGTGACTGAGACGTGGGTAAAGGAGGGGCAGGACTGGCAATTGAATATTCCAGGGTATAAGTGTTTTAGGCATGACAGAGGTGGTTTGAAGAGAGGAGGAGAAGTGGCGTTATTAGTTAAGGATCACATCATAACAGTGCAGAGGGAGGGTGGTATGGATGATTTAGGAATTGAGTCGCTATGGGTGGAGTTGAGGAATAGGAAGGGAGAGGTTACTATGTTGGGTGTGTACTACAGACCGCCCAACAGCCCGAGGGCCGTGGAAGAAGGGATATGCAGGGACATTTTAGATAAGTGTAGGAAGAATAGGGTAGTTGTAATGGGAGATTTCAATTTCCCTGGGGTAGATTGGAAGATCCCCAGAGTGGAAGGTGTGGACGGGGAGGAATTTGTACAGTGTGTTTTGGAAGGGTCCTTGGAGCAGTATGTGGACAGCCCGACTAGAGAGGGGGCTATACTGGATCTGGTTCTGGGGAATGAGCCAGGGCAGGTGGTTGACGTTGTAGTAGGAGAGCATGTGTCAAACAGTGACCACAACTCTGTCTGCTTTAGGATATTAATGGAAAAAGATGAAGCCTGCCTTAAGGGGAGGGTGTTAAACTGGGGGAGGGTTAGATACAGCCAGATTAGGCAGGATCTTAAGGATACCGACTGGGATAAGCTGTTCGAGGGTAGGTCGACGCTGCACATGTGGGAGTCTTTCAAGGGAAAACTAAAATCTTTGCAGGAAAGACACGTGCCAGTAAGGAGGAAGGATGGGAAAGGTAGGATTAGAGAACCATGGGTTACTAGGGATATTGAGGACTTGGTCAGGAAGAAGCGGGAGGCGTATGTTAGATCTAGGCAACTGGGGACAGAGACAGCGCTGGAAGAATATAGAGAGTGTAGACGGGATCTTAAAAGGGGTGTCAGAAAGGCAAAAAGGGGCCACGAAATGGCTTTGGCAGGTAGGATTAAGGAAAATCCTAAGGCATTTTACTCCTATGTAAGGAGCAAAAGGATGATTAGAGGGAAGATTGGACCTCTCAGGGACAGAGGAGGGGAACTATGCTTAGAGCCTGAGGGAATGGGGGAGATCCTGAATGAATACCTTGCATCAGTATTCACGCAGGAGAGGGGCCTGATGTCTGGTGCCGGCTTTGAGAAATTTGAGGACCCGTTAAAGGAAATAATCATTACGAGGGAAGAGGTGTTGGGGTTTTTAGGCAGCATAAAGACTTATAAAGCTCCGGGGCCTGATGGCATTTACCCCAGGCTGCTAAGGGAGGTGAGAGATGACCTTGCTGGGCCTCTGACGCAAATCTTTGTCTCTTCTTTGGACACAGGTGAGGTCCCAGAGGACTGGAGGATAGCAAATGTAGTACCGTTGTTTAAAAAGGGTCAGAGGGATAACCCAGGGAACTATAGGCCGGTGAGCTTGACTTCAGTTATAGGTAAGCTAATGGAGAGGATCCTCAGGGACAGGATGTATGAGCATCTGGAGCGCTGCGATCTGATCAGGGATACGCAGCATGGCTTCGTTAAGGGGAGGTCGTGCCTTACGAATCTAGTGGAATTTTTTGAAGAGGTGACAAAAACGGTTGATGAAGGACAAGCCATTGATGTCGTCTACATGGATTTCAGTAAGGCGTTTGACAAGGTTCCTCATGGTAGGCTGATAGAAAAGGTGAAGGCGCATGGGATACAGGGCCAGGTATGTAGATGGGTTGAGAACTGGCTTGGGAGGAGGAGACAGCGGGTAGTAGTGGAAGGCTCTTTTTCCAACTGGAGGTCTGTCACTAGTGGTGTGCCACAGGGCTCAGTACTAGGACCTCTTCTATTTGTGGTTTATATAAATGACTTGGAAGAGGGGGTAGGTGGTGTGATCAGCAAATTTGCTGATGACACTAAGATACTTGGATTGGCGGGTACTGAGGAGCAGTGCCAGGCAATACAACAGGACATAGATAGGCTGGTAGATTGGGCAGATAGATGGCAAATGGAATTTAATCCGGATAAATGCGAGGTGATGCATTTTGGCCGGAATAATGTAGAGGGGAGTTATAGGATAAAAGGTAAAACTATCCGGAGTATAGAGACGCAGAGAGACCTGGGGGTGCAGGTTCACAAGTCTCTGAAGGTGTCAGTACAGGTGGAGAATGTGATAAAGAAAGCGTATGGTATGTTAGCCTTCATAGGAAGGGGTATAGAATACAAGAGTAGGAGTCTGATGTTGCAAGTGTATAGAACGTTGGTTAGGCCTCACTTGGAGTACTGCGTCCAGTTCTGGTCGCCGTACTACCGGAAGGATGTGGAGGCCTTGGAGAGAGTGCAGAGGAGATTTACCAGGATGCTGCCTGGTATGGAAGGGCTGTCTTACGAGGAAAGATTGAACACACTGGGGTTGTTTTCCCTTGAAAGACGTCGGCTGAGAGGGGATCTATTAGAGGTATATAAGATTATAAGGGGTATAGATAGAGTAAATGGTGGTAAGCTTTTTCCACCATTAGAAATGGATAGAACGAGGGGTCATGGCCTTAGGGTGAGGGGGGCTATGTATAAGACGAATATTAGAGGGCAGTTTTTCACACAAAGGGTAGTGGGGGTGTGGAATGCACTGCCGAGTAAGGTGGTGGGAGCAGGCACGCTAGGGTTGTTTAAGGGTCTCTTGGACAGCCACATGAGCGGTCTGCAGATAGAGGGATATAGGAGGACTGTCTAAATATCTTATTTGTTTCCACAGGCTATTCGGTCCACCTTGTTGACCAACAAGGCGCATGCATTCGGCAGGTCGTGCGAGGGCTACTCTTGGATGTTACTTCAGGATTTGCCTAGTGCTTCAAGTCGTCAGTGTATGCTTAAACTGGACCATCAGATGGGCAACATGACAGCTCAGAGACTATCGCTGTTGCTGTGCAGACACATGGATTTGGGCCTGTGTCTGCGGGAGTTTGCGCGTTCTCCCCGTGGTTGCGTGGGTTTTCTCCGGGTGCTCCGGTTTCCTCCCACATCCCAAAAATGTGCTCTTAGGCTGATTGGGTAACAAATTGTCCCTATATTGGTCCCGATATGGGAATCTTCCACAATAGGCATAGCCTAAAGTCATGGATATGTCATTAAGACGTTAGGATGGCGGTGCGGGCTCGTTGGGCCGAAGGGCCTGTTTCCCGTGCTGTGTTGCTCTTTGTTCTTTGTTCTTGTTCCCCTCACCCACACTCCGGTCACCCTGATTTCGATGCTCACGCTGCTTCCATTGTCCACTCCCTCTTTCGTTTCAGTTTGATTATTGTGATTATTTTCCGGAGAAAATAATTCGGATTATTTTCCGGAGAAGTCGATATGAGCTGATCGTGCGAAAATGAGGGGATCAAATTGACTTCTTCCTTCACAACTTAGTTTCACCTGAGGTCACGAAGTCAAAGTTTGATCCGATGTGGTGAACCAGAAGTGGGTGTAAATCAGTGACATTTACAGCACACCAGGCAATGACCATTGTCAATAAGAAAGAGTCTGAACCATTGCCCCTTGACATTCAATGGCATTCCCATCACTGAACCCCCACTATCCATTGACCAGAAATGACCCAGCCATACAAAAACTTTGGATACAAGAGCAGGTTAGAGACTGGGAATCCTGAAGCGAGTAACTCACCTCCTAACTTCCCAAAGCCCATCCATCTTCTAAAAGGCAGGAGATGGAATTCTCTCCACTTTGCCTGGATGAGTGCAGCACCAACAACACTCAAGAAGCTCGACACCATCCTGGACAAAGCTCGAAATTTATCCCTTCCATTGACTCTCTCTTCCACAGTGGCAGCTGTATGCACCATCTCCAAGATGCACTACAGGAACTCAGCAAGCTTCTTGACAGCAATCAATCCCACATCATTTTGTTTATCAGACCCTCCACTAACATTCCCAACTTTATTCCCACTCAGCTCCCCTAACTGCCCCTGATTTCCAATAATGTTAACAATCCCCTCTCAGCTAATGCCCCTTTCTTTTTCTTATCTACCATCGCCTCCCCTCAAATCATTCAGCCTAAATGCTTCTGATATTGCAAACACGCACCTGGACGGGATATTCCAGCTCCAAAGCTGGAAAATCCCACCCAAGGTCAACAGATCTTTGCATAGTCTGTGTACCGTTCACAATTCCCTTAGTGGGCAGGAAGGAAAACTCTGTATCCCATCTCCAACCTCCCTTTCTTCTTCCAAATCGCTCTGAAAGTGTCCTTCCTGTCCAGCTCTCTGTCTCTATCTTTCCTCCAATTCTGTGTTTGATTTGTCTGATCAAGTTACTATCCCTGTCACAGCGCCAACTCTTAGGAAAGTCACAGAAGATATCCTCGGTGAATGTTAATTTACTCTCCCCTCCTTGCCTTCCAGGGTGGCACAGTGTTTAGCATGACTGCCTCCCAACACCAGGGACCCAGGGTTGATTCCCAGCTTGGGTCACTCTCTGCCTGGATGTTCTCCCCGTGTCTGCGTGGGTTTCCTCCGGGTGCTCCGGTTTCCTCCTACATTCTGAAAGACGTGCTGGTATGGAGTTGTATTGGTCCAGCACTAGTCAGAGACAGAGGGAAAATACTGCAGATGCAATCGGGAGATAGAAACCATAAAAAAATTACAGCTCAGAAACAGGCCTCTTGGTCCTTCTTGTCTGTGCCGAACCATTTTTTTCCTAGTCCCACTGAACCGTACCCCTCCACACCCCTCCCATCCATGAACCCCGCATTTACCACTTTATCCGGCAGCTCATTCCACACTCCCACCACTCTCTGTGTGAAGAAGCTCCCCCTTCCCCCCCAAAATTCCCTTTAAACTTCTCTCCTTTCACCCTTAACCCATGCCCTCTGTTTCTTTTTCTCTCCCCAGTGGAAAATGACTGCTTGCACTCACTCTGTCTATATCCATCAAAATCTTATACATCTCTATCTAATCTCCCCTCATTCTTCTACGCCCCAGGGAATGAGATACTGTTCCTCCAATTTGCGTTGGGGGTTCATTGGGACATTGCAAAAGGACAGACATGTGGTCAGGACAGCAGGCTGGTGTGTGAAAATGGGAAGGAACAGGAAGGTCTGGGTCCCACTTGCGGACGGGGATTCAGCAAAGCGGTCACCCACTCTGTGTTTGGGTCTTTTCGATGTAGAGGAAACAGAGACAGTCAGAGATAGATTGCTTTGACAGACTTGCCCTCACGTCGCCTTTTGTGATACAATTTGTTTGATTAGAAACACAGTGCAGTGTCTTAGAATGTTTAAGGGCATCATATAAATGCAATAAAAACAGAAGAAGCTGGAGAACAGAGAGAGAAAAACAAGAGTTAACGTTTTAGAACAAAGAACGAAACAGCACGGGAAACAGGCCCTTCGGCCCAACGAGCCCGTGCTGCCACCCCGATGTTCCCACCGCTACCCGTGATCCCTGTCCATGTTTATAGATCTATGGAATAAAAACCAAATTTGAGACAATTTAGGGAGAACTTGTTTTGCCAATTAGCCTAAGAACACATCTTTGGGATGTGGGAGGAAACTGGAGCACCCGGAGAAAACCCACGCAAGCACGGGGAGAATGCGCAAACTCCCACAGACACAGGCCCAAATCCATGTATCTGCACAGCACAGCTATAGTCACTGAGCTGTCGTGTTGCCCATCAAATGGTCCAGGTCAAGCGTACACTAACGACGTGAAGCACTAGGATACTCTCAAAAAAAATCCAAGAGCAGCCCTCTCATGACCCATCGCGTGTTTGCCCCTTGTTAGACAACAAGGTCGACCAAAGTAACTGTAGGATAAAAACAAGTACATCAATATCATCATCTATTTACACACTTCCCAGGGACTCCCAAGGCTCATGATCCCCATTTTAAATCAGTTTTCTATACCCCTCCATTCCCATTCTGTTCATGTGCCCATCTAAGTATTTCTTAAATAACTCCAGAGTGCCTGCCTCCACCACTTTACTTGGCAGCGCGTTCCATACCCCCACCACCCTGTGTATGAAAAAACTCCCTCTGGCATCCAAATTATACCTTACCCTCCTCACCCCAAGCCCGTGACCCCTTGTGCTGTTCGAGTCCATCCTAGGAAAAAGCTTAACCCTGTTTACTCTATCTATACCCCTCATAATGTTGTACACCTCTATCAGATCTCCTTTGAGGTCCATATGTGTTTATCCAACATTTTCTGTCCTTAATTCCCAATTTTGAGATCTTGACTATGGACTTCCTAAATGCAACTTATTGTTGAGTCATTTCCCATGTGGAATCTCCTGTGGATTTTATTGTTGGGAATTTTATCTTGGATTACAGATTGCAATTGAACTGTGTGTTGAAGGGTTGGGTTACCTTGTGCCCTCACAACAAGTGCAATAAACTGGCAAGTGGAGACTCCACTCGACCAGCAGCCGTGCTGCTGTGGTTCGGTGTTTGCAAAAGCAGAAGCAATTAAACGTGTCCAATTACTGAAGGAAACCTTTGAAGGGAAATATTTGCTCAGGATTGGAATGTAGCTCACACACTCTGACAGAGAAGTTGCAGGACGGAAGGGAACGCTGTGTACTGCGAGTGGTCACTTTAATCTCTCCCTGGATTATATGAACATAATTAAACACCCCAGCAATAGTAGGACTGTTTAACCTTGACTGACCAATTACAATGCCGCTCGGTGCGTGGTGAATGCCAATATAACTGGAAGGGGAGCACGATACTCAGTGAAAATTCACTCTCTATTTCCAACACTTACTGATCACAAAATCACTTGCTCCAACACACAGTGCCAAGAACCATTGATACTGTAAAAGATACCAAAGGACCTTTGACTCACTTCATCCTTGAAAACGATCGCCAATCCCCTTACCACCTTATCTTCCACCTTCCTTCCCTCTCCAAAGAAGTTGAATGTGATGCCACCTCCTGTGCCTATAAGTGCCTCCTGTGCGTTTAAGAGGTTAATTGATAAGTATATGGAAGAGAAGGGAATGGTTTAGTTTGGAGGGGCATTGCTTTTTATTTTGGTCGGCACAACATCGAAGGCCGAAGGGCCTGTTCTGTGCTGTAATGTTCTATGTTCTATGTTCTATCTTTTTCTCCATCTCTATGTTTCACAGGCAGCTCAGTGGCACAATAGTTAGCACTGCTGTCTCACTGTGTCAGGGACCCCGGGTTCAATTCCCAGCATGGGTCACTGCCTGTGCAGAGTCTGCACGTTCTCCACGTGTCTGCGTGGGTTTCCTCCGGATGCTCCAGTTTTCTCCCACACTCCAAAAGACGTGCTGGTTGGGGTGCATTGACCCGAACAGGTGCCAGAGATTAGGGGATTTCCACACCAACTTCATTGCAGTGTTAAACTTTTTTATAGGAAGTTTTTTTTAAAGTTTATGTATTAGTGTCGCAAGTAGGCTTACATTAACACTGCAATGAAGTTACTGTGAAAATCTCCGAGTCGCCACACTCCCGGTGCCTGCTCAGGTACACTGAAGGAGAATTTAGCATGACCAATGCACCTAACTAGCATATTTTTCAGACTGTGAGAGGAAACCGGAGCACCCGGAGGAAACCCATGCAGACACAGGGAGAATGTGCAGACTCCGCGCAGACAGTGACCCAAGCCGGGAATTGAACCCAGGTTTCTGGTGCTGTGAGGCAGCAGTGCTAAGCACTGTGCCACCTTGCTGCATGGTCTTGTGACTAGAATAATAAATGATATACTAAATGCAAATCATATCAAACGCCCATTGACCCTCTTCATCTTCACATCTATCTCCCACCCCCCATCTCCAGCCTCCCTGTCCTCTCCAAAGGCTTTAAATCCACTGCCACCTTCTGTCTCAATGCCCATTTTTCTTCCATCTCTATGGTCCTCCAGCCTGCTTTTCATGCCTGCCACTCCTCTCTGCGGGTCCGTGATTAAAGTTCTTACACACGATCATGATGATGAATTTTCTCTTCTCGTTGTTCTGGACCTAACTGCGACTTTTGACCCTGTTGACCACCCACATGATCAATGTTCTATATGAAGCAATGGTATATCAGACGGAACTAATTTTGACCGCGATATATCCGTCAGCAGTCGATTGAAGTGGGTTGGGAAAGTACTTGACCCTGAGTAGGTTTAATGAGACCTTCTCCTTTGCTGATCCTCTAAGATTAGTCCAAAGGGTTTAACGTGTCGAAAACATTGTGATCATAAGAACACAAGAAATAGGAGCAGGAGTAGGCCATCCAGCCCCTCGAGCCTGCCCCGCCATTCAATAAGATCATGGCTGATCTGTAGTGGTTCAGTACCACTTTCCCGCTTTCTCCCCATAACCCTTAATTCCGTTGTCAATCAAAAACCTATCCACTCTGGACTTGAACATATTCAGCGAGGAAGCCTCCACCACCTCATCAGGTAGAGAATTCCAAAGATTCACCACCCTTTGCGTGAAGAAACCCCTCCGCAACTCCGATCTGAACCCCCCCCCAAACTTGAGGCTGTGCTCTCTAGTCCTGCTATCTTTGTTAAGTGGGAAGAGTCTCTCAACTTCTACCCTATCCATCCCCTTCATTATCTTATACATCTCTGTAAGATCCCCTCTCAACCTTCTAAACTCCAAAGAGTACAAACCTAGCCTATTCAGTCTCTCCTCATAATCCAACGCCCTTATCTCCAGTATCAGCCTAGTAAACCTTCTCTGCATCCCCTCCAAAGCCAATATACCCTTCCTCGAATGTGGTGACCAAAACTGCACACAGTACTCCAGCTGCGACCTCACCAGCACCCTATACAGCTGCAACAGAACCTCCCTACTTTTATGTTCTATCCCCCTCGCTATAAAGGCCAACATTGCATCCGCTTTTCCACTCATCTTCGTGTCATCAGCAAATTCCGTCACCCTGCACTCAGCCCCTTCCTCCAGAGAATCATCGGAGATTTCAATTCACGTATTGATTGGAAAGATCGGATGGAAGATGGGGAGTTCATAGAATGCTTTCGGAATCGGGACAGCATGGTGGTGCAGTGGTTAGCACTGCTGCCTCACAGCGCCATAAAAAATATCTGGAGTTAAGAATCTACTGATGACCACAAAACCATTGTCGATTGTCTGGAAAATCCATCTGGTTCACTAATGCCCATTAGGGAAGGAAATCTGCCATCCTTACCCGGCCTGGCCTACATGTGACTACATGTGGTTGACCTTCAACTGCTCTCAGGCAACTAGGAATGGGCAATAAATGCTGGCCAGCCAGCGATGCCCAGATCCTATGAATGAATGAAAAAAAACCCTACAAATGTACATATATTCTACAGATACTTCGGTCTGCCTTGTTGTCTAACAAGGGGCATACACGCGATGGGTCGTGAGAGGGCTGCTCTTGGATTTTTTTCGAGAGTATCCTAGTGCTTCACGTCATTAGTGTACGCTTGACCTGGACCATTTGATGGGCAACGCGACAGCTCAGTGACTATCGCTGTGCTGTGCAGATACATGGATTTGGGCCTGTGTCTGTGGGAGTTTGCGCATTCTCCCCGTGCTTGCGCGGGTTTTCTCCAGGTGCTCTGGTTTCCTCCCACATCCCAAAGATGTGCTCTCAGGCTAATTTGCAGAACAAATTCTCCTTAAATTGTCTCAAATTTGGTTCCAATGCGTAGATCTATAAACATAGACAGGGATTGCTGGTAGCGGTGGGAACGTCGGGGTGGCGGCGTGGGCTTGTTGGGCCGAAGGGCCTGTTTCCCATGCTGTTTTGTTCTTTGTTCTTTGTATATCTGATGCCCGATATTGCCCATTCAGCAAGAAGCTTAACATTGATGACTGTATCTCTATGTTTTTCTCTCCGTCTGCTGTCTGATCTGCTGAGTATTTTCCAGAATTTTCTATCTCCATTTCAGATCCCCTGCATTTTGCTGTTAACTCATTATTAGCAAGAGGGCACATTGGCACACGGCTGCTTCACAGCACCAGGGATCTGGGTTCAATTCTGGCCTTGGGTCACTGCGTAGAGTTTGCACATTCTCCTTGTGTCTCCATGGGTTTCCTCTGGGTGCTCCGGCTTCCTCCCACAGTCCAAAGATGTGCAGATCAGGTGGATTGACTATGCTAAATTGACCCTTAGTGCCAGGAGAGTTAGTAGGGTGAATATGGGGGGTTTTGGGGCTAGGGAAGAGGGGATTGTGTCGGTGGAGACTTGACGGGCGAAATAGCTTCCTTCTGCACTGTAAGGATTCTATGAAGAGATTTAAGTTCAATCATTCTATTGGTGTACCTTGTTGGGCAAGGCTGCAGGAATATTATACAAATAAATAAACCACAAATACTTCACAAATAATGTGCATAAATATGTCTCATTTTCAAATAAATAAGCTTTGCTTCGGAGAAATTTGCGCTGACCAAAAGCATTACTTGTTTAACAATCTTTCCTAATGGCATCCAGTGACTCACTCGATATAATCTCTTGCTTTATCGTAACAGTGTCACTTAATATTATTCAGAAACACATGAGTCACTGTGTTGACGAAAACCTTGTGCTAAATGACATATTCCTGATGGAGACACTGGTAACCGCATCGACTGGGGTCCCGCTTAGAATGCTCACATCGTCTTTGCGGGCTATTCTGGTTTGAACGAGCCTCCATCCTCCCAGCTCATTCTAAAGAAAACATGTCAATATGAACCTAATTACATTGCACTTACTGGAAAAAAAAACCCTACCACAGCACTGGATCAAAACACCAGCAACATTCCGCATGAATAAATGCTAAGATGGTTTTTCAACCTCATGCTGAGCTGGTGCAGATCCATTACCTGGTCTAAATATTTTGAAATACAACGAATATCTCCGGAATTCATTTTATGCTCCACAGTTGTGTCCTTGTGAATTGGTATTTGTAAACTGCATTCACAATGCTTTTAAAGATACCACACTCTATATGTGCATACGTAAGTTACAATGTTGTAGTATTCCTTAATGTATCAGCAAATGAGCTCAATAGTCAATAGTTGCGTGATCCTATTGACTTGTGTCCTCACCCTAGTCCAGGTTCAAATTCTGCCACATCAGCTAGAGAGTTGGGTTAAGTGACTGCAAATTTTTTTGTAAGAAGTCATCAGGTTAAAGTTCAGCAGGTTTATTTGGAATCACGAGCTTTTGGAGCGTTGTTCCTTCATCACTCACTTGAGTGTGAGGAAGGAGCAGCGTTCCCCGCCTGAGGAAGGAGCAGTGCTCCAAAAGCTCCTGATTCCAAATAAACCTGTTGACTTTAACACTGGTGTTGTGAGACTTCTTACTGTGCCCACCCCAGTCCAACACCGGCATCTCCACATCATAAAAGGGTTTTGAAACATGTGGCTCCATAATCGTAGATGTGTCCTTCCAAGGAGAGTTCCTGTATTGTCCCAAATTGTTCTCCTCCACGTTGCCAGATGTGTTCTTTTGTTGTTCCAAACATTTTCCTGCATAATTCCAGACATCCTGCATGGAATTTTCTCTTGTGCGATTGCAGGTCACAGAATCATAGAAACCTACAGTACAGAACGAGGCCCTTCAGCCCATTGAGTCTGCACCAAACATAATCCCACCCAAGCCCTATCCCAATATCCTTACATATTATACCCACTAATCCCCCTACCTACACATCTCAGGATAATAAGGGGCAATTTTTTCTTTTAGCATGGTCAATAACATGCACATCTTTGGACTCTAGGAGGAAACCAAAGCACCCAGAGGAAACCCATGCAGACATGAGGAGAATGTGCAAACTCCACACAGACAGTGACCCGAGTCAGGAATCGAACCCAGGTCCCTGGTGCTGCAGAGCAGCCATGCTAACCCACTGTGCTACCGTGCTGCCCCAAGATGTTGCTGTAGGGTTTTGGATATCCATTGTATGGTTCACATTGTACACCTGTACCTATATATGCTTCGTTGATTAAATTGGTTGATGGTTGATGACCTCCCCGCAGTTGTCTGAACCTTAATTTCTGAAAATGTCTCCCTAAACACCTTCATATCCTCACTTCCTTGATAAGTATCTCAATCATAACTCTTCTCCGATTGCAAATTGGTCCAAAGTGGATGGCTGACTCTTTCCTACATTTCAAGCCATTTATCCATGTTTTCCCCACTCATCTAACCCTTTGTTTATTAGTGGCACAAGTAAGCTTATATTAACACTGCAATGAAGTTACTACAAAAATCCCTAGTCGCCACGCTTTGGTGCCTGCTCGGGTGCACTGACAGAGAATTTAGTACAGTCAATGCACCCTAACCAGGACGTCTTTCGGACTGTGGGAGGAAACTGGAGCACCCAGAGGGAACCCACATGAATATGGGGAGAATGTACGCACCATAGTGACCCAAGCTGGGAAATGAACCCAAGACCCTAGAGCTGTGAAGCATAAGTGCTAACCACTGTGTTACCGTGCTGCCTGCCAGGAAGGCTGGGAATACTTAGCAGGTCTGTCAGTATCTGTAGGGAGAGAAACAGAGGTAATGTTTCAGGTTATGATCAGGGATACAAGGGAGAAGCCCCTCACCCTGCTCTTTTTTTGGACAGCTTCCTTTGACAGCTTGTTCTAGATATTCACCACTCTGTGTGGGAAAAAAAATGCCCCTCTGGACCCTTTTGTATCTCCCCCCTCTCACCTTAAACCTATGCTCTCTAGTTTTAGACTCCCCTACCTTTGGGAAAAGATATTGACTATCTAACTGATCGGTGCCCCTCATTATTTCATAGATCTCTATCAGATCATCTCTCAGCCTCCTACACTCCAGAGAAAAAGGTCCCAGTCTATCCAGCCTCTCCTTATAACTCAGACCATCAAGTTTATCACGTTTACATTACATACGGACTCAAATACATGAGGCTTAGGGTGAGGGGGGTAAGGTATAATTTGGATGCTAGAGGGAGTTTTTTCACACAGAGGGTGGTGGGGGTATGGAATGCGCTGCCAAGTAAAGTGGTGGAGGCAGGTACTCTGGAGTTATTTAAGAAATACTTAGATGGGCACAAGAACAGAATGGGAATGGAGGGGTATAGAAAACTGATTTAAAATAGGAATCACGAGCCTTGGGAGTCCCTGGGAAGTGTGTAAATAGATGATGATATTGATGTACTTGTTTTTATCCTACAGGTGCTTTGGTCCACCTTGTTGTCTAACGAGGGGCATACACGCGATGGGTCGTGAGAGGGCTGCTCTTGGATCTTTTTCGAGAGTATCCTAGTGCTTCACGTCGTTAGTGTACGCTTGACCTGGACCATTTGATGGGCAACACGACAGCTCAGTGACTATCGCTGTGCTGTGCAGATACATGGATTTGGGCCTGTGTCTGTGGGAGTTTGCGCATTCTCCCCGTGCTTGCGTGGGTTTTCTCCGGGTGCTCCGGTTTCCTCCCACATCCCAAAGATGTGCTCTTAGGCTAATTGGCAAAACAAATTCTCCCTAAATTGTCTCAAATTTGGTTTTTAATCCATAGATCTATAAACATGGACAGGGATCGCGGGTAGAGGTGGGAACATCGGGGTGGCGGCGCGGGCTCGTTGGGCCGAAGGGCCTGTTTCCCATGCTGTTTTGTTCTTTGTTCTTTTGCTCTTTATACATTTAAGAATACAGGGACTTTTTTAATAGGAATAACTTCAAAATGCAGCAAAATGTGAAAGGTTTTAGCAAATTTCTGTAAACAGTGAATTAATGTATACACAATGCTTTGAATATATTATACAATATATCAATATATGTCAATTAAAATATTGCTATGTTTCTTAACATATCTGCAACTGTGCTCAATAATCAATAGCTACATGATCCCATCA
This sequence comes from Sphyrna mokarran, assembly GCA_024679065.1. Lineage (NCBI taxonomy): Eukaryota > Metazoa > Chordata > Chondrichthyes > Carcharhiniformes > Carcharhinidae > Sphyrna > Sphyrna mokarran. Next base: position 35,059,742 of record JAGIQG010000028.1, read on the forward strand.
GCCTGTCTCCTTACCTCATTGGTGGTGAAGATTCCGTTACACCAACTGGTCATCATGTTAACTGCCTAACATAATAGAGAGAAAAAAAGTAGGATTTTCTGAAGGCAGACATCTGTGTTGATTTAATTTTTTTTAAAAGAATGGGATTGGTAACCAGTAGATCTGAAATTTCGTTCAGAAATTCAAGTGAGGAAACAATGCTATGAATAATACATTCTTTGGCAAATAGCTCACCTCGTTGTTTAACTGAGTCATTAGTTACAAATTACTATATGGTAATTTAAATTACTATGTGTGCACACATCATCAAACATGAGAATATAAGTGGTGCTCCCAATAAGAAACAAAATTGGAATTAATTTTTTTTGTAACCTGTGTGACATATTTACTGTTTGTAATCTCTCCAAATGTGTCCAAGCGGGGAAGCATCCAATTAGTGTTGATCACTTATGCAGCAAAACTAATTCCATTTTATCTACTGCAGTTCTGGAGTTCAGCGTTTTATCTCAGTAAAAGGGGCAGAGAGACCAGGCAGTGTTAACCCTTTGAGACAAAGAGAGGGACTGAGTGATTGAGTCAATTTACAAATATCGTCACAAAAGATATTCTCAGTTTGTGCGTAGATTTCTCCCTGGGAGAATACCAGATGCAGCAGTATCTGGAAAAATGTCTCCCTGAGAGAGAGGGACTGAGAGACCACAGTCGGTATTCGAATATCTCCCTGAAATAGAAATACTGAGCAAACAGTCAGTGTACAGTTATCTCTCTGAGGGAGACTGAGAAATCCCAGTCAGTGTACAGTTATCTCCCCCTGAGAGACTGAAGGACCCCAGTCAATGTACAGTTATCTCCCTAAGAAAGAGACAGAGACCCCACTCAGTGTACAGTTACCTCACTGAGAGAGAGAGAGAGAGAGGGAGGGAGAGAGAGAGAAAGATAGAGAGAGAGAGAGAGAGACTGAGACCGTCAGTAGCCAGTTATTTCCCTGACAGAGAAAGAGAGAGACTCAGTCAGCATACAGATACCCGCTGGAAAGAGAGAGAGAGAGAGACTGAAAGCCCCAGCTAGTGTACAGTTACCTCCCTGAGAGAAAGAGAGAGAGACTGACACTCTAGTCAGTACACAGATATCCCTGCATGAGACAGACTGAGAGATGCCAGGCAATGTACAGTTATCCCCTAGAGAGAGAGAGAGATAGTCTCTAGCTAACTCTCTGAGAGAGGGAGACTGGGAGACCCCAGGCAAACAACACCCAACAACAAACCCCAAAAACAACACCCAACAAAACCCCAACAGAGTACAGACATCTCTCTGAGACAGGGGGACTGAGAGACCCCAGAGAGAGTACAGACATCTCTCTGAGACAGAGAGACCCCAGACAGAGTACAGGCATCTCTCTGAGACAGGGGGACTGAGAGACCCCAGACAGAGTACAGCAATCTCCCTGAGAGTGTGAGACTGAGGGGTGTTAGCAGATTTTCATGGTTCCAAACGCATTCAAGTGAAACACCCTCGCTGTGAATTCATAACAAACATATTTACCAAATACAATCTATTTATTTTTCTCTATGTATCTTTCTACGATTTTTCCCTGTGGTTTGATGGATTCAGAGCTGTCCTTTGCTGACCTGAGTGAGTGATATAGTTAACGCGGGCGGAATGCTGACAGTATCTCCTCTGCCTCACCTGCCTGCTTTCTCGCCTGACGCCCCTTCCCTTCCCTCCTTTGTGAGGAGCCCTCTTTAATTTGGAATACTTTTCCTGTTGTCCATGAGACCTGAGAATGACAGTTGGGATTGGCCCAGGCCCTGTTTAATTTGAAGAATGGGAAGTGATCTTATTGAAGCATGGAAGTTCCTGGGGGGGGAATTGAAGGGCGGATGCTTGAGAGGAAGTTGTCCCATGTGTACAAGTCTAGAGCTGGTGGCGGGGAGTGGCGAGCGGTCACGCTTGAATAATAGAAGGTCTGTGAGGGATACAAATTGTAAGGTGAGTAACCCACTTCCTGAGCCTCCAAACCCTGTCCACCATCTACAAGACACAAGTCAGGAGTATGATGGAATATTCTCCACTTATGGGTGCAGCTCCAACAAGAATCCAGCTAGGACAAAGCAGCCCACTTGATTAGCACCCTCTCCACCACCTTAAACATGCACTCCCTCCAACCACCAACACACAGTCTGTTGTCATAGCATTTACACGGTTACTGCACGCCAGTTTCTGGTCAATGGTAACCTCCAGGATGTCGATACAACTGTGGGGCACAGTTTACAAAGAAGAGGTCTCTAACATGAGGAGGATTCTCTACCTCTCTGAGGGTCATTAGCCTGTGAAATTCAGGGTCATGGGGGAGTTAGGCAGGAGAATGAACAACAATCAGATGTACCGTGACCTTATCAAATGGCGGAACAGGTTTGAGAGGCCAAATAGCCTAACTGCTGCCCCTCCTTCTTGTTTAGCACTGTTCCCCAGAGTGGACAGGCACAGGAACTCTGATTTTATAGGGTACCACTGATGGCTCAATGAGTAAAGTTCTGTGAGTTCAAATCTTGTCACTTCAGGTTCCTCTCAAGGATAGATAAAGGTAAATTCGCCATAGTCCCAGGGGATCCTATAGTCCATTTCCCCTTTGAGATGGCTGGTGGTGGTTTAGCCCGAGGCTCCTCACACCTCAGGGGCAAGGTTGAGAAGGCGGGACATTGATTAAAAGTACGGACGTGCCATTATCTGAATTGTTGAAAGATTATATGAAGGATCTCGGGGTCCGGGTCCATAGGACTCTTAAATCGGCCTCGCAGGTGGAGGAAGTGGTCAAGAAGGTGTACGGTGTACTGGCCTTCATTAATCGAGGAATAGAGTTTAGGAGTCAGGAGGTAATGATGCAGCTTTATAAGACTCTTGTCAGACCCCAGTTGGAGTATTGTGCGCAGTTCTGGTCGCCTCATTATAGGAAGGATGTAGAGGCTATTGAGAGAGTTCAGAGGAGATTTACAAGGATGCTGCCTGGATTGGGAGGCAGGCTTTATGAAGATAGGTTGAGGGAGCTGGGACTCTTCTCACTGGAGAGACGTAGGTTGAGAGGCGACCTGATAGAGGTTTATAAAATGTTGAGAGGAATAGATAGGGTGGACTCTCAGAGACTATTTCCCCGAGCTGAAATGGTCACTACGAGAGGACACAGATTTAAGGTGCAGGGAAGCAAATACAAAGGAGATGTCAGGGGTAGGTTTTTCACTCAGAGGGTGGTGAGTGAATGGAACTGACTGCCATCGGAAGTTGTTGAAGCAAACTCACTGGGGTCTTTTCAGAGACTTCTGGATGAGTATATGGAAAAGAATAGGATGGGGGGTTATAGATAGGTCTATGGATTGGTAGATGTGATCGGTGCAGCTCGTGGGCCAAAGGGCCTGTTTGTGCTGTATTGTTCTATGTTGTATGTTGCACCCTGTTGCTTTTTCAGATGAAGGGAAAAAGTTACAGGATGTAATTGTTTATTTATTATGCATTCATAGGACATGGGAATCGCTGGCTAAACCAGCATTTATTGCCCATCCCTAATCACTCTTGAGAAGGTAGTGGTGAGCTGCCTTCTTCAACCTCTGCAATCATGGAATCACAAAGCACAAAAAGAGGCCATTCAGCCCATCGAGTCTGCGCCGACCACAATCCCACCCAGGCCCTTCCCCATATCCCTACATATTTACCCGCTAATCCCTCTAACCTACGCATCTCAGGACACTGAGGGGCAATTTTAACATGGACAATCAACCTAACCCGCACATCTTTGGACTGTGAGAGGTACCCGGATGAAACCCATGCAGACACAAGGAGAATGTGCAAACTCCACACAGACAGTGAATTGAATCCAGGTCCCTGGAGCTGTGAAGCAGCAGTGCTAACCACTGTGCTACCGTGTGGTCTTGGGTGGTGTAGGTATACCCAGAGTGCTGTTAGGGAGAGAATGCTAAGATTTTGACCAAAGAAACAGCTGATATATGGTTACTGGGCCCGGTATCCATGAGTCCCTGGACCGGATATGGGGAGTTTCCGGATTTTGGACAGTGGGAGGAGGAGGGAAACTGTCAATATTTCTTTCAGGAACCGTCTTCGACTAAGTAGTGTGTCACTAATTGAAGATGCTTCCTCCCTCTCTCTGTGGTTCCCTCCTCACTGCACTAGATTTTGCTTCTGGTTTTCCAAGTGTGTTAAAGCGCAGGAGGAAGCGGACGCTGGGAGTCTTTCCTCCAATTTTCTACTTTTGTTTCATGCTAAATGTTTTCTCACAATCACCAAATCTGCTAAAGGTTACACTGGAAAGTGGCTTTACTCCCTGGGCAGATGTTGGCCGATCCATAAACTTCAATAAAGGTCACTGCAATCTCCGGGATGGGACCCAGTTTTCTGGGATCGAGGGATGCTGGATAAGGTTCCAAGAATTCCACGTCAGGGCAGTGAGTATCTTGGAGAAAATTAAGAAAGTTCAATTTATCTATTAGTCACAGGGTGGCTTACTTTAAGACTGCAATGAAATTACTGTGAAAAATCCCCTAGTCACTACACACCAGTATGTTGAGGGGGAATTTGCATAGCCAATGAACTTAATCAGTTTTTTGAGCTGTGGGAGGAACTGGAACATCTAGAGCAGAACACAGGGAGAACGTGCAGACAGTGACCCCAAACCAGGAATCGAACCCGGGTCTCTGACGCTGCAAGGCAGCAGCGTTAATCACTTTGTCACAATGCCGTCCCTAGGTTTTTGCAAGCAGGGACGCTTCCGAAGCAGCTTTACAATGGTAATGGTTAGAGGTTTGGAAAGTGCTGTCAAAGGAAGCTTAGAGGGTTTCAGCATCTGTAGACAGTACGCACTGTGTATTGGTGACAGGAGGGGAGAGAGTGCTTAAGGCTGAGGATGGGGTGCGAATCAAGAGACTGGATAGTGTTGAGTGTTGTTGGAGCTGCACTCATCCGGGCAAATGGAGAGTATTCCATCACACTCCTGACTTGTAGATAAATAAAATCATAGATTCACTATGGTGCAGAACGAGGCCATTTGGCCCATTGAGTCTGCACTGACCACAATCCCACCCAGGCCCTGGAAACCCTTACATTTACATTGCTAACCCCTAACTAGGGTTCATTTAACATGGTCAATCACCCAACCCGCACATCTTTGCAATGTGGGAGGAAACCCACACAGACACAGGGAGAACGTACAAACTCCACACAGACAGTAGCCTGGGGCTGGGATTGAACCCAGGATCCCTGGTGCTGAGAGGCAGCAATGCTAACCACTCTGCTACTGTGCCATCCTGGTAGCCAAGAGGTGAGTTAATCACTTCATAACTTACAGCCTCTGACCTGCTTATGCAACCACAATATTTATATGGTCAATCCAATTCAGTTTCTGATCAATGGTGACCCCCCCTCCCCTCCCCCCCCCCACCCACCCACACACCCCCCGCACCCCCCCTCCCCTCTCCCCCCCTCCTCTCTCCACCCCCCCAGTAAAACATAGAACATTACAGCGCAGTACAGGCCCTTCAGCCCTCGATGTTGCGCTGACCAATGCAACCAATTTTATGACCCTCTATCCTAAACTATTCCAATGCTATCCATATGCCTATCCACTGACCAGTTGAATGTCCTAAAACTTGGGGAGTCCACAACTGCTGCAGGCAGGGCGTTCCACACCCTTACTACCCTCTGAGTAAAGAACCCACCTCTAACATCCGTCCCATAACTACCACCCCTTAATTTAAAGCTATGTCCCTTCGTGTTAGCCATCTCCATCCGAGGAAAAAGGCTCTCACTGTTGTTGATAGTGGGGGAATCAATGTTGGTAATCCATTGAATGTCAAGGGGTGTGTGATAAACCCCCCCCCGCCCCCACCAACCTGTACCGAGACCCACGGGAAATCACTGACTGATGGGACTTGTTTGAGTATGAGTTCCCCTGGTAACAGGCAATAGCTGCCCCATTGGAACATATTGCTGAACCTTTTGTAAGGCTTGGGCCTGCTGAATTGTAGCGTGTACTCTACAGCAGTGGCTTTAATATACTTTCTGTAATAAAACACATTCCTTTCCAGTCAGGCTTTCTGAGTCATTCCCAGGCAATGATCAAATTTCCTCTTGTTGCCCAGCTAATTGCTAGGAGATAGGGAGAGAGCTCTGTCATAAGAACATAAGAAATAGGAGCAGGAGTCGGCCATCCAGCCCCTCGAGCCTGCCCTGCCATTCAATAAGATCGTGGCTGATCTGAAGTTCCACTTTCCTGCCTGCTCCCCATAACCCTTAATTCCCTTGTCTATCAGAAACCTATCTATCCGTGACTTAAATCACTTCAATGGACAGAGAATTCCAGAGATTCACCACTCTTTGAGTGAAGAAGTTCCTCCTCAACTCTGTTCTCAACTGTCCCCCGCCCCTTATTTTGAGGCTATGCCCTCTAGTTCTGGTTTCCTTTCTAAGCGGGAAGAATCTTTCTACCTCTACCCAATCTAGCCCCTTCATTATCTTGTAAGTCTCTTAAATCCCCCCTCGACCTTCTAAACTCCAACGAGTACAGACCCAGTCTATTCGATCTCTCCTCATAAGCTAACCCCCTCATCTCCGGCATCAACCTGGTGAACCTGTCAGAGAGTCAGTGCAGACTCGTTGGGCTGAATGGCCTCTTCTGCTCCGTAGAGGTTGTATGATTCTATGAGTGCGGTCTCCGGCAAGGAGAGATCAAAGGGGCAGATCCTAAATCCATCCCAGCCGGATTGGAGATCAAATCCTACGCAGCCTGCTGAGGCTCCCAAGGAGTCAAACTTGTTTACGGCAACATAAACTCTTAAAAAAGCCCGAAAAACAAAACAAATTAACCAAAGTTCAAATTAAGTAACAAATCAAATTAAAGTGCTTGCCCCTCAAACAGGCACCAGGACAAAAACAAAACCGTCGTCGAGGGGTTGTTGAGTAGCTTTGAGGTTGATGGATTTTTGAGTATGTAGAGAGAGAGGGAGAGAACTGTTGATGTCGAAAATCAGCCACAATTTTACAGAACGGGCTTGCGATCCCGTGCCCTGCTCCAATTTCATTTGTTCTTATCAAGAGATCATGAGGCTGCGGCCTAGTTATCAGGAGACAATATGGAGTGTGCCTCCAGCTGACATAATGGAAGCTCTGCCGAGGTGTAGGGCTATTACTGGTACTACTGAAGAATTAGTACTGCTGATATACAACCTACACAACGATATATTTAACAGTAATCCACACTGCCAACCGTAATTATTACAATTCCCTTTGACTAATTTGTACTTGTCAGTCTGTTCTGGTGTTGCCCCCAGACAAAAGAGGTGTTTTTTTTTGCTGTGCTTTGCACTGAGCTACTTCACCTTCAGTCTGCTGTCTCCATTGCAAGAATCCTCAGACCCACTTCTCCTTTAAAGGAGCACACTAATTTTACACTTACATCAGTAATTATTCCTTACAACAATTAAGCCAATTCCATGTCTCATTTTGGGTCACACACTGTAATCTTTTCCTGCTTCTGTCTTCGAGCTTAGTTGCACATTTTCTCCCCTGTGTGTCTCTCTCTTAATGCCTCCTGTTTCGCTCACCTCAGAGAAACCTTCAAAACCATTAGGCCCACCGAGCCTGCTCTGACAACAATACCACCTCGGCTTTATCCCTGTAATCCTACATGTTTATCCTGCTAATCCCTCTAACCTACACACCTTGGAGCACCCAGTAGCTATTTAAGAACAAAGAACAACACAGCACGGGAAACAGGCCCTTCGGCCCAACGAGCCCGCCCCACCATTTTAACATTATGAGTACTTTCCTCTACCTATGAGCTTTGCCTACACCTATCGGTGAAGATTGAGGGAAGACTAATTTAGAGACAATTCGTTCCACCAATCAGCCTAAGAGCACGTTTTTGGGGTGTGGGAGGAAACCGGAGCACCAGGAGGAAACCCACGCAAGCACGGGGAGAATGTGCAAACTCCGGCACACGCAGGCCCAAATCCACGTATCTGCACAGCATGCAGTCACTGTTTAGTATTAGAATTTAATATTTAGAATTTAGTATGGCCAACGCATCTGACCTGCAAATCTTTGGATTGGGGGAGGAAATCTGAGCATCTGGGATCGGGGGGAGAGGGGTTGAAATGGTACAGACTCCACACAGACAGTGACCAAGCTGGGAATCAAACCCGGGTCCCTGGCACTGTGAGGCAGCAGTGCTAACCGCTGTGGTTCTGAACCTTCCACGCACTTGACAATGGAACATCATTTCAGAAAGCTTGTGGGATTATTATCAAATAAACTGGTTGGACTTTAACCTGGTGTTGTGAGACTTCTTACTGTGTTTACCCCAGTCCGACGCCAGCATCGCTACATCGTGACTACCGTGAACCCACAGGGCACTCACCTCCACTGTGACTCGGAATAAGAAGCAGATCACAATGAGAATCTGACCCAGCCTGGCCTTCCAACCAACCGAGGCCACCAACCTCCACGGAGTTAACCTCGTTGTGACAACGTAAACTCATACATTTTTGGAAAGCAAAACAAATTAACCCAAAGTTAAAAATAATCAACAAATTCAATTGAAGCAATTGCCCCTCAAGAAAGTGCTGGAACAGAAACAATGCTCTAAAGGAACCTTAAATTAAAATAACGTTGGTAACAAATCTTACAGGTTAAAGTCCAACAAGTTTGTTTGGAATCATGAGCTCTGGCTGAAAATGCCCACTGCGAGAATCGTACCAGGCGAGATAGATAATTGGATGGACAATTTGAACATCTGTTGAGCGGGGATTATCAGTTTTGGGGCACGGGGCCAGTGAATCCCACTGTCTATCACCAAACAGAAGGATTGAGGATCTTGGAAGCATCAAAAGTGAGTTGACATGGAGCTGGACACTCTTCAGGTGTCATAGAGTAAAACCCTCACCATACTGATCGAACCGACTGCAAAATATCTTGTTGAGAAGATCTCTAGTTTCCTGTGATAACTGCGTTGAGTATTCCTGATGTACAGATGGGTTGTAAATGATGGTTAAAGTGCCAGAAACAGATGAGAAACTAAAAAATGGCACATATAACGCAAGTTGAGGATGGGTGATGGAAGAGTTCTGGACACAGGGTCAAAC